>JAQMYJ010000019.1:21066301-21088264 GCA_030014305.1 Clarias laeviceps
GTCGAACTGAGCCGTGCGGTGCCGTAACGAGCCGTGCCGAGCCGAGTCGTACCACGCAGTGGAAAAGCGCCATTAGTTACCAATGTTGGGCCCTTGAGCAATTCCTTTTTAACCATTTCTGCTCCAGGGGGCGCCGTGTCATGTCTGACACCAGATTCCTGCTATGGATCTCCGAAGAAGCAGTTTCACTGTAATTGAATGTTTATATGACAAACATCTTCTTCTTCTTTTAGTAGTAGCTGCTGTTTGATCGGCCGAGCGCAGGGTTAGTTAGCAAGTGTCAATGATGGAAACACATGGAAAAAAAAGTGATGCTCTTATTAAAGATTTATATTTAAGAGCTCAGTGGTTATTATAAGCAAATAATTGAATTGATGGGTCAGTATTTGATTTAGAACCGATTTGCACTTTTAAAATGATTTAGGTAAACTTGCAAATGGGTGACTCTGTCGCCTCGCACCTCCAGGGTCCAGGGTCGATTCCCGCCTCGGGTCTGTGTGCATGGAGTTTGCATGTTCTCTACGTGCTTAGTGAGTGAGTGAGTGAAACTTGCAAATGAATGAATTTATACTTAATTATCATTTAAAAACATGCAGTGGTATTCCACAATCAGAATGAAATTACACTGCAGTTGACTTGCTGTTTAGACCTGTTACTGACACAGGATGAAAAGCAATTTATAGCAAAAGTCATAAATTGCTTGAAAAATATAACACAGTGTAAGTAGAAAATGTTCAACTTTTGCGAGAGTATCACATCCTCTTTTAGTTTTGAGTTTAAGAGCGTTTGGTGCAATACCGCCATCTACTGGACTGGAGTGTGGACGAGAACAAAACTGCTTTGTAAAGGCGTGGCATTTAAAGAATCGACAACACAAGTTACGCGACATTTCAGTGCTTATTAGAAAAATCGCTGCTTAAAACAAATAAGACATAAGCTGTTAAATCAAATAGAAAATTGCAATGCACACAAAAAAAAAAAACTAAATCAAATCGAGAGTGTACTTATAATTCACATCTCTAGGCCACTTTTGAAATTTTATAGATGAATTTGTAGCTATAATATGCAAATCAACATCATGTACATCTTGGGGTGTTTTTGGTTCCTGATTTTAGAGACATATCAGATTCCAGATCGTCCTCAGGGCGGCAACCTCAGACGTTCCCAAACCCGGTGAGATAAACTTATCAGCAGGGCCCATTCCAGGGTTTCTGTCCAGCATGGTGTCAGACATGGCGTAGGTGAGATCAAATCGTCAAGTACTCGAGACGTATCTGTCGTTCTTTACTAATTAATTAATTAATTATTGAATTATTTGTCACATCGACCTTACAGAACAGTGAAATGAGTTTTCCGCATATCCCAGTTAGGACGCTGGGCTCAGAGCACAGGGTCAGTCAGGATACAGCGCCCCCTGGAGCAGATAGGGTTAAGGGCTCCTTGATCAAGGGCTCAACAAGGGCTCACTTGGCGGTGCTGGGGCTTGAACCCCCGACCTTCTGATCAGAAGCCCAGTAACCCACAGCCTTAACCAATTGAGCCTCCACTGCGCTATACAGTGGTACCTCAGCATACAAAATGCAGGAGCATTTTTGGCATAGAAGCGTCTGAACTGTGCCGAACTGAACACGTTGCTCGTTTGTCCCAGGAGCTGTTCATAATTTGTTTGCATCCATGAAAAACCAGCAAAACGAGTTTACATATTTTTGTGCGTGTATCTTGTGCAAGAAACCAGGACGGTAGCAAGAAGAAATGGGAGTCGCTTTCAGTTTGGTTTTTAAAGCAGCCGTTGTCGAGAGGAATCATGAATTAAGGTTAAGTGAGGTTTAATGTCTAGTTATTTCATATTTTACTTCATTTACGTGTCTTTTCTAAATGTTTTGATTGTTTTTAGATGCAGAAATATGATAATAATGTTGAAAATTATGAACATTGGTAATATTTTAGGGTGGTTGGAACCCAATCTGCATTTACATTGCTTCCTATGGTACAATGCGTTTCGCAATCCGAAATTCCGCCGTTATTAAATTAACCAGTGTATCGTACCGTACCGTCCTGAGCTCTGACTGTATTATGGAGTATCAGCTTATTCCAGCTACTCGTGTAGCGCCTGAGCTGCTTTTCCTCCTCCAGCGTATGAGATGTTGTAATTATGCAGCTGCACTGATGGAGAACCGCCTGGTGCTCGGGTGATGTGTTAACTGCGCGGTGTGGGCGAGTTACTTTCTATAGTTTTTATTCATGCATGTTTGTTTCTTGTGAAAGATCAGTGAAGAGTGAAGCACCGCAGCAGTTAAAGAGTGCGCTGTGGTCGAACGCTGAGGTTTCTGATGCTTCCCTAATGTTCTTCCTGGCACTGGTTTGCATGTTGATTGCTCTAATCTCTCTCTCTCTCTCTCTCTCTCTCTCTCTCTCCCGTGGAACAGGAGCTGCAGTTTGAGAGACTGACTCGAGAGCTGGAGGCTGAGCGCCAAATCGTCACCACTCAACTGGAGCGATGCAAACGAGGATCTGAGACCGGAAGCACCATGAGCAACATAAGGTAAGGATTTTCTTATATGTGAGTGTGTGTGTGTGTGTGTGAAAGAGAGATATGTCTGAGTATGGTATGGTGTGATACCTTTGGGAATCTAAAATACAGTTTTCTAGTTTGTGTGTGTGTGTGTGTGTGTGTGTGTTCTCTACCTGAGTTAGGCCAGCATGGTTTCTACATGAAAGGAGCAAGGAGCAGGTCTCGGGGAGGGTTCGCCTGCCTCCCCGAGCCACATTGACATTTTCTGCATGAAGAAGTAGCAGCTGGGTCTCCGTACACACACACACACACACATACACACACACATACACACATATAATGAGCAGTGATATTTCTGCATTGTCGGAGTGGTGATAGTTGTGGGTGGAGTTACCAGTTTAGCTCAATATAAATAATAACAATAATAATAATAGTAAATAATAACAAATAAATAAAACACCTTCCACCTCCACCTTAATGAATATTCAGTTCAGAATGTAAATTAGAGGAAGAGGCCAATGCTCTGGTCAAGGAGAGCTGGAACATTTAACACACATGCAAAATTTAAAGATTAAAATTATGAATGTGTAGAATTATCATTAAATGTAATGTAGTTTGTGAGGAATGAAACAACCTCCGCCATGAGGTTATAGAAAAATATTCAACAATATGATGATCATTCTGATTATTTTCCTGTAACTGAGCATCCTGAAGTGGTTTATTCCTCCTATTGCTGAAGTAAAGCGCCGACACTGGAGACTCCTTACATTATTGTTAAATGAACACATTTATTGGAAAAATCACAATATACTGTATAACAACTGCTTGTCTATTTATTTGAGCGTCTGCTGTACGAATGAACCGTTACTATAGAAACAATATCATGTCAGCGATAATTGTACATATAATAATGTATTAGCATGAATGCTGTTTAGCTGTATAGTTATTAACTGATTGAGGGTCTGACCAGTCAGAATCCAGAATAAAGCTGTGTGCGATTTAATAGATTTATTTCGATGTAGTCGATCTTTTGTCAGTCACTTCAGTTAATTGCCTCGATGGGTCAGTATTTGATTCTGAATAAAATTTTTCTTTTTTATTATTTAGGTAAATTTGCAAATATCAAACGCTCTAAACTTCATAAAGGAACTAGTTCGAGTACTTTTCCATTGCAGAAAATGAAAACTCCTTTGTGGTTCCTCATGCATGTTGTTTTAGTCAAGACCTTTATAATTATTCTACCATCATCACTCAGCCAAGTTTGGCCCATAATCTGTTAACTACTAACACCCCGATCTCACCTACGCGGTTTCACGCGATGGCCGTAAGTACATCATGATTCACCGCGAGGTTATCGGGGGCGGGGCTTGTGGAAGGAGTTTCACACACGCACACACACACACACTAATGGATTGGGAACGACTGCTGTCTGGCTCACGGATTACATAAATTGTCTGAACAACGGATTACATTTTTGAAAATATACCTAAATAACTGAGAACTTAAATGGCGGACGTAACGCGTTTTATTACTCGTTACATCAAAAAAGTAATCCGAGTACACTAACATGTTACACCCAACACTGTTAACAACACAAATTACACAAGAGTTCAGTGTTTATTAGATAATTTTAGTAGTTTGTAATAATTTAAACCCTGGAAGAAAAAGATGATTGAGATAAAATCGGAAAGAATCAAATCGAAAATCGTGTTGGACAAAAATGTTATCAAATCAAATAAAGAGTTTGTCTATGATTTACAGCTCTAGCACAGAAGACAATTTTTTAAAATTCATTTATCCATTTATTCATTTACATTTTTAGGATTTATTATGCGTATAAATGACACATAATCTGTGAAATTTCATGTTAATTAAGTTGTAAAAAACAACTTTTAGTGCAAATCTGTTAACGTATAAATGACACTGCAGTTTTTACAATCTTATGATTATTTTTGTTTGGTTTCTACTATTTCTAATGTACACCGTTTAGTGTGTAAACAACATGATTACTGATACGTAAACAACAAGTGAGTTAATGGCTTTAATATGATTTAAAGGAGTTCCTGGGAGGCCGGTGTTTCAGATCATGACTCTGGCGCACTTTCTACCTTGATGGGGTCCAAGCACTAGTGAGACACTGGGAGAAGTGCATTAGTGTAGCAGGAGATTATAGAGAGAAATAAAGGGAGTTTTTACTCTCAGAACAATCTGTACAATCAGAAGTCCTGCTTTGATCGTAACAATCCGGTAACGATCCAGAATCGTGAGTTTGAGCTTCACTTCCTGACGAAAATGTCATTTCAGGTCTCTTGAAATCGATAGTAATTAACCACGATTTGCCGTCACACATCCACATCGTCCACATCGTCCTCGGCTGTTAATTACGTTTAGCTGTTAGCGCCTTAGCGAGTACGTGTGTGTGTGTGTGTGTGTGTGTGTGTGTGGAAATCAGGCTTTCCTGTTGGAGCGTGAAACATGTTGTCTCTTAAAGGTCTATTAATTAGTTTGGAGGAGTGTTAATGGTCCCACACACACACACAAACACACGCTTTTTTATATTGACATTCCTGGCTTGGCAGAAGGTTGACAGCTTCACGTGGCATCTTTTAAACAAGCAGAATAACGATGTTCAATTATTTAGAAGTTCTGCAGTGCAGTGACACTCGAGCATCACTCAGAACTGTGTGTGTGTGTGTGTGTGTGTGAGAGAGAGAGAGAGAGAGAGCAGAAATGTTGAGTTAAGAGGTGTCCCATTCTGCATCTTTCTGCTCACACACACACACACACACACACACACCCTGCAGAGGAGAAGATTCTCGCAGGCTTCGACTGAAAAACTGTAAGTGAAGCCTGCAGGGGGCGACGACCGTAAGTCACACTGCGCTGGCAGGAGAAAAGCCTCCGAGCCTCAAGGTTCCTGTTGAGACCTGGCAACCGGACCGGACTGTAACGCTGAACGTTTCTGTAATATTGATTTACCCTTTTTAATTTACTCGAACTGGACCGGGCTCGGGAAAAAAAAAATTAAATTCAGCCGGCTCGGATCGGGGAAAGTGCTTGCTCATGATTTCTGCAGAAGTTGTGCTGATTCGGTGCTAAAAACAAACGCAATATTCGCAAATTAGGGAAAGTGCAGAAGTGTGTGTGTGTGTGTGTGTGTGTGTGTGGACATGCACGTGCGGTGTGCTCTGCATTACCCAGTACGTTATAATTTCCACATCTTGTCTCTGCTGTAAGATATTTTAGTAACTTTATTTTAAGGTTCTTCATAAGACATTCATGAACGTTGCATTAATCTTTTATAAAGCAATAATGGAGGATTTATGTAACGCTCAGATCAAAAGCTGCGAGACGACTAAAATTTTATGAAGTGTATCACTTTGTCCTTACGTCAGTGACAGGAAAGTATTAATGATGTCTCTGACCTGAATCTTTTTTGAGACGGTTTTGAAGACATGACTGTTTATAACGGCGCCCCCTAGGGGTAGGAGTGTAAGGAGAGACGTTACGGAAACGCACAAGTTTACAAAACAAGCAGTTAATTTTTTTTTTTTCATCTTCACATGGAATCACAGACTGGCGTCTCATTTATTGGTTTGTGGAAGCCATAGACTGTATAAAAAGACCTGGACAAACACTCCGTGACGTCACCCATAGGTTTTCTGGAGAGCGGTTCAACTGTGGAAGCTCTGGAAGCTCACCGGTATCTTTGCAGCAACTGACTCCGCCTTAAACTACACGTGGGCAAGTGGGTGGAGCTAACAACACATGGCTGTTGGGTGCAATATGACTACATCCTTCATTTAACACAAGCTGACTAGATTGGATTTGCATTTGATTGAATTCGTCATCCACACCGTACACGTCGTGCCGTGTCAGTTAGATAGTTAGCTATGCACACAGCTAGCGGTTTGACGCCAGCTGTCACTCAAATCAACCACTCCCCTAATTATGTATCATTTTATCATCATAAAAAGATTATCCCTGTACAGTTGTCATAAATCTCAGGGAGTTTTTTCTTGCCACTGTCGCCGTCGTCCTCGGCTTGTTCATCAGGGACAAACTTATCATTCTGATTCTTACACATTCACATTCCATACAAACTTAAATAGTTCTTTTGATGGTGTAAAGCTGCTTTGCGACAATGACAATTGTTAAAAGTGCTATACAAATAAAATTGAATTGAATTGAATGAATGGAAAATCTGGCTATGGAGACCAAAACAATATTTTTATTTATTTTGTACCCGGCTGTAAACATGTTTATTTCTGTTGTAAAGTTGATGTACATTGTAGGGATTGACTCACTTTTGGAGCCCTAGTGGACATTCAAGGAACTGCACATGAGAAAAAAGTTATGCGGTTACGTATCGCCATTCTTCTACGTATGTGACAATTCATGCGTCGCCACAACTATTGCAAATCTATTTTTTTAAATTGTTTCATAAAATGTTTATCTGTTTGCATTTGAGGTGGTGAAATGTTGCAGTTACTCTATGATCCTACAGGTGGTGCTCTAAACTGTCCACACATTGGCAGGCAGCACAGCATCCTGTGTAGTAGGAATGAAGTATTTGGCAAATTTGCTTAGAATTGTATGAAAATCTGGGGGAAAAAATCATTATTTTTATTTTTTGATGATATCATCACCGGAAAAGCAATAAAAATCGAATCGGCGGTGATAATATCATATCAGGTGCCTCCTGGTGATTCCCAGACCTATTAATTACTGTATGTGTGTGTCAGTGTGTTACGCATATTGTACAAGAGAAAAATCTTTAAACATAATGTAATAATGTTACAGAATATTTTTTAAAAAATCAAAAGTTATATAAAAACAAATCTCTTTGAAGTTTGAATATAAACTAAAACGCGGTTGTAAGGTTCTTAGTGATAATTGCATGTACAGTAGATATGATATTAACGTGTGTGTGTGTGTGTGTGCATGTGTTGTTCAGAATGTATCCCCTAGTCCTTCCTGATCCTGAAGTTAAAAACATGATTATTCTCCTCACACAGCAGCTTCGACACAAACACCCCGCTGTTTCTTTCAATTCCCCTCCTGCGGTTTGACGTCACGCTGCTGTTTTTTTTTCCCAGATTCCCTTCAGCAGCTCCTTTTCTGCCCTGACATTTCCGATTCTTCTGAGCAAGTGGCAGCGTTTCTGGATGTGAACTGTAAGAGTTTCCTTTTTCCATCTAAAAAGAAAAAAAAAAAAAAACTGAATTATTCAGAGCCACGGTTCAGCGGTGGACGTTAAAGTTCTGTCCTAGTGGCTGAAAGGTGATAAGTTCAAATCTCAGACTCCCAGAGAGCAGATACTGGCGCTTATAAAACTTCAACATGGAATGTTATCCAGTCGAGTCCGGAGCGACGGATCTGTCTTTAGCAGGTTGTAATAATACGGCGGCGTTTCTATAGTTACAGCATAAAGGGTGTGTAGTTACATAGTTACACTTCTGTAGTCACAGTTACATCACAGAAAACGATATGATGAAGTTTTTCTGGTGCTCAAATTTATAACTTAGTTTAGATTTCTCCCATGTTCTGACATCATATAAGAAGACACCCCTTATTATTGTTGCTCAGCTTTGATGTTCTCTGGAGGGGACGTGGCTCAGCAGTAGCTCATTTACATAGACACTGAAATAGTTTGTTTGTCAGAGGAGTGAAATTAATAGAATTTGATGTATGAATATCAATTTTACAGCTGCAGCATTAACCTTAAAGTTACCTTGCAAAAAAATAAATAAATAAATAAAAATACAATATAGGAGCTTTAAGTTTTCCGTCCTCTAAAGGACAAAGTATTTAAAGTGTCTTTGAGTTTTTCTCCCTGTGTTTTATTCGAGACTTGGAGAAAAAGAATAAAAAGAGGCTGGTGAAGAAACGAGGTTGGTGTTTACAGCTGCTGTAGCGTAAGTGAGGGGCGCAAACTCACTTCCTTTGTCATCGCTAAGCAAAACTTTGAACGTATCACAGGTATGAAGTCATTTCTTAATGAATAGAAAAATGATAATTACTGTATAATAGTAATTGTTGGCGAGAAATCAAACACCTCGAGACGTCTTATTGCTCACGTAACGCCGCATTCATGAGATTTGTTCCAGGAGTCAGAGATTACTTTAAAGCTGTTCTTGTTTTAAAAATAGTCCTGAGCATTAGGTGTGAAAAATGTGCAGCGCGTCTCGTTCAGGGACGCGCGTAATTAGAAGTCCAGACTTTGGTTTTTTGGAAATGCCACGGACCTGCTTAACTCTAATGTGCTTTTAATCTGAAAATAAATTGGAGTCATTCTTCACGAATCCTGCTCCAGTTTCCCTACTCTGTGTGTGTGTGTGTGTGTGTGTGTGTGTGTGCCAGCAGGTGTGTGTGTGTTGTGTGTGTGTGTGTGTGTGTTTTGTTTCAGTTCAGCGTTTCAGCGTTGCCAAAAGCGATGGAAGATGAATTGTAGGAGCAGAGCAAAGAATCTGTGGAATTAAATTACAGCAAAGAAGCGGAATAACACTCTGACAATAAGGAGTTTATGAGGCATATGATACATGACATAAAGCTTTATAGTTAGGTGCAAAAGTTTGTGTACCCCTTAGGACAAAACGGGAATGACCGCAGTGTAGCAGAAGCATGAAATGTGATAAAAACATGCGGAGCTAAAAATGCTTCAGAAGTATTCTTCCTCTTCCTCTTCCTCTTCCTCTTATTATTATTATTATTATTATTATTTGTATTATTATTTAACATATCCATTTGTGGACGTCTTCCGTTTTCCTAATTAGATTTTTAGAGTCATTTTAGCACCCATCACACACACACACACACACACACACACACATCATGACTTACACAACTCTTACCGCTCCTTTAACACTGATTTTGTAGTTGTCATGGCAACAAAACAGCAAAGACTTTCCCAAACTCTGAAACTGATGTCCCCGGTTCTCGCATCAAGGCCTGGAGTTTTTTCCTGGAAAAAGGACCTGATTTGCGCCGCGATGACCGTGATACGGTTCAAACCTGAAAAAAAGAAAGAAAAAAAATATGATATGTCAGTCTTGTGTCCTTCTTTGTCTCTGTGTATCAGAACTTCTTTATATGTGTGTGTGTGTGTGTGTGTGTGTTATCTTCACACTATAATGTGAATTTAAGGCTCCGCTCCGGTACCTTGACTCCGGCGCTGTGATTATAACGAATCGCTGCCATTCTGCCGTAATGTGGTGTAAAAGACGTCTCTGGAATCCATTACGTTCACATCCGAGAGAGAAGCTTTCATCTAAATTGAGTTTTAATGTTATATACGAAGCTCCGATCAGATTTTTTCTCTTTTTTTTTTTTTTTTTTTAAAGGCCGATTTTCACCCTAAATGCTTAATAACGGCGTCGCTGAACCTGAGCAGAGAGGATTTAAAGTTTAGCAAGTATCTCGTGAAAACCTGGTTATACACTGGAGTCTCAATAATTCGAGGATAAATCAGATCTAAACGCCGGTTCTGTAGCTGTTCTGGCAAGTTCAGTGCGAGCCCTTTCCCCAGATTTACCCATGATGCATTGTGTGTTTTTTTTTTTTTTTATTTAGAGCCAGGCGTTGCTGATAAATAGCTCCCCAACCACACCTGATATCTGAGCACTAGATAAACCGATCTTACTGTATAAAGACGGAATTGTCTCACAGTCTAAGGTAGGGACATTTGAGAATTCGGAGACCCGCCCACACACAAACTTCACAAAAAGGGAACCGTGTGCAGGAAGGCATGCAAAAAAAAAAAAAAAAAAAAACACTATGATGAACCATGATAATGCCTGAAGAAGACACGCCCCCTGAAGGCGGGACCTGTACGTTCTCAAGGCAGTTTAATTTTTCGGGTACAGGACAAGCCCCAAGCGAGTTATTGGAAAATTTCCTGGAAGTCATAAACTATGAATTTGATATATGAACACGTGATCAAAAAATGGTCTGACTCTGTAGATTCAACTTCTGAGATCGAGGACGACTTGATGAGGACGCTGTGGGATGAGGATGTTGTGAGTTTGAGAATCAATACTAAATCCTTACAGTGTAAAAAAAAAACATACAGTATCTAAAGGATATTCATTTTTTCTTTACATTTTGTTGTTAGTTGTATTAATATGAACGTTTATATTCAGCGGTGGCTCAGTGCACGGTTCAGCGCTCCCAATCAGAAGGTCATGAGTTTAAATCCCCGGTTAAGCTTTATTATACTCTTGTTATACTCTTCTACTCTTCTACTGTGTGTGATCATAAAATCCAGCTTTCAAACATCCACAACTATATAAAGACATCAAACACTTGCTTTACTGTAAGCATTTCATTTCAACAACTTAAAAATATTAAATTTCTAATTTAATAATATTTAATAATTTAACATTCATGTCAGATTTGTGTGATTTGCTCAGAGTGTGGCGGTTACAAAAAAAATAACATAAAATAATGTTAATAAATGTTGTTGTACAACATTTTTGTATTCAATCTGTATTCATTCCTTAATTTGAGATCATTTCCTTCTGTAAACTATAGCTGCAAGTTTTGAAAACTCACATTGGGATGATTCTGATACCATCACCATCGCAATATTTAGCTCTTAAATGTTCCATTTTGTATTCAAATGTGTTTATTGAGGCTAACAGCAAATAATGGTGCAAATAATAACATTAAGAGGATGTTTAGTAATATTTATTCATTTATCACCTCATAATTATTAAAAAGTATTAGAAAATACTATTGACGGACTCTACAGAGATTCCCGACTTAGCGTATATTATCTGTTATAAATTGAAGCTTTTTGTGATTCAGTAATAGCGCAGGCCCAAACTGCAATCAGTCGCTCCTTGCCCGGCTCCGGCTGTGTGACGTACGTCCGACCCTGTAGAAGCTGCTCTGACATTTCTGCTCTCCTTGTTTACTTCAAGTCGCTCGCTAGCAGGTTCTTGGTGGCTCTTATACAATGACTGCACATAAAAAAAAGTTTTCAAAAAAGAGAAGAAATTCTCTGAACTTTGACACGTGTTGTATATCTGTATTACTCACGTCAACAAAAAGACTAACAGTTAGCTTTAAAATGCTAACGATATCTAAGGCTAATTTAAATCACTTATAGAATTAACACATAACGTGAACATGTACACTGAAAGCAAACTAGCATCTGACATTATTAATCAGTGAGTTAATGATGTTAGTTGTTTATTATTGTAGCTTTTTCTACAAATCTAGTGAACATCCATCATGTTTAGCTTGGGGAGCTCCTGCAGACATCTGAGGATGATGATGGTGATGATGATAGTGATGATGATGATGGTGATGGTGATAATGATTATTGTGATGATGACGATGATGATGATGGTGATGATGAATAATGATTATTGTGATGATGATGATGATGATGATGATGATGATGACGACGGTGATGGTGATAATGATTATTTTGATGATAATGATGATGATGACAGTGATGATGATGGTGATGATGATGATGATGGTGATAATGATTATTGTGATGATGACGATGATGCTAATCATGATGATGGTAATGGTGATTATGGTGATGATGATGATGATGATGATGATGATGAATAATGATTATTGTGATGATGATGATGATGATGATGACAGTGATGATGATGATGATGATGATGGTGATGATGATGAAGAATAATTATTATTGTGATGATGATGATGATGATGATGATGACAGTGATGATGATGATGATGATGGTGATGAATAATAATGATTATTGTGACGATGATGGTGATGATGATGATGAATAATGATTATTGTGATGATGACGATGATGATGGTGATGATGATGATGAATAATGATTATTGTGATGATGACGATGATGATGATGATGATGACGACGGTGATGGTGATAATGATTAATTTGATGATAATGATGATGATGACAGTGATGATGATGGTGATGATGATGATGATGACGGTGATGGTGATAATGATTATTGTGATGATGACGATGATGCTAATCATGATGATGGTAATGGTGATAATGGTGATTATGGTGATGATGATGGTGATGATGATGATGATGATGGTGATTATGATGATGAATAATGATTATTGTGATGATGATGGTGATGATGATGATGATGAATAATGATTATTGTGATGATGATGATGATGACAGTGATGATGTTGATGGTGATGATGATGATGATGATGATGAATAATGATTATTGTGATGATGATGATGATGATGAATAATAGTGATTATTGTGATGATGATGGTGATGATGATGATGAATAATGATTATTGTGATGATGATGATGATGATGGTGATGGTGATGATGATGATAATGAATAATGATTATTGTGATGATGATGATGACAGTGATGATGATGATGATGATGGTGATGATGATGATGATGAATAATGATTATTGTGATGATGATGACAGTGATGATGATGATGGTGATGATGATGGTGATGGTGATTATTGTGATGATGATGATGATGATGATCATGATGATTGTGGTGGTGATTATGGTGAAGGTGGTGGTGATGGTGGTGATGATGATGATCTTGATGATGATGAATATATTGATGGTGGCTCATGATTATGATGATTGTGATGATGTTGATTATGGGGATTAAGTTTTAACCTTCGTTGCTTGGATACGTAACTAACTAAATGACAGTTTAAAAGTTTGAAAATGTTGAAAATTGTAAAGAATCCACTTTAGTCTGCGTAGAGAAAAGAAAGAATAAAAGGGGATTTAAAAAAAAAACACCTACTGTACGCCATTCAGTGCTTATTTGTTCACTGTGATCCGGTCAGGTCTTGTGAGATTCCATGTGAACATGTAAATTATTACAAAAAACCGTGCACGTAACAAAGACGGAAGCTGAAAGGTCGGGGCTTCCTCTGTCAAGCGTCATGGAAATCACCCTCCACTGTTTGATATCTCCATCAGCATTTCCAACGTTTAGACTGATCCTCACCCTGCGTGCCCCCTATTCCAGACTGTGTGTGTGAGTGTGTGTGTGTGTGTGTCTGTACATCAACACGGCGTGTTTCCCCAGAACATCTGCTCTCTCAGCGGGCCGTGAGCCGCGTGTTTCCTCGTCGGTCTGCTCTCGTCTCTAAACACTGACTGTGTGAGGACATTAAGGCGGAGTCATGTGCTGGTTCTGTATTTCCAGCTCCCCACAGTTCCATCGCTCTCGGCCAAATGCCTACACTTTATTATTCAAATTGGATAATGGGGGGAGTGTCGAACGCTCCTGCGCCGCAATTCAGCCGCCTGAAGCACGACTGATGAAACTCTATCTGTTAAACTGTGAAACTCAGGCTGCTGCCGTGCACCCGTCTAATGACGTTATTTTTTTCATTAAAAAAGAGGACAGTTATGTTAATGGTGTCTGAGTAGGAGTAAAGATCACTAAGTGTGTGTGTGTGTGTGAGAGACAGCGAGAGAGATGGCGGCTCTTGGATTCATGATAAACTAGCGATAGTACGCGTTGTTGATGGTTGTAGAAATAGTTAAAAGGTTAAAGCTAAAAATAATCTGCTGAACTTTAATGTACTCAGTGATATTATTATTATTTCAGGTTGAAGCCCACGAACTGCTCGGACTGCTGTGGATATGTTTGCTCCCACGACCCGTGTTTTATCTCAAAGTGGCTTTTTACTTAAATTACTGCTTTAGTTAGCATCACGGTTCGGGACAAACTGGTTTTAAACTTCCCGCGAGAAGATTAAACATACACTGATCTGTCCAATCATCTGTGAAGATTCCGTTTTTAAAAGTTACTTTTTTCGAGTAAGCCATGCTGTGTCGAGTGTTTGTTTGTGTTTCGTGAGGATTTGCATTGGAGGTGATGCATTGTGGTCGTTCCTGTGTCTTCCGCATGCTCTGTGTATTTACGGTAAACTATTGCGTTCATCCTAAAAAGCGATGGCTGCTATGGGGTAATCTGGCACAAAACTGCTCATATTTCATTGATTTCATTTATGGTGCAGATTTCATTTCAGGCAAATACAGAAGGACTTGCAAAGTTTCATTAAATTTTGTCCAAACAGTTTTGCGTGATGCTGTGACACAATTGGGTTGGACAGATATTCAGAGATACAGACAGACAGACAGACAGAAACTTCATAGAAGAAACATGGTCTTAAAAACATCATGTATAAAGATCACTTAAACACAGAAATCAGAGCTTTGTTTAATAGTGAAAGTAAGAGCATTTCCACACACACACACACACACACACACACACACATCATGAGAACTCACAGGATTGGAACTAAACAGCTGTGTGTCCATAAGAAAGCCACTTGTGAGACTAAAAGACATAATTTTGCTAGAGAGCATAAAGACTGGACTTTGGAGTGATGGAGAAAGGTCATGTGACCTGATGAGTCCAGATTGATCCTATTCCAGAGCGATGGGTGTGTCAGGGTGAGAAAGTGATGCTCCCATCATGCATAGTGTCCACTGTACAAGCCTCTGGAGACAGTGTTATGATCTGGGTTATGATCTCAGGTCGAGACTCAGTAATGTTATGGGGCAATAAAATGAAGTCAGCTGACCACCTGAATGTACTGAATGATCAAGTTATCACATCTAGAGTTTCTCTTCCCTGGTGGTACGGCCGTATAGAGTGTGAAAGAGTGGTTCTGGGAGCATGAGGAGAGATTGTATTAAGAAAACATTTAAGGTCTTTAGCATCAGGACTTTGTAGCAGTTTGAGTTTTTAAACATCTTTTCAGGAGTTTACAGTTGGCCGTTTCTGTAACGCAGCAACTATTATGTATCGTTGTTTGTTGTTGCTTTATCGCTCCTCTTTATCACACTGCCCTGTCATTGAGGACTTTCCTATCGTGGAGTTTTATACCGTACGTGAGCAGGGGAACTGGATATGTTGGAGTTTACGATAATTAGAAACAACCCTAGTCTCTAATTCAGGCGTCCCGAGAGTTCACTGTGTGTCCTTGTGTTACATTCTTGATGTTTTCATTCAACAGCCGAGTCTGAAAAGGATCGACTGGAGAGAGCGTTCTTTATGGCAGAGTAATAAGCCTCTTAGAGAGGCAGCGTGTGCAGGCCTGAAACAGCAGAGACATTCCAGAGCAAATTATGGCATCAAAGCTATTTCACGTTCGCCAAGTGCAATGACATACAGTACAATTACATTTAGGATCAGAATGTATGCGTAAAGTAAACAGTGAGGGCGGCTGAATATTATAACGCAGCGTGTCTCCGAGTCTGAAGAAGCTCTGCTCCAGTGGTATTTACCGGACTAGTGCTAGCTGTTAGCTCGAACTGAGTTTATAAAGACAAATATCAGGATAAGGACAACTAAATGAACAGAGCAAAGAACACACTCCTCTGAAGCTCTTGAAAACATGAAAGCTGGAGATTTAGAGAAAATGCTGAGACTGGATTCCCTCCATTAATGTTACTATACAACGTTAATATACAAATAAATTTGAGTTGAGTAAGAAATCTCTACTTATGGAAAACGGAAAGAAAGAAAGAAAGAACAAAAAAAAAACAGATAGATAGATACTGTAGATACCTAACTAGCTAAATGAATTAAACTAAATACATTTTTACAAAATGTGAAAGTGGAAAATGGGTGACTAGCCTGCATAGAGAAAAGACGGAATGAAAGAGTAAATGATAGAATGGGGGAAAAAACTAAGGAATTGCAGGATAGAAATAAAGAATAAAATTATAGAAGAATAGATGGATGGATGGATGGATAGATGGATGATATACAGTAAATAATTAAGTATTGAAAGTAATAGAAAAAGTAAACAGATAGATAGATAGATAGATAGATAGATAGAATTAACAACCAAAAGAAAGAAAAATTGAATGAAAAAGATTAATCAATAGCTAGATGGATGATAAGTACTGTAAGAAGGAAAGAAAGAAAGAAAGTAAAAATAGTGGATAGTAATATGACAAATAGCAAAAAAGGACATAAATAAAATATTGATATAAAAAAATAAAGTGTAAATTAAAAGTAAAGCTGGACGAATAATGTTAGTTTCAAAAGCTATTGAAAGTCTGTACTTTTAAAATGAATGAAAATAAATAATGTATTAAATGAATAACGAGGTGAGGAGAGAGCTCCGGTGTGCGTGGGGAATACCGGCATGACTCCTGACTCCTGACTCCAGCGCATTGATTTATAAACAAGAGGTCGATTCTGGGGTAAGTGAGGACAGGTCCGGTGTTCCGACAAGAGCCTCCAAACACTCAATTATCATGCAAATAGAAAGGGAACGAGCGCACGGTGCGGGCCGAGGGAACCCGACCTCTCCGTGAGCTCTTCACTGTGTGTAAAACAATCATTTACATGGAGCCTCGACCACGCAGACGGCAGAAAATAAACAGGGTCTGGGACAAGTGAACGTCTGACTTCCACTTCCTCCTTCTGGACTCCAGGAGCACAGAGTCTCCTCTTTGTTCATTTCATGGGATAGATTGAGGGTTTTAATAGAGAGTGGAAAATGAGATAGCACATAGAAAAGAAAGAAAGAAAGAAAGAAAGAAAGAAAGAAAGAAAGAAAGAATAATTGACAGGCAGGCAGACGGACGGTCAGGCAGAAAGATAGACAGATGAGCAGCCAGGAATATATAGTATGAAAGATAAAAAGGGAAAATTAAATTGACTAAAAGAAAAAATTAAAGTTGGAAGTAGAAAATAAGAAAGCAAAAGAAAGAGTAATGGAATTGTAAGAGAAGGAAGCAGACAGACAGACCGACTCACAGTACAAGCTTTCACACAAACGGAGAGACAGGTAAACAGACAGATGGACAGAAAGACAGACATGAATGTATACAAACATTTGGAAAGACACATCGTCACGCAGACAGACAAATAAGCAGATAGAGAGACAGATAGTCGGACAGATAGATGGCTAAACTAACATTAAGACAGATGGTCAGAAAGGCAAGCAGACAGACAGATAAACTGATACATAGACAAACAGTTGAACAGACAGGCAGGCAGAAAGATTGACTTACGGTCAGACAAGCAAACAAGTGATAACAGAGACAAACCAGACGGATAGGCGTATGATCAGACAGACAGAGAGATGGATAAAGGGAACAGGAGATGTAAAGTTTAGAGATGAGATGGGCAGACAGACAGACAGACAGACAGACAGACAAATTGAAACAAGAGAGCGAAGGATAGAGACAGGCAGACAAATTGATTGTTCAAATGAGAGAGAGATAAAGATAAATGGGAACAGAGAGCGAATGACAGACAGACAGACAGACAGACAGAGAAGTGTAGCTAGATAAATGGACAGAGAGACATGTAGGAACAAATAGAGGAGATACATAACAAAGGGAAAAGAAAGAGGCTAAGAGACAGAGCAACTGACCAGGAAATGTGAACGAGGAAGAGAAAAGGATTAAAAAATTGACAGACAGGTGGATTTTGGAGAGAATCAGAATGTGTTAAAGCCAGTATTATGTCACCCAACCAATCAACAGTCATACGGTCATCTCCAACCTACTGTAGTACTGAGCAATGAAACTGGCCTATTAGCGCACACACACACACACACACACAAAATAAAGGTCACAAGCCACACTGGGCCAAGGGCATTGTGCTGTTAGCATCTTAAATGTCACTTAGCGCTAATTAGCTTTGCCGAGCTCGGAGTGTAAGTCGTTCTGTTCTCCTGTTAGTTTTATTCACGGTTCTTCGATGATGGAACTCTGATCTCTACAGATCACCAGAGAGCCTTCAAGAAACACGCTGAACTTGCTTCTCTTGGCTTTCCACATTTTCAGTAATTCCGGACGTGACGGCTTGGTTCTTGGTTTTCCCTTCTTTTTTAAGCAATAGTCATGAATGTACTTAATCTTTGCAGTTAATGCTAGCCAGCTAGTTTTGAGCTCCTCTTTCCATGTATTTAAGGTCTTTAAGATCTATGTCAATAGGGATAAATGCACATCATCATCATCATCATTATCACTGTTGCAGTCGTTCGATATCTCGCCCGTCAGCGTTTGAGATGGAGTCTGTAAAAGGCATGTGAGATGTTTGGGTGTCTGGTGGTCAGTGCAGTGGAAAAAGAAAAGCAGCCACGCTGGAGTTATGCAACTGTAGGGTTTAATTGGCTTGGGATATTTTAAAAGGTTTGCAAAAGAAGACTGTGTGTGTGTGTGTGTGATAGAGAAAGTGTGCTTGCTGCAGGAGGAGAGGCTCAGAAAGTGTGTGTGTTGGTGAGCGAGAGAGATTGTGTGCATGTGTGTGTGTGTGTGTGTGTGTGTGCACTGCCGTGACATTAGCAGAAGTGAAGGCTTCGTCTCCAGAGGCTGCGTTAGTGCAGTGATCAACTTTCAGGAACCTTGCTAAAGACTGCGTAGCATGTAGCATGGTTCAGGGTGTATAAGAGGGGGAAGGAAAGACTGAGAGAAGAGGAGAGGTACGGAGAAAGAGGAGGAGAAGAGAGAAAGAGTGAGCTCAGCAATGCCTCTGGACTTTTCATTTAAATTATTCGGTGACATTTTCCGCTTGCCCCCACTGGGCTTTGGATGAAGATAATGATCTCCTCCTTTGGGTTCCTTGCTCTGGTGGCTACTTTCTCTCTCTCTCGCTCTCTCGCTCTATCCGTGTGTCTCTAAATCTTCATTACTTCCTTTCAGACTGAGCTCATTAAATGTGTGCTCTGATTTTTACCTGCATTTTAAATGGAAGTGTATTATTTTTAGCTAATATGCTGGTAAAATGTGCGAAATCATTATATGCGTAAATATATAGAAATGGTCTACGCACTGTAGAAATATTGTCACACAGCTTCAGATCTAGTAATTGCATAATAATATTAATTATCATTTTAAGTTATGACAGTTTTACATATGTTCAATTTATACATTTTAATATAATTGATCATTTTGCTAGCAGAATTATCTCTTGGAAAAAGCTAAATTAACTGCCAGTTAAACAAGACATTTTTTTCTTCTTGCAATTTTAATGATATTAGACTATAAATCTGGATTTATATTTAATAATCTTATATTTGGTTTCCTGTAAACTTATTTCAAGAAATTATTTATAGGTTTGGCTAGACTCCAGAATATTTCACTTTGCTAAGATGTAATTTTTTTGCACTGCTTCAAAGGAATATTAATATCAAACCGATGGCCTGAGTGAGACTTGAGCTCCAGACACTATGGTGAGATCTCTGCACGCTTACCACCGGACCACTAGGGGGCGTACCGTTGAGGCTAGTAAATACAGGAAACTTGTGTTCGTCCCAATCTCTGATCGGAATTCTAAAACCTGTTACAAATTTAAGGGAGCGTGGATGTGCGAATGGATTATAATTAGCATAAACGCTCCAAATAAAGGTACAATAATGTTGTTTTAAGGTTGTATTTGTAATGTTGGCGAACATCATCACAACGTCAATATAACTATATTACAACGCTCATGCAACATTAAGGTTCCTGCTGGGAAGAGTGTAAGAATCTAATATTAAAAAATTATAAATAAATAAAATAAAAAGCCAGCACAGTGGCTTAGTGGTCCAGCACCTCCACGGTCCAGGTTCGCATCCCACTTCAGGGTCTGTGTGCATGGCATTCGCAGATTCTCCCACTGCTTGGTGGGTTTCCTACAGGTACTCTGGTTTCCTCCCACAGTTCAAAGACTGGCGTTCCATAGGGTGTATATGTGTGTGTGAATGTTTACCGGAGGTCCTACCACAATTGTAAAAATATGAATAAATACAATGGTCAACATTAGTTGGACTTCAGAGGTTCTCATTCATATTATAGTAATTAACATTTGAGTTAATATTTTTTATTAACCCCTAATGTACACTCATGTGACCTGTTTTCTTAGGTGTCTTATTGTAACTTTAATACTTGAATATTGTTTAATATCTCAAAATTATGTGGAGTTTTTGTTTTTCCCCCAAAATGCCTTAAAAAGTTTATGGAGAATATTTTCTACAAACAAAAAGTTTATCACGTTATCGAGTGGATTTCTGGATATTTGATTCGTTTGTTACGCTGACCTTCATGTTGCAGTTGTGTAGCTGTAGTCTGTTCTTTACACAAACACACACACACACACTCTTTATCCCATTGTATCACGTCTCAGCATGGGTAATTAGTCCTTGTGATGAAGACAGATGCAGAACCGTTTATCATTTGCGTTCAGATCTGTTTGTTCTGATTATGATTTATGATTGAGAGATTTGGGGAAATGTGATCTCACGCTAAAGCGGAAGTCTTCTTCACACCTGCTAGCTGCTTGAGTGTGTGCAGACTTTTCCTTCCTGCTAATTATTCCTTACTTAAATTTTTCCTTTTAAATTTCTTTTCCTCCTTCCATCCACCTATCTTTTCTTCCTTTCACCCTTCCCTTCATTTCTTTTTTTCATTTCGTCCTCCATCCATCCATCCATCCATCCATCTATACTTCCTGTATCCATCCGTTCTTCCTGTCTGCAAACTATTCCTTCCTTCCTTTCTTCCTTGTTTATTCCCTCCTTTATGAAAACTTCCTTCTTTTTATTCTTTTCTTCCTTCTTCATTTCCTTCCTGCAAATTACTCCTTCCTTACATTCATCAATCTATTTACACTTTCATTTGACCTTCCATCCATCTTTCCATTTCTATCTTTCATTCTGTCCTTCTTGCAAACTGTTCCTTCCTTCCATCCATTAATCTTTCCTACCTGAAAACAATTTCTTCTTTCCCTCTATTTTTCTTTCTTTTATTCTTTCTTCCCTTCATTCTTTCCTTTATGCAAAATATTCCTTCCTTATATTCACCAATCCATCCATCCTTCCTTTCTACTGTACCTGCCAATAAATATTCCTTTCCATCCTTCCCTTCTTCAGCTGCAACCTCAGTGTAGTCTCACAGTGCAGTAGCAGTATGCAGGTGATTAGCATGATGTGTAATTAGCATTTTGTTTAGGTAGCGGGTTTTGTAGTTAGCATGTTGTGTAGTTAGCATGTTGTGTAGTTAGCGGATTTTGTAGTTAGCATGTTGTGTAGTTAGCGGGTTGTGTAGTTAGCGGGTTGTGTTCTTGGTAGGTTGTGTGGTTAGTGGGTTGTGTAGTTAGCATGTTGTGTAGTTGGCAGGTTGTGTAGTTAGCATGTTGTGTAGTTAGTATATTGCATACTTAGCGGTTTGTGTAGTTAGCAACTTGTGTAGTAAGTGGGTTTTGTAGTTAGCGGGTTTTGTAGTTAGCAGTTTGTGTAGTTAGCGGGTTTTGTAGTTAGCACGTTGTATCATTAGCATGTTGTGTAAATAGTGTATTGCATAGTTAGCATGTTGTGTAGTTAGCGGGTTCTGTAGTTAGAGGGTTTTGTAGTTAGCAGGTTGTGTCGTTAGCAGGTTGGGTAGTTAGTGTATTGCATACTTAGCGGTTTGTGTAGTTAGCAACTTGTGTAGTAAGTGGGTTTTGTAGTTAGCGGGTTTTGTAGTTA
>JAQMYJ010000019.1:21098784-21109137 GCA_030014305.1 Clarias laeviceps
GGTCATGAAAATAAAGAAAACACATTGACAGATAGATGAGAAGGTGTGTCCAAACTTTTGGCCTGTACTGTATGTTAACAGAAAAATGAACCAGGGAACATATGACCCTGGGGACACAGGTGCGCTCCCATTCGTAGTTACCAGAGTGGCTGAACTCTTAGCATTCAGCTAGTTTGTTTTATGCTAGGTAACGTGCCAGATTAGCCATCAAGCTCTTGATAGTTAGATAAAGTTTTTGTCCTTTGCTTGGTAACATCGAGACGTCACACTTTCATACTTTAATCCAATCTCTAAGTTTATACTATCCTATTTTTACTCGAGAAACTTATCTGAAGCTTTAACTTTTACCATAGAAATTACTTTCACAAGTAATTGTGTGAAGAATTTCAGCTTGTGCGTGACTCATTATCCTGGAGATTAACATTATATTTTTTCCAATTCAAACCCTAAGGTTAGCATGAACCAATTAGCGTTTGAAACAGTTCCTTCTACAATTTGCTAGCGTTTGAATATCTGAAGTGTTATTTCAGATTTCAAATATGTTTTGCTGTTTGACCACCCACCCCAACAAAAGAAAAGAAAAAAAAGAGAGAGAGAAAGAGTGCTTTGGATCACTGAATTAGCATTTTTATTTTTGCCCATCGAGACCAACAAAAGCTGAATTGTGTGTGTTGAATGACAGGGTGGAATTACCAAGACAATCGGCAGCTTTGGTGAATAAAGACAGAGTACAATATGATGCTCAGTTGAGGATGCAGTGCTGAAAATGTTTTCTGTAACTCTGGTTAAAAGTGTATTTGTCTGTGATGTTCATAAGGATACATACTGTATCACCTACATACTGTAAGGCTCTTCATGACAACTAACATTGTATGAATGTACATAAATCTTTATCTGACAAAAATACTGATGTGAGATCTGACATAATGTCACGTTATCACTTGCCTTACGTTAGAAAGCAATGAAGACTGACTTTGTAGGTAATAATCTGTCATAACCCACCATACAAGGCGAATCAGCAACATCGACATGCTAATTAACCATACACATACAAATAGCACGCTGTATAAGATTTATTAGGAAAATGAAAAAAAGTTGGGACATTTGAACACTTCTTAACTTCTCATGCAACATGAACGCATGCTTATAATACCCATATGATGCAAAGTTGTGACAATGAAATTTGACATTACACCATAATGACAGTGCTGTTTATTTAATTTCTAATTAAAATAATGTTTTGTATTTATAACATTATTATTTTTTAAATAACTGAATAACTATTCATAAGGCTACAATACACCTCCATAGGGCATTCATGTCAGCTGTTACACTGTAAATCTACATAAACATTTATAAAGTCTTCAACAGGTAGTCAACAACGACTCTGGCTTTTGTTTAATATATTGTCGCGTGATATAATGTACAGTAGATGTTTGTTGCCATAATGTTGTGTAATGACACTTGACTTATATTAGACATTATGTAGCTAATAATGTGTCATAGCACACTGTGTATGGTTATGTGTATGGCGACTTTTTAACTTATCATACCATTGGAATGTCAACATGGACGCTGCTTATAACAATCTTATGATGCAAGGTTTTGACTACGCTGTGGTGATAGCGTTGTTCGTTTAATTTGTAAATTGCATAAAGTGATTTTTGCAAGTAAATTCTGTTACTCATGACATACTGTACCTGTGTAGTGGGCGGTGTTCGTAACTACATGACACCAATGTAAGCCTACGTTCATGACAACTAAAATGTCCTGTAAATCTGCATGAACACAATGTGTGAAACTTTTGTTTAATTAATTGTTGAGTGATATACAATTGATGTACATATACAAATTTGTTGCCATAATGTTGTGTTATGACACTTTACATTAGAAAGTTATGACGTCTGACTTTGGAGCTAATAACATGTCATAGTGCACTGTATAAGATATATAATTTTTTGGAAATAAAAACGTAATCATGTCTGAAGTGAATATTAATGATCCATGTGATCCATATACTTATAGCACTCTTATAACACCGAGCGATGTAATGACAGTGCTGTGTCTGTTTCATCTGCCGGTGCCTCAGACAGAGCTATGGATATTTTGTCTGCTGTTAAATCAGACGTAACAAGTTGTCAGGTCACAATGTCAGCCTTATGGCAATAATCATATTATGTCATATCTTGTAAAAAATAAAAGCGCCTAGAGCAGTTGGAATCAGCCTGTAGTCTTATAGTACTTCGGCTATAATGGCAAGCTTATGCAGGTCATGGTGCCCTACTGTACATGTATGTCAAGTGCTGGTACATAGCTTATGCTCCATTTTTCTTCTTTAAAGGACAGACTCAAATCAAATCCAATCATATTTCTGAATTCAATCTAAAATGCTTCAATACCACAACAGATCTATATTCCATGAAAGCTTTTTTCATGCTCTATTGACTTATCATCCTGTTATTGTTCCCCTTTCATAATGTTCTCATTTTCCCCTCTTTTATTTATAGCTTACTGTAAAACCTTGAGGTTCTCCTTTTGTTAGGTTCCACCATCAACTCATATTGATATGCTCATTTGCTAATCTCTCTGTCAATTTCTAGCCTAAAGGGAAGAGAGCTGTTCCTTTAATTGAGCCTCTGAGCGATGGAACGTGTCCATTGATTTCCCTCTCGGGCCCTGCTGGATGGTTTAAATCCCAGACTCTGGTAGTAAATCATTTTCTTTGCATCTCCTCGTCAGTCCACTGGGATCATCATTATTATCATCATCATCATTAGCATCTCCAAACCTACACTTTAACTACCTTTAATGTTTAAAGGAAAACACTTAACAGTCATTACCGAACCGTCATGAATTCCGTTTCACCTTTAGTTCTCTGGGTTTTTTTTTATTACATTGAACCATGTGCTTTTGGTTTTGCTCTTCTTTCCACCCTCTACATTGGCCACTTGATGGTTAGAGTCAGTTAGTAAATGTGGGATATCTTTATTGGTTTACATATTTATGAACAAAAAAACAAACTCAGTAACTATGGCACCATTAGCATTAGTGTTAGCACTAGCAAGAAGAGGAAAAAAACAACCAAACCCAGTATATCATAAAAGGCTGCGTTCTCATTACCAGCATGAAGTGACTCCAATCTGATTATTCTACCCTAATGTGACACAGATCTGATTTTTTTTTTTATGGCTGTCTGAATGCACAATCTAGGACCATGTACAAAAGTTACTTTCGTATATGGTCCTAGATTCAATATATGTTTGATACATGGTCATGTGACCTCAATGAGAACGGTCAGATCAGAATTAATGCGACTGTTTGCCTCTGCGCATGTGTAGGGTGCTGAGGTCATCAGTCTGCACCGGTAGCGTGGGATTTCATAACAGTGTCACAACTACCAGAATGAAAATAGTAGTGTATATGCATCAAATATAGGAAGGCATTGTGCAAATTATAAGGTGCAGGTTAAATAAGTAGTTTTGCACATATACAGTCAATGCAGCAAATATTGTGCAACATGGCTATGCAGTGGAAATGGAATGCTATGAATGCTGTGAAGTGGAAAATAGGATATAAGTAGATACTGTCCATAACAATTGGCAGGATATACAGTACAGTATGCATGTGTGTGTGTATATACAGTATACTGTATATAGTTTAGCAGTGTGATGGTTGTGGAAAAGAAGCTTGAACCGGACCTTCTTGTTCTTGTTCTGGTGCGAATGTTGGATGAAAGGAGGTCAAAAAGTTTGTGACTTAGGTAGGAGGAGTCTCTGATGATCTCAAAAGGATGCTGGGTGTAACGGCTTTGACACGCGAGTGGCACCACAGACATGAGGTGAGGTCTTATGGAAAAAGGGTCATTTTTATTTAGGATAATGGGGAAGGAAAGGGTTTAAGGAGAGAGGATGGAAAAAGGGAAAGCAAAGTTGTCAGGGAGTCCGACGGCTCCTACATGCTCCCTTAAACATCTCCTTCTTGCTGACTGGCCAACTGGCCCCTCCATGCTCTCGTTGGGTGCAGCCACAGATGGGAGTCCCTCCTGACGTTCAGTGGCTGGACGTGTTACATCACCTCGTTCGCATGCCTCCACATTTAGCGTCCACTGCGCGACTCCACAGTAGACCTCCAGAACCTCGATTTTATAATGCAGAAAAAGCCCAAGATACATTAAAGATGAACCGTTAGACAGCCTTGCTCGTTTCCAGCGGCCCTGCACCTTCGCACCCCTTCAGAAGGAGAGGCAGTTCACCTAGTGAGCCTACAGAGTGAGTGAGTGCACTCATGCCCATCACTTGCACACGGTGGGACACTGGGAAATGAAGGTACGGTCAATATTGGATCACTGAATGTCTCTAGAGATACTGTAACAGTGTTGACCTTTTCTGTGTTTGAAAATTAGTTTGCCCTCTTACATCCTCTGTGTCATCATTTGTCTTTCCAGTCTTTCCAGATGTATTTGTACATTTCTGTAGATTATTTCCTGTTTTATATTTGTTCATGGATTCCGACTCGAGTCCATCCTATCATTACAAATAATGGATGTGATGTTCCCTGATGTACATGTGTATAAAATTTTACTATGATCTATGATTCTTGGATCTTGGGGAAGAGACTATTGCAAGCTCTTCTGGGAAATCAATCAATATCAGCATGGCTTCTTCGGCTTACCCTGTCGTTGATTATTTGTCTTTGTCAGAACAGCCTGAACTGTTTTATTCCTTTGCGCAAAATCCCTCAATGACATACTATTTTCGTCTTTACTTCAGCAGTTTTTAATATGTTCTTGAACCATTTTGAGAACAAAACATGACTTCTAGTTCGAGTAAATGGATTTAGTTGGACATTTGGTCATAAAGCATGAAGCTTGGCGGAGACGGAACCGAACGGCTGTTGCAGCATCTGTTGACTCCGGCATGAACGTCGAGTGTTGCGAGTCTTCATGTCTTTAGAGCGTTATTGAGGCCAGGGCTGGTACTGATGCGCCTCGGTTTCAGTTGTGGAAAAACATTATTACAGCTGTATTGGAAACTTGGAGACAACATGCCGGCTATGTTGAGGTGTGTTGGTACAAAAGTAAGCGAGTTGCCTCTTTGTTCTGTATTGTTCATTAAGTGGTGACTCGGTTTTAGCTTATAAAACTGAAACTGTCCTGAAATATATAATCTACTGAACCTATAAAGGGACATGAATACATAGCAGGAAAAAAATGTCCCTGAAAAAAGTGTAAATGTGTAAAAGTAAATAAAATGAGGATTGTAACTGTAATAGCGAACTAATTAGTGAGTTCTCGCAAAATCCAGATCGTCTCATGCACTTCTTTAATCGCCAGACACGCAGTTGCACTGCAGAACAACAATCTTCTGACACGCTTCTTAATTTAATTACAAGGATACACAGATGTTTTGGTGCTACACTGATATCTAAACTCTGCACAATGTTCAAGTCCCGCCTTCGTGCTCTAGGATTGGTTCGCATTTCACGCTCTTTGAAGATCTAACTAATCACAGATGAGAGTGAATTCTTGTGACCGAGGGAGGGATTTGTTGGCAAAAAACAGGAAGTATAACTCACCAAACCTAAGCTTACTAACAGAGTGACAGTCGTTCTTGTTTAATTTGATTTACACACGTAAAGATTACTTGAAAAAAAAAAACCACATACACACGCTGCGTGTGATTTTAGAAATTGTCTAGGGATGCGTTTTGAAGGACACCGTGGCATCTTATAGGATTTATTATTATTATTTTTTTTTTTTTTGCATATTATACTTCAACCGTATGGTAGAGATGGCTCAATCAGGTTAACTTAAATTTTTCCGGAAAGATATATTGATGCAAAATGTGCTCTATGGATAAACAAGCCTCTTAAAAAAACTCTCTTGACCAAAACAAACAAAAAACAATCAATCAATCAATAAATAAATAAATAATGCATAGAATAAAACTTTAAAGTTGGTGTGTCTGTACATTGAAGATGAATATATATGACGCTTATATTGTAAGTGTGCAATTAAAATTTACTTCATAAACGCGATCTCACACCAACATCTTAGTTCATTCCAAAATTCAACAGATGGCGCTGTACATTTTTTAAACGCGCTCATCAGTGTGCGATTCAATTTCACTCAAACGAAGTTGCGGTGACGTCCAGTAAATAAATAAAGCTTGTCATCCTCCTGCAAAAAATGCCGTGATGTATCGTTTTCTTTTTCTCCCGTGTCCTATCCATGATGCCTTTTTCCTCACTTGTCCCCTAAGGAGCTCATTTACAATCAGTTTGAATGAAGTTTTTATAATATAAAGTTTTATAAATTCTATTATTTTTTATTATGAGTATAAAGTATTATAAGTATAAATAAATAAATAAATAAATAAGAACTAAAGACCACGTGCCTTGTTTATCAAACGAAAGTAGATGTATTAGTAAATGTTTATTTATAGAATAATAGTATGTATGAAGTGATGAATGATGTCAGATTACCCCCCTGCACCCCCATCCACCCCCCCAAGACCAAGTGTGTGATCAAATATGGGGTGAAATTCAGGAAAATGGTTCATCCAATATTTCATCACACACACACACACACATAGTTAGTCTGGTTAATTGAAGTAGCAGCCCAGGATTAGACTCTGTCTCACCCCCAGGGACTCATTAACACATCTTGCTTTGTAGAAAGTCACAGCTCCAGTGTTACCCCCAGCCGTGTGTGTGTGTGTGTGTGTGTGTGTGTATGGGCATGTGTGCATGTGTGTGTTTGTACGAGAGAGAGAGAGAGCTACAGGATGCCATGTCCCATAACAGTTTCCTGTAGAGTGACACATGTGCTCTTCTGCTCACAGAGCTCTCTCTACTGTATGTCTCTCTCTGTCTCTCTCTCTCTGTCTCTCTCTCTCTGTCTCTCTCTCACTCTTTCTGTCTCTCACTTTGTCTTTATCTTCGTCTTGCAATAATGATGATAGTAAATGTAACACTTTTTTATGTCTTGCAACGCATACAGTAACCTCTAGGGGGCTTCTTTCTTCTGTGTGGGTTTAGTTCACTATTACAATTACAATTCTCCTACATTTAAACACCCCGTATTGTGCCTTTAAAGGAAAATAATCAGCGATCAGGTGAAGAGGAGTCACAGTTATTACTGCAAAGTTTGTAATGATTGTCTACAACAGCAGTGTTTAATTCTCTTACACCACAGCAAGGTGCCAATACTTACATTCCTTTATATACTGTATGTATTACAGAAGCATTTTATCCGTTTATAATTACGTTTAATGTTAGAACGTACCAACGTACAATCAATTATGTCTGTTTTCACTAAAGGCATAGCAGCTACATAACCTTTAACATCCTCGCAATAAAGCAACGAAATAGTTTTTATTTGCATTTTTATTTCCTCGGCGCAATAACAATAACAATCCAAATGGTTGAGATGTCACTTCATGGTAAAAGTATCAATAAAAAGTCACATAAAATCTTAATGGTTCGATGTTTTTGGACATTCAGTTCATTTTTTCTTTCTTGTGCTATGCTATTAGCTATTAAAATGTATAGTTCTCAAATCCACAGTGCCACCCAGTGGATTTTATTTAGCATAGCGAGCCTCAACTGACTGGTAGAGATGGCTCCATCAGGTTACGCTCAACACATTTGTCTTTCTATAAGATATCAGGACTCGAAAAAATGTGCTCTACCAAACGGTTTAGCAGAACGTTAATGGAATAAACACTCTTTTTTCTCACCTTAAAATTAATAAGACCAAAGTCAAACCAAAACATAAATAAATAAATAAATAGATAAATAAAAGCAAAAATAACAATATTAATGAGAAATTAAATAGATTTATTATTTCTTATTAAAATATTACAATAAACTGAACAAAATGTTATTAAACCAATTTCTGGAAAGATTTTACAGTTTTAAAACTGAAATCCATGGCTTGATTGTCCGGTGAATTTGAAATGTATTATTTAAACATTATTATTTCAAAAGCAGGAAATTTATCTGCTGATAGAAACAGCAAGGATGCGATGTTTAAAAGAGCGGGAGATCTTTTTGTCTGTGCCGACACTGGAGACTCTTTCCATACATGATAAACAAATAATACAGCAGTTCCTGTGAATCAGCTGAGAGACAGAGAGACAGAGATGGTGAGAGACAGAGAGGGTGAGAGACAGAGACGGTGGAAGACAGAGATGGTGAGAGACAGAGACGGTGAGAGACAGAGACGGTGAAAGACAGAGAGACAGAGATGGTGAGAGACAGAGACGGTGAGAGACAGAGACGGTGAAAGACAGAGAGACAGAGACGGTGGAAGACAGAGTGACAGAGATGGTGAGAGACAGAGACGGTGAAAGACAGAGTGACAGAGATGGTGAGAGACAGAGACGATGAGAGACGGAGATGGTGAGAGACAGACGGTGAGAGACAGAGAGACAGAGACGGTGAGAGACAGAGATGGTGAAAGACAGAGAGACAGAGACGGTGAGAGACAGAGATGGTGAGAGACAGAGAGACAGAGACGGTGAGAGACAGAGAGACAGAGACAGCGAGAGACAGAGACGGTGAAAGACAGAGAGACAGAGACGGTGAGAGACAGAGACGGTGAGAGACAGAGAGACAGAGATGGTGAGAGACAGAGATGGTGAGAGACAGAGACGGTGAGAGACAGAGACGGTGAGAGACAGAGAGACAGAGATGGTGAGAGACAGAGACGGTGAGAGACAGAGAGACAGAAACAGAGAGACAGAGACGGTGAGAGAAAGACTTGGTGGGGTTTAATGACTCTGAGTTGTTCGTTTTTACGCCTCTTTTTCACCTGACATATGGAGTGTGTGTGTGTTTGCGTGTGTGTGTGTGTGTGTGTATTACAGTAAATGTCCACAGACTCAGTAAACATGCATAGCAGCTACACTTAGACTTTGCTTAAAAATCTGAATTATTTTACTTTTATTTATAATAATAATAATAATAATAATAATAATTCTATGAAGCTCTTAAATGTTTTTAATGTAGAATTTTTGTTAAAAATATTTAAAAAGAAAAATACAAGTAAAAAAGTGAAATGCTAATTTTTTTCAGGAATAATAATAATAATAATGATATTAATAATAATAATAATTTATCAGGTCTTTTATTGCGGTATCAGGTATTTTTAATGTGTTTATGTACGACAGAAAAACATTTATAGACCGTATAATGCATTTTAGATGATTTATTCTTTTAAATTAATTTTATTTATTATCTTAATTTATGTTCTTTGAACAGCTCATACCACTATTATTTTTTATAATAAGTTGTACATTTTTAGTAACACCCCCCCCCCCAAACACACACACACATATAGTCACATACAGACAAAGTCATTATGACTTTACAGCCAGAGAAAGAGCCACGTGAGCTCTGATGGTTTTCATTTGCTCAGAAGCTCAGAAACGAACAGCTGTTCCTGTTGCAGATGAAACGCCTCCTCGCTGCACTTGAAAAAACGTTTGAGTCAGAGGTTTGTTTTGTTTTTGTTTTTTTTTAAACTCCTGTAATATTTTCGCGTTGTTTGTAGGTTAATGAGCCGTGAGATGAATCTTATTAACTTTAGTTTGACAAGTCGTGTGTAGAGAAATAAAAAACATTAAAAAAAAAATCAATGCACAAATAAATAGCCTCATAAATCGACATCTAACGAAGCGACTGATTGATGTAAGAAATGAGGGTTAACAGATGTGTGTATGTGTGTATGTGTGTGTGTGTGTGTGTGTGAGAGAACCTCAGGATGATGAACATCAGCAGATGTAACACTGACTGTATTACTTGAAGCTTAGAGCATTTCAATAAAACTTCATTATTATTTACTTCATTATTAGTTTTATAAACTTTAATCAAACTTTAGAACAATCATTACCGGAATGTCTTGTAAAAATATATAATATTTTGTCTATTTTTAATCATGTTCAAAATGTGATGTTTATTTAATTATTTAAGAATTCATAGTGTTGAAAGCACACAAATCCCAAACCAGCGTCTTATTCCCTACTTGTGCTCTGGCACAGTGTGTTTGTGTGTGTGCGTGTGTGTGTGTGTGTGTGTGTGTGTGTGACAGAGTGTGTCGTGTCTGTGGAGTGCACTAGAGGGCAGGACATGCTTTAAACTATGTAAATGTCTTGTACAGATAAGTAATTAAATAAAAAAATAAATAATAATCTGAGAATCTGAAATCTGTCCCAATTGTCATTTGGCTAAACTAATCCTGCCATGATTCTTAAAAAAAAAAAAATATATATATATATATATATATATATACAGGGGTTGGACAATGAAACTGAAACACTGGCCAAGTTAGTGTTGGAGTTTTCGTGGCTA
>JAQMYJ010000019.1:21121261-21141813 GCA_030014305.1 Clarias laeviceps
CGCCCCCCCACCAATACTTTTTGCTAAGCGCGTTATAATTTCTGTACACTAACTGTTGTGTTTTTTTTTTTTTTTTCTGTTACAGTTCAACAGATGAACATCTTCACTGGGACCCTGAAGGTAAATCTGTGCATCACTTTATTTATTTATTTATTTTTACTCAAGATGTTTAAAAATCCGTTTATTTCAGAACCACGTTAACGTTCAATCAGCGACGACGGCTTTAATACGTCTAAATGATTTCTAACGAGACGGGTATTACGTCTCCTCGGTGGCCGTGCGTCAGTCTGGTGTGAGCCGAGCGGGTCTCGAGCGCTGCGTGCGATTGATACGGTGACATTTCAGATGTCTGACAGGTGAACATTAACTCGTAGAAACGCAGGCAGTAAAATTTCTCACCGCGTGAAGCTTTCAAATGACTTTCAGCTGGAGTTAACGCTAGGAAACGTTCCTACGGGCGTGATTAAGGACAATTAAGAAGAATTATACCTGTTCGTGATATATGTACGTCAAACCGTCTAGACTTTTACATAAAAGAGCTTTGAGCTTAGGTGGAAAGTGATGAAAAGACAGAACAGTCTCGATCATGAGCGGCGTCTTTCAATGGTTCCTGTTTAATCTTTTCATTTCTCTGGGTTTCAGCCCCTCGATTGGTGCTGGGAGTTTCTCCAGCGACGCCGTCCAGGGTTTGGGAATTAATCTTCTTTTGTGGAAAATAAATTTAATGCAAACATATCAATGTTAAGAGCTTCATCAGGAGTTTAATAGTCTTACGTTGTAGCTTCTCTCAGTTCTAACTATAACCTCCTTGTTTGTGTCCATATTTAAAGAGGATTAGGACTACCTTTTTATCATTTTCATATAAAAAAAAAGATGAGAAGACACATCCCCTTTTTATTTTTTCTTTAAAAACACTTTTAAAATCACTTTTTCTTGCTTTGTTCTGAAAAATCACGACCTTCAGATTTGTCATTTTTTTATGATGTCACAGACAGTGTCGCTGAATTAATTGATTTTTTTTTTTTTTTTTAATAACTAAATGGAAATTTAAACAAAAAAGTTGGGAGACGCTCCTCTGTCTCAGGGCGGAGCTCTGGGTCGCCATGTTAGATTTTTTGAATTTACATCCCGCCTGAAACACAGAGTCGGTTAGTTAGTAGATTAATTAGTTAGTCAGTTTTGTCGGAAAATTCTATAACTCAGGTGTTGTTCCTAAAGCTATGTTACTATTTTACAGTTATAGTTTGTTAAGTTCGCCGAGTTTAAACACGCTGTCAGGCTAATACTGCCAACTGTACCAGTGGATCCACTGTGAGTGGGTATGAGAGCGATATTTCACCATTATATCCTCAGTTTCGCCTGTTTACTGATATAACATTTAAAACAAATCAGATATAAAGCTAAATACACATATATACAGCTATAAAGATACAAATGTTCACACGCAGTACTGTAAATGGCAAAAAGGAGTGAACACGTGTCTGTGACTGCTGATGTAAATTTGTTCAAATTTACATTTCGTCACGCGTGTCGTTGTAGAAATAGCGTTTATATTGGATGCTATTGTTAGTGGAACTGCTGAGGACGATTACAGAATAATTGCATAATAATAATAATAATAATATTAATAATAATAATAAATTAGTCAAAGCAGAACATTTTATTAAGCTCTTATTATGCTTTAGTTTAAATATTGCAGATGAAAAAAAAAAAAACAGGGAACTGCCTTGTGCTCAGATCAAGTGCAGAGCGTGTTTTGTTACGACGTGTGTTCAAGTCAAACCAGGACTTTTGATTGTACAGAATAACAGAACACAGTTCCAACTCCTTTTATTTTTCTATAATCCTGTGATACACTAATGCACTTATCTCAGTATTTCACTAGTTTCACAACAACTTTCCTTTAATGCCCCTTTGCTTTAATGAGGAAAAAAAACGTTGGCCTGGATTGATCCCCGAAGCGATACAGTAACAGGGAGTTATTGCCACATCCTCCAGTACGGTCCTGACCTCCAGAGCCTCCAAGCCATTTCCACATGTTTTTTTAACTTTTTTTTTTTACTTTCTACCTTGATGGTGTCCAAGCCGTAGTAAAACACTGGGATAAGTGCATTAATGTAGCAGGAGATTATACAGAGAAATAACTAAAGAACTGTTATATTCTGTTATTCTGCATAATCAAAAGTCCCAGTTTCACTCGAACGCTCCTAGTAACATTGAAAAGAGCTTTTTTTATCAGGATAAAGTGCTAATTATCAGGAAGATCATAGTGTTATTTCAGGTCACCCAGCGCTGTGTGTAGGCACGACATGAGTTTTATGTTTAAGATGTTATTATTATTCCACAAAAGAGCGATTAGAAATAATTCTCTATCAACACTAAGCCACAGTTTTTCCTATCAACCACAGACAATCAGAAATGACCTCGATAGATTTTCATAGTGAAATCAAAACTTGACAAGAACGTAGAGGTTTTAAAACCTCTTTAAAAAGGCCTAGACACGAAGCCTGATGAACTGAAAGCTAAAGATGGTTTAAGTTTACATTTTAAAGTGTAAAGTTTACATCCACAGCTTACATCATTTTCAATTCAGACTGTACACACGCACGCAAACACACTCACACACACAGACACACATGCTGGTGATCATGTGATCAGGGTGGTGTTCAGACTCGGGTCGACTCACACAAATCTCATGTAAATCTCATGTAAATCTCGTGTAGATTCGTCGGCTTTCAACTGACAGAAGTCGAGTAAAGACGCTGCAGTTTCACAGACACTGAAGCGTTTTGCTCCGACTGTCCTGCTTCAGCCTGAGCCTTTAAGATTCTGGTGAGCTCGCGGTCCTCATACTGTCGTCTCTATCTCTTTCTCTTCTGCGGTGCAGATGGACAGAAAGACATCGAGGATGAGCTGAACACCGGCCTGGAGCTCGTGGACTCGTGCATCAGATCCCTGCAGGAGTCCGGGATTCTCGACCATCAGGAATACAGCACGAGCGAACGTGAGTAACGTTGGAGTCAGAAGCTCCGTCCTGAGAAAACTAAACAGCACACGCTAAAGAGAACGGGTTCTTCTACCGGCATGCTGATGGCAGAATGCTTTCAACGTGTGTAAGGGAAACATTTGCAGAGGAAGCTGAATGAAAAAAAAAATCTATATTTTAATAATTAATTAAACCCTTCAATGGAAAAATTCCACTTTTTCCATAACGTATTTGGAAACCGTTATTACAGGGTGTCCCAGAATCTCCATACAATTTTGGGCAAAAATGTACCTTTTTACTGTGCATATAAAAAAGCTTCTGAGGTCAAATATGAAATCTCAGATGAATGGCTGCCAGTTATATCAGAAACCTTTAACTCAGTACAAATCAGTTTGACTAACTCACCAGCTAACCCACATGTTATAAAGTGAGCAGTGTTACTGTGGGTTACTTTGGAAACGGCCAAAACACAGTACAGGTGCTGACTTTATTTATTTATTTATTTATTTATTTATGTTATACATATAATACACAAAATGTGTGTTTGCTTAAAAAGCAAGAAATCTGTAGTGTCCGTAACCATGTCAAATTCATATTGCAATATCTTAACAGTTTTGCGTTTTAGAATAATACACTTTTACAGTGTTATGTCTTTTCATGTGAAAGCAAAAGTTGCCCAAGTTTCATCTGAATGACAATTAAGATCATTGAAAGATTTAACCTCAAAAAAGTTACGGACACTACATAAAAGGGCAAGAAATTGTATGTAGCAAACAAGTTTCTTTTTATCCGATAAAACTATAAATAGTAGGCATATTTACAAAAATCTAAGCATAATAAGAAGCATTAAGTTTTATGAAAAATGGTGTTATATGATCCTATCTGATAATTCACATTTTAGCACCGATACCATGTTATGACTGAAATAGGATGAGCCGCAGATATGAAATGTTTCTACTTTAATTACATCATTACTGTAATGTAATGCTTCTTTCATCTGATTACTTTTCCTAACAAATGCTTTAAACTGGACACCAAAACAAGAATATACACTCACCTGCCACTTTATTAGGTACACCTGCTCCACTCCTCGTTAATGCAGATATCTAATCAGCCATTCGAGTAGCAGCAACTCAATGCTTTTAGGTACGGTAAAGATGGTCTGATGAAGGTTAAACCCATCATCAGAATGGGGAAGAAAGGAGATTTAAGTGTCGCTGCGCGTTGAGTATTTCTGAAACTGCTGATTTACTGGGATTTTCACACACAACCATTTCAGAGAATAGTGTGAGAGAGAGAGAAAATACCCAGTGATTGCAGTTCTCTGGGAGAAAATGCCTTGTTGACGCCAGAGGTATCAGACTGGTAAATATTCAGACTGGTTTGAACTGATGGAAATGAAACTGAAGGTATGCTGAAGAGCGTCTCTGAACGCACAACACGTTGAAGCTTGAAGCAGATGTGCTACAGCAGCAGAAGACCACACTGGGTTCTTCTCCCATCAGCTAGGAACAGGAAACTGAGGCTACAGGTCACATGATCTCACCAAAATGAAACGACAGAAGATTGGAAAAACGTCTCCGGGTCTGATGAGTCTCGATTTCTGCAGTCAGAATTTGACATGAATGCGTGGATCCATCCTGCTGTGTATCAGCAGTTCAGGCTGCTGGTGGTGGTGATGTAGTGGTGTTGGGGAGATTCTCTTTGGCACACTTTGGGCCCCTTAGTTGCGTGGTTTAAATGCCACAGCCTACCTGAGTATTGTTCCTGACTGTGTGGTTCCCTTTACGAGCACGGGATAACGTGCCATGTCACAAAGCTAAAATGATCTCCTAGAGTTCCTTTAGGACGTGGTGGAACGGGAGAGTCCATGGATGTTCAGCTGACAAATCTGCAGTGACTGCAGATCGATATGGAGCAAAATCTCTAAGGAATGTTTCCAGCACCTTGTTAAATCTATAAAAATGATCAAATGAAGGCAGATGGGATGTAACCCAGTACTAGCGTGGTGAACCTGAAGAAGGGGCTGGTGTGTGTAATATTCTCAGGTAAATAATACATTTCTAGTGTACTTGTACAGGACAGGACAGGTAGGAGAACCGCTTTGTCAGATTTGGCTTCGGGCACCAGGGAGGTCCATGATGTGATCTAAACCATCCACGAATAAGTCTTCAGAACTGGAACGTGTTTCCAGGAACGGGATTCAAACCTGAAATCCAGTCCTCCAGGCAAATTTGTAAACTGCACTCGGATGCACCTCCTGTGATAATTACATATGAACTCTACTTATGGTTAATGGATGTAAGTGTGAATTATAATAGCGGGAACACTGGGGTGGTACCGAGGCCTAGTGGTGCAGAAATCTAGACTCCTTCGTCAAATAAAAAAAGAAAGTACTCCGATGCCATTTACAGCTTTCAATTTCGGCAGAGGTAAGTAGGGGGTTCTGTGCTATTACTCACAACGCTGTGAGCATGAAATGCGTATGCCATTTTCTGCCTGCAGAAAAGTCAAGAGGGAGTAATTAAATTATATTTAGAAAATTGCCTTGATTTGTGCTGCTTTTTTTCTGCAGTTTGAGAGCCAAATGTTCTGAAAATGGACGGGTGACAATAATAGCCGAGTCCTGAGGGTCCAGTAAAAGGCGTACGGTCCATTTTAGTTTAGAGTGTCTCTCGGCACATTTTGGCTTTTCCAAAACCCAAATTCACGCTCCTGATTCGAGAATCAACTTCTCTGGGCAAGACATCACTGAGTTGATTATATTCCCATGACAGCATGCGATGCACATCATTCAGTTTAAATCACTTGAGACACGCAAAAAAAAAAACTCTTAGTGCTTTTAAAATAAATGAATCAGTTTATTATTATTTTTTTTTCAATAATCAGTCCTATGTTCATAAGCCTACATTAAGCCTACATACAGTAACCTCTTTGATTAGACATTAGGTTGCGTTTCGACTCTTCCAGAATGGCCTGTGTTAGAACGTCAGGATAGTAGATACTTGTGCTTATAAAACATTTATAAAGGCAACTTATTCTGACCGCAGTCAGTCGTCATAATGATAAATAAGTACTGCTTCGGGCAGTTTCAGTGCCATGCTGCCACGTGACATAAGACATAATATTACTTCCAGGATGACATTAGAGCATCATAACTGACCTTCTGGCTCTGTGTTTATCAGCTATGTTCCAATTCGATATTAATAGTGTGACATGAGAAGAATAGACCAATAGATGGATGGACAGGCAGGTTGATAGGAGAGATAAATAGACAGGCAGACAGGTGGATGGGCAGATGCTCACATAACTTTTTAATCTAGTGAACTGTTTGTATGTTAAACAAACAAACAGAACATTATTAAAATACTTTCGCTTTGCATCCCGGGGTAAGACATTTTTTTTTTTTTTACTTGTTTTTCATCATGAGTTTGTTTTGAATGTTTCCTTAAAAGAATTATATTAACATTCTGAACATTCTTTAACTACAATAAATTGCTTAACAGGAATTAATTTTAAATTCCTTTTAAGCGTCAAAATTGCTTAATTCTGCACTACATAAATAAGTTATAAAACATTTCCAAGGCTGCAAAGTAAGGAGTTTCAGTGATGGAGTAACGATGAAAATACTTATCAGTGCACTTATCATTTTAGGGAACGAAAAATATTAGAATGAGATGTCGGGTTCTACAAATGTGGGTGAAAAATAATCCCAGAATAAACAGAAGCGTTTAACAGAATACTCTAATGAAGGTGAAAGTTTCTTAAAGAGAATCATTATTGGTGACGAGACACGGATTCATCACTACGAGCCTGAGAGTAAACGGTAGCTTATGGAATGGAAACATCCTCAATCGTTGACCGAGAAAAAGTTCAAAAGTCAACCATCAGCTGGAAAATTCATCAACGCTCACAGTTTCCTGGGATTTTCAGGGGCCAGAAGTATTGGAACATTATTAGGAAGAAAGGTTCAACAATCAACAGTGCTCGTTACAGTGAGACATTTATTGAAGAGCTGAAGACTAAACTTCAGATTAAACCCAGAGGACCGCGACCCGAGGGCGGTGTGATCTCACATGGCGATGCACGTCCGCACACCTCTGCCCACACTGTCGACCTTGTTTTGAGGTGTTAAAGCGTCCTCACTGTAGTCCTGATCTCGCTCCATCAGACTTTCACCTGTTTGCTCCCCTGGAAGCAGAACTACGAGGATGAAGACTGATGAAAAGTGAAGACAGTGGTGCATTCGTGGCTCTCAGCTCAGCCTAAAGCATTTTTTAATCAGGTAACATGGAATCAGATGGACAAAGTGTTTCGAAAAGCAAGGAAATTATGTTGGAAAATGCTGATTAATCCTAAAAGTTAATTAAAACTAATTCTTCAGCCAGAGTGCGGAAAATTTTTGACTCACCCTTGTAGAAAGAGGGACAGAATACTAGAAAAAGGCATGAGTTTCCAGAAAGATACACAGGGTTCTAGAATGTTCCAAAAGAAGCATGAATCATTTTTTTATAGAGTAAATATACGTTGTCTTGTGTGTGTGGGGCTGCTTGTGATTTTGTGCTCAGGGCAGAATGGCACTCAATAATTCATCTGTTAGAGGAAATCAAAATGAAAAAGCTGCCGCCTTTGTGCAGGCTTTTAACAGAGAGACGCTTTTGTAGCTTGACTGACAAGCAGCCGAACGTCGCCCCTCGCACGTGTCTTAAGGCTTTATTCCCCCTTATATCTGCTGAAACGCATCAGTGGCTACGTTCGCCGAAGACTCCAGAGTTAGCATGAGGATTTTCTCAACATCAAGGCTAATCTGTCTCTGCTGTAAGAGTGTAAAGCAGCACCATGGGTTTATCCAGCAATAAAACAAACATATTTGAAATAATTCCCCCATGAAATGTGTGAGTGAGTTGGCTGAGGAGACGCGCAGATCTTTCTCTTCACATGCACAAGATATTTATAGCAGCTCTTAACTCCTTATAGCCACATCGCTAATCTTTATTATAGCAGTTTGTCAAAGATTTTTCGGGTGCCACTTGGTAGCCACAGCTTTGGGGAAAGAGAGATAGATAGACAGACAGCATGACAGACAGATGGATAGATAGATAGATAGATAGATAGACAGACAGACAGATAGATAGACAGACAGATAGATAGATAGGTAAACAAACAGACAGACAAGCAGATAGATAGATAGACAGACAGCATGACAGACAGATAGATAGATACATAGATAGATAGATAGATAGATAGATAGATAGACAGACAGATAGATAGATAGACAGGCAGAGATAGATAGATAGACAGACAGACAGACAGACAGAGAGCATGACAAATAGACAGACAGACAGACAGATAGATAGACAGATAGATAGATAGATACTGTAGATAGATAGATAGATAGATAGACAGCATGATAGATAGATAGATAGATAGACAGCATGATAGATAGATAGATAGATAGATAGATAGATAGATAGCATGGCAGACAGATAGATAGATATATAGATGGTTGGATGGATGGATGAATGGATGAAAGAATGTTAGACATGTGAATATATGTGAGATAGATAGATGGATAGGTGGATGGATGGATGAAAAAAGATTGATAGACATGGATAGACAGACAGATAGATAGACAGACAGTATGATAGATAGATAGATAGATAGATAGATAGATGAAAAAATTGATAGACATGGATAGACAGACAGGCAGATAGACAGACAGCATGGCAGAAAGATAGATAGACAGATTGACAGACAGGCAGAAAGATAGATAGATGAACAGATAGATGAACATATAGATAGATAGATAGACAGATAGACAGATAGATAGATAGATAGATAGATAGATAGATAACAACCCCCCCCCCCCCAGCCAGACACAGAGACAGAACCTGTAATAGAAACAAAGGGAAAAGCACACGGAGAATTAAACACAGTGTACCACAGAAGCAGCGCTCGTCATGCAGTAAACTGTGCCAAGCCCAGAGAGGGGGAACTCACGGCAATAAAAAGTCCATCTTCTTTTAAGCTCTTTTTTTTTTTTTTTGCTTGTTTACGTGTAAACTAGGAAGCGTGGTGTTAGGTCAGTGCACAGGTGAGCAGAGGTAAACAGCAAGCATTAAGCTGTGTGATATAACAACAAGGACTTAATGACATTAAACACAGTGAGACACCAGAGATTAGCACGCAACAGGTGAACACAGTCAGGTAACAAACTGGGGAGAGGATGGAGACACCAGCAACGGCGAACAAACCAGGAGCATCATGTTGGGAACTGTTCCATGCGCTGGGACGAGGAACTCATGATGATAAAGGACACAAATTACCTATCGAACCAGGGACATCATGCAAAACTCTGTACGGACACTGACCCGAGATCAGATTTTTGTAATGATTTATAATGATATCCGATCATACAGTTCTATCAACAAGGAGTCTTTGATAATGCTTACGCAAGTCTGATTATCCAGTGCTGAAAATCTCTTTCTGAATGAAACATTACTGTGGAACAATCAGATATCTGACGCACCAATCAGTGACACGTTCCGTTGTGTATTCTGATCAGACGCTAAACAAACAAAAAGCAGATGAATAGAATAGTTGGATTTATCCATCCAGCCTTTTCAGATGAAAGGAGAAGCAAAGGAATGAGCAACAGATCAGTCTGATTATCTCTCAGCATGATGTATCTGGCTAATAATAAGAGGCAGAGATTAGCGTGATGGACGTCCAGCATCACACCACGCTGCCCTTTTATCCGACGGAGGGGAAAAATATCTTTCATTAGGAGGTTTCAGTTTGTCTGATTGAGCTCAATCGTTCGAACGTGCTGGAGTGAAAAGCTGAACACTAAAAGCTCCATCAGTCCTGACCACACGATGCTTGAAAAATTTAAGTTCTTGCGTGAAACACAGTTTTGTTTGCTTGTTTTTGTTTTCTTTTTTATACCTGCTTGCTTTTAAGACATCACCAAGGCTTTTTCATTCTCACTTCCATCTCTCTCTCTCTCTCTCTCTCTGTGCTTTCCTCCTCCTCTCCTGATGAATTATGCATGCCGGTTCTGCCTGGCTGTGGCTTGCATCGCTGCCTTGCTGACTCTCTCTCTCTCTCTCTCTCTCTCTCTCTCTCTCTCTCTCTCTCTGGTGGTGCACACAGGACCGAGTCTGCTCTCTCAGAGCTCGCTGCAGCTCGGCTCGAACTCCTCCGGATATCACAGCAACCAGACGCCGGCTCAGAGCGACGCCCAGGCTTCGGCGTCTCCTCAGCTGCAGCAGCCCGGAGGAACCGTGCACAACTACAACCAGGTCGGTCCTTATTTCTTCCTCGTTGCATCCTTATCTTGTCTCCTCTCCTGTGCTATCGCTCTCTCTCTCTCTCTCTCTCTCTCTCTCTGTGAGGCAGGAGTGGTAGCACGGCTGGGAATCAGAGCTCAATAACCAACCGCTTCCTTCCAGATCAGTTTTCCACTTTTTTTTTTTATACAACCGTGAAAATCACTGAAGCTAAATTTAAAGCTGTGAACCTGTTATATGTTTGATTATTCTTATAATTATTGGCACATTGTATAAGAGCTCAACATTTTCCATCCCAGACTGTGTGAAAGCTAATGAGAATCCTCCAAGCCAGATTATATAATTATACAGAGTGAAGATCATCAACGACAGACCTGCGATTAAAGAAACGTCCTGTTTTCTTTACATAATTAATCAGCGTGCGGATGAAACGAGCTCGCATTAAAGCACAAAGTGAGTTCGATGTTCTAAGAGTTCTGACTGATAGGTTTTTTTAGGTTCTTGCATTGTTTCTCTATCTCTTTCCTGCATTTACCACTCTCCTATTGATGGATTTTGACTGACGATGAAATCAGACACCGATCTCGGCTCATGACCGTATAAGGGGTCTGTATACGTTGCATGACAACATTTTCAGCTTTAAAACAATAAACGTTGCACTATCTGCTTGTTCTTTTTCAATTCAGATTACTTTTGAAAAGCAAAAACATTCGTGAATGCAGATGCAGGATATTTGTTAGTCCCTGATACAGGCTACGCTACACATACATAAAGAAGGACGGCATGATGACCGGGAAAAAAGAATAAATCCTATTGAGGCTTCAATTTAATAAATATTTTCTGTAAATGTGAATCAGAATCTGTTTATTCATTCATTCATCTTCTACACCGCTTATTCTGTATACAAGGTCACGAAGGGCCTGGAGCCTATCCAAGGAGACTATGAGCACCAGGTGGGGTTCATCGCAGGACATACACACACACACACACACACACACACATACACACACTGACACAAACTATGGTTAATTTGGGAACATGAGTTAACCTGCATGTCTTTGGACTGTGGGAGGAAACCGGAGTACCCTGAGGAAACCCATCAAGCACAGGGAGAAATTATCAGAAAATAAACTGCATGAATTAATATTTGTAACATAAATAATAATAAACAATACTAGAAAAAGACAGTCAGTGCAGAATAACTGCAAACAAATATGAGGTTTTTATTTAGTTGTTTGTTTTAGTATCAGGTACTCATTTTGAAAAGAGTTTGTTGTGTTTGTTTTGTACCTCTGCGACTCTCACTCTAGATACGCCTTAGGATTCGCTTCCTGAAGTGATTACAGATGATCAGGAAGAGATTCGTCTTCCCTGTCAGGATCAGAGATGATTATTGTAGCTGTAATGATGTTTTTTTTTTTTTTTTTGCTTTAGCGCCCTCTATGTGCTTTGTTTTGTATTGATTTGTGTTAGTCATGTGATTGCGTCTGTGCCGTTTGTTCGCGATTCTAATCTTGTTTCCGCCCTCATCTCCCCCAATTGAGTGCACCAGTCTTGTGTCAGTCTGTTTGTTTATACCTAGTTGTGTTCAAGTCCAGAGCGATCTCAGAGCTTTATCACTTCATTCCCGTGACCTGTCATACAGTATATCTAGTTTTGCTTGGTTTTGTTTAATGGAACTCTGGTTTGTTGGTGCGGTTCATTTGGGCGTGTCAGAACATCTGAACTCGACTGTGAACCACACTGGTTTTTGTTTATGGCGGAATGGTGATCCAACCTCGATCCGGAACAACTACAAGTAGAGCAAGTTTGAGCTGAGAGGCTGCCATAGTCACTGCGCATGTAAGCATGTCTAGCGAACCCGTCATTGCGGTTACCCGAGCGGCACGGTTGTGTAGTGCTTAGCACTGTCGCCTTGCACCTCCAGGGTCCGGGTTCGATTCCCGTCTCTCTTTGTGTGCATGGAGTTTGCATGGTCTCCCTGTGCTGGGTGGGTTTCCTCCGGATACTCTGGTTTTCTCCCACAGTCCAATTCCCCGTGGTGAGAGTATGTGTGTGTGCCCTGCGATGGATTGCCACCCTGGCCTTAAGTTTCCTGTGACAGACTCCAGGCCGTCCATGACCCCGAATAAAGGATAAAAAGTGTATAGACGATGAGAGAGTGATTAATATTCACTTCTTTGTTGTGCTTGGGCCAGGCCGTCCCGCTCTCAGGACGTTTTCTCAACGTTTCCTTTGCCGTTGTCTTGGCCTGGTTTTGATCAGTTTTGTACAGTTGCTCTGATGATTACCACCGTTATGAGCGAATGCCAGTTGCACCATCTCTCCAATATCCCTCATACCAGTGTTCACCGATACAGAACACAGGTCTCCTTCTTATGGTAAAATTTAACCAGTTAGTGGCGAGAACGTTCTCACGTGACTCGTTGTTTTGGTTCACGTGGATGTTTCTCAGTTTGAATCAGAACTGAAAGAGAAAGAAAAAAGATGTAGTTTATTACCTGATCATTAGAGACACAAACTACAGGTTTAAAAAGGATCCTAGTTTTACTTCATGGTTTATCCACAAGCCTAATATTACAGATGAAACACTTCCTAAGACTGTGATGTTTTTATGGGTGATGATCCTCCTCTCGCTGCGTTTGGAATCGTTTCAGGACGCGGCTCCAGAGCTCTACTTAAAGCTAGTCGTATTTCTCAGCAACAGCAGCAGCTCCTTCTTGTTTTTTCCTTTGATTCATGAATAAAAACAGAAACACTGATAGTGTGTATCTGCTCTTTTTGATGATGACAACGAAACCGTGCATTTGGAAACAATAATCAAACAACTAATCATGTTGTTGTTTTTTTTCTCTCATTTTGAAACAAATCCGACGTACACGGGTCATAAACCCAGCTTTAGATCTTCTCTTTCACATTTTGAACTTTTTCATGTTTCATGTTCCCTGGTTGGAGTTAATTGCGCTCCTGCTGATGAGCCTTTCATTACGAGGAACCCTGCAGCGTCCTGAAGTTCCTAAAGCTGCGTTTCCCCCCAAGCGATCGTCAGTGCCGCGTTCTCGCCGGAACCGTTCGGTAAAAACACACCGTTTACACTTCGTCCGGCCGTGTTTTCAGATAATCATCTCCATGTTTTTGCTGAATGTAAATGTGGGAGGCGCTGTTCAGGAGAAGGACGCGGGTGAAGCTGACGTAGACTTCTTCGTTCCCTCCCTCGTTCCCTCTCAGTGTGTGTGAATGAATACGCCGCGTCTCTCTCTGTGGCTCACAGCAGAACTTTTAATGAAAGACTCTTTCAGAGTTTCTCTTTGTGTCCTTAGTGTGTGTGTGTGTGTGTGTGAAACAGAGAGAGACTGATATTGCCGTGTAAAGGAAGGCATTTATTTCCTGTGGCGTTCCCTCGTTTTAAATAGAGAGAGAGATTTTCAGTAAATAATAATAAAATATAAAAAATGGAGATGAAGGAAAAGTTTACTTCGGGGAATTTTATTATTCAGTTGCCTGATATTAGTATTCCAGCCGCACTGTCTCTCTCTTTTTTTACTGTCTGTCTCTCTCACCCGCTCTCTGTCTGTCTGTTTCTCCCTCCGTCTGGCGCTCTCTCTTTTCCTCTGTCCATCTGTCTGTCTGACTGATCCTATAGCTCTCTGTCCATCCTCTGTCTGTCTGCCCCCCCATCTGTCTGTCTGTCTGTCTGTCTGTCTGTCTGTCTGGCCCTATGGCTCTTTATCTGTCTTCATATTCTGTCTCTCCCTCTGTCTGTCTGCCTCTCTCTGTCTTTCTTTCTGAATCTCTGCCTGTCTGTCTCTGTCTTCTGTCTGCCTGACCCTTTAACTCTCTGTCTGTCTCTGTTTCCTGTCTCTCTCTTAGTCTCTACCTCTGTCTGTCTGCCTTCCCCTTTGCCTGTCTTTCTGTCTGACCCACTGAATAATTATCTGTCTGTCTTTGTCTTCTGTCTCTCCCTCTGTCTGTTTGTCTGTCTGTATGTCAGACTCCCCCTCTGTCTGTCTGTCTTGATACTATGGCTCTCTATCTGTCTATCTCAATCTTCTTTCTCTCCATCTCCAGTCTGTCTGTCTGTCTGTCTGTCTGTCTCTCAGTCCTGATGGCTTTCTATCTGTCTGTTGCTGTCCTCTGTTTCTCCCTCTGTCTGTCTTGCTGTCTGATCCTCTGACTATCTGTCTCTGTCCTTCTATCTCTTTGTTGTGTCTTTTTCTCTCTGTCTCTTTTTCCTCTTTCTTTCTGTCTCTCTATGTCTCTCTCTCTCTCTGACTCCTCCTGTTACAGGGCCTGTCTGTCTTTCTCTAATTATCTTTGTCTCACTGATTCTCTCTCTGCAAAATGTGCAAAGAAAAAAAAATCAGACTGCTCTTTTAATAGACACATGAGAAGGCTCCGTCCTTTAGCAGGTGTGTGTGTGTGTGTGTGTGTGTGTGTGTGGTTCTTTTAATGTAACTGTACGGTACTGTAAATGTGTGTGTTCATGTGTGTGTGTGAAGTGCTCTGGCCTACGTCTCAGTGGTTTTTATGTAACCCCGTGCATCTCCTGCTCAGATATTTATAACACTGCAAACCTGCTGTTCTGTAAATAATTCATCCAGATGTGGAACCGCGAGTCGTTCCTGCGCGTCCCTGCTGCTGCTGCTGCCGAGAAAAACGAGTGAATATGGAGAGGAGCAGAACCAGAGCTCGTCGTGTTGTTCATGATGTTTACATGCAATGCAAAAAAAAAAAAACATGACACCTTTTTAGCTCGTGTTTCACTTAGACACACACACACACACACACACACACACAGAAAAATGCTGGGGTCTTACGGAACAGTCACATGACCTTCACGTGTGAGATCAAGTCATGTGTCCGTAATGTCTGCACTTTCACACGTTTATCGCGTGATGTCACATGTTTTCCAGAGTTACAGAAACTGACATGTGAACTTTTACGCTAATAATCGCATGATTTGCATCTGAAATTATTCTTTAAAGGAAGGAAATCACCAGGGAGCCGGCGATACGATATCATCACGATACGCCGGCGCCGGTTCGATCTGTATTACGATTCTGTTGGCGTCACGATTCTATACATTTAATATCATTTTTGTGTTTTTAGACTTCGTTACAGTTCTAAACAAAGTTAGAAGATAATTCGCTCCTACCACACAGGATGCTGTGCAAACTGTCAACGTGCGAACAGTTTAGCGCGCGCCTCCTGCAGGATTATAGAGGAACTGCAACATGTGCAAACATACCATATAATTAAAAAACAAAATTGTTTTAAAAAAACATTTTTGAGACATGACTTGCTACATAAAGTATCGCGATACCTAACTGAATACATTTTTATCCCCATCTCTAATATTAACTTTAAAAAATATAATTAAAAAAAGACTTTTTCACGTAGCAATGCACGTTCATGTGACCTCTCGTGCTCGCTCGTTAAATGAACTTTCATAGACTTTGGGATATTCTTTCTCACGTGCGATCACATACTTCTTACAGACGTCACGTGTTGCGTTTATTTGAGTTCACGTGACATAAAATGCTTTGGCGAATATGTGTGTGTGTTTTTTTCTGTAAGTGTTGGGGGAAATGTGTGTGTGTGTGTGTGTGTGTGTGTGTGTGTGTTTTAATCTCCAAGGCGTGCAAGAAATTATTTCAACAGAATTCTTTAAATAAACACTTTAAACTCGCAGATCTTGGCTTTATAAATAACATAATCCACTCAGAACTGGATTAATCTGGTTTCATGGCTTCTTCAGACGAACAAACGCAGAACCGATGTTTTACTCTAATCACCTGGAATCACTCGCAGTAAAAAAGAGAGAACCGTGTTTATCTGACATGATACGGCTACAGCACACACTCACACACTCACACACACAGAGCACATGTTAAAGTGCACAGGTGGATCCGTGGCAGACTGTGTGTGTGTGTGTGTGTGTGTGTGTGTGTGTTTGCAACATCTGATGCTTTCTATAAAAGTTCAAACCAAATGCCTCAAAATAACACGACTCAGTGTCTCTAGTTTTTTATTTAAACTGGGGGGTTAGGGTTCGATTATCACCTCCGCTCTGTGTGTGTGTGTGTGTGTGTGTGTGGAGTTTGCATGTGCTTGATTGGATTCCTCATGGTTCCCTGGTTTTCTCCAACAGTCCAAGCTGCTGAAAACAGAAGAAGTATTTTTTTCTCAAACTTTGAGCTTAGGTCAGGCTTCGCATCTTTTTCGATAAGTCCCGCCTTCTGCGTTAGGGCTGGTTACAAGAATTCTGTATAAATTGTTATTGGTTAGATGCTTTATTATGTATAACATAAAGCCAGAGACCCCGTGGATGATAACACAGGAAAGAGAGAGGGGTCAGACCGCTCTGACTGAGGTATTTGGACGATGTCGCACATTTTTTTTCCCAACTGAGCGATAATTCTTATTATTAGTGAAATATTCGGGTCACTTTTTCTATCCATTCTACGTGCATGCATTCATGTGAGTGAGTGAGTGAGTGAGCACACAGTGAGTGTCTCTTCAGCAGCTTTGAAGGGATTTGATGCAGAGCAATTAAATATATATATATTTTAGAGCGTACGTGGTACCAAAAAAATAAATTATCGCGCCAACCTGCCTCATCATTGTGGCATCAGAGACGGGAACGGTAGAGACGTTTGAATTCCAATGACACACCAAGCAGTGATGTGTTGTAACACCTCTGTGGCACTTTCGAGGCGTGAACTAAAGATTACACAACAACACCAGGAGTATTTGTAAGCATCACTATGCTGTAAGAAAATGCTGTAAATGTTCTACATGGGCTTTCAGTAAATTGATGCTGTCACCATAAAATAAACATGTAATGCAGTAAAATATAGGCACGAATCTCTGAGTGCTGGAATATGGCGCACGCCATCAGGGAAGAAAAACTCCATACTGTAGATGTGAGAACCTTAAACATTCAGTACATTCAGGTCGTCAGCTGACTTCATTTTATTGTCACATAACGTTGCTGAGTCTCGACCTGAGCAACTAAAGATCATAAAACTGTCTATCTATCTATCTATCTGTCTGTCTATATATATGTGTGTCTGTCTTTCTCTCTGTCTATCTATCTATCTATCTATCTGTCTGTCTATATATATGTGTGTCTGTCGGTCTTTCTCTCTATCTATCTATCTATCTATCTATCTGTCTGTCTGTATATCTGTCTGTCTATCTATCTATCTATCTATCTATCTATCTGTCTGTCTGTCTGTCTATATATATGTGTGTCTGTCTGTCTTTCTCTCTCTCTATCTATCTATCTATCTGTCTGTCTGTACATCTGTCTGTCTATCTGTCTGTCTATATATATATGTCTGTCTGTCTATCTGTCTGTCTATATATCTGTCTGTCTATCTATCTATCTGTCTGTCTGTCTGTCTGTCTGTCTGTCTATATATCTGTCTGTCTGTCTTTCTCTCTGTCTGTCTATCTATCTATCTATCTATCTGTCTGTCTATCTATCTGTCTGTCTGTCTGTATATCTATCTATCTGTCTGTCTATATATCTGTCTGTCTGTCTGTCTGTCTTTCTCTCTGTCTATCTATCTATCTATCTATATATCTATCTGTCTGTCTATATATCTGTCTGTCTATCTATCTATCTATCTATCTATCTGTCTGTCTGTCTATCTATCTGTCTGTCTGTCTTTCTCTCTGTCTGTCTATCTATCTATCTATCTATCTATCTCTCTATCTGTCTGTCTATATATCTGTCTGTCTATCTATCTATCTATCTGTCTATCTGTCTGTCTATCTGTCTGTCTGTCTGTCTATCTATCTGTCTATCTGTCTATATATCTGTCTGTCTGTCTGTCTGTCTTTCTCTCTGTCTGTCTATCTATCTATCTATCTATCTATCAGTAGATTTTGATAGAGTTAGATTTAATTCAGACAATACTAAAACAAACAAACAAACAAATAAAGCCTTGATATTATTTTCCATGTATTTATTTTTCAGGTTTGTTTATCTGATGAAACTCATGGTTTTCTGTAGATGCTGCGACAGAGCGTTTCCCATCAGGAAGGTTTCAGACAGAATAACAGATCCAAGCTGAACTTTTTTTTTTTTTTCCCTCTGCAGTAATGAAATGTTTGTCTTTCTGAGAGCTCGCTGTTTCACGCTGCTCTAAATGTTGCCTTTGATTTGTAGTCGAGTTCTGTTGCTGCGTCTGTTCCCCGGTGCCTTCATGAAAGCGATGACCTCCTGCTAGATCTCCGCTTTATTGCAGTTTTAACCTTCCTGTTACATTGAAACAGATTCCATCTCTTTTCACTGTACAGCTCCACATAATAGAGTCATTTTAATATCGATCATCATCACCTGCATTTTGCGGCTTATAAACAGTGTTATACGGGAAGTTAACGCTTCAGCTAGTGTCCTGTTTCGTAGAATCGTCACGTCTTTGCTGTATTTCTAAGCGACTACATCAGGTGGCAAAAGAGCAGCTTACTGTGACTGTATTATTATTATTATTATTATTATTATTAGCTACGTTTAATCATACCGCTTTTCGAGCAATAAATTGACTGAGTGTGTGCGTCAGATTATTAATATTTGTTACAGCTTTATCATATTACGCCATTCGGTCACAACCGTCCTAATAACTCATACCCTCGAGCAGGTGAACGCTTTATTTTATATTTATAGAAAACCAAAGTACTTTAACAAGACTGAAAGTCAAAGTGACCTGAATAGAATCTCTGTTTTATAAAGCTTTTAACATTATTAAGTGCTAAAGATGGTCGAGATCTGGTTAACAACCGTCTCTTCCCAGATTTTGACCTAAAGTCTGGGTTTTGTTTCTTGTTTTTTAAGTTCACTGCCCACTGCAGATGAGATCTGTATATTTTCCATCGTATGATATGCCGTACTGCTGCTCTTTGCCTTGCTGCATTGAAATTGGCTTTTTAAAAATGATGCTTAATGTTGCTTATTTGTTTTGTTTTTTTCGATCATTGCTCATGAATCCAGAAAGCTCCTATTTTGACCCAGACACCCTCTTCCAACTCTTTTGCAGGTGACATCCGGTCGTGCAGCTCAACCCCAGAGCCATGGCCCTGAACCCCAGCAGCCGTGTCCATCACCAGGAATCTACTACTCCAGCTCCACGTTGCCTGCTGCCCGTCTCAGCTCACCCCTGAGCTCCATGCAGGCCACCGGCTCGGCCACCAAGCTCCAGCGTCTGGGCTCGGCCTCGGACGCTCCCGCCTACGCCACCACTCAGCGCCTGCATTCCTCCTCCTCGTCCTCCTCGCCCAAGCCCTCTCCTGCAAGGCTTGCCAAGTCCTACAGCAGCAGCTCCCCTATTAACGCGGTGGGGGCTGGTGGCACGGCGTCGAGTTCACCCATCCGCCTGGCGTCGCCATCCAACAACGCCTCTCCGCTGCACCAGCAGCTCAGTGTGGGCAGCTACGCCACGCTCTCACCCACCAAGAGGCTGGTGCACTCTTCAGAGCAGTACAAGATTTCACACGAGCTGTACGCCACCGCTACGCTGCAGAGGCCCTGCAGTCTCGCCGGTGAGTGCCAACCGTGTTATGATCTGGTGGGCGGCGTGTCTGGAGTGTTTGTCTAGCTGTTTCCGAATTGGCATAGCTCTCTGAGCACCGTGGCTGCGTTTCAACACGCTGGCTTTTGTTTTTACATCAATGAACTAGAGGGAAGCCTTACTCGGTACAGTTTGCAGTAGATCAGAGTTGAATTGTGGCCCGTTAGAGGAAAATAATTAACGCCAGGGTGGTGTGAGAAAGTGGAGTTACTGCCACCTCCTAAAAGTTAATCATTCTGCTATACCAGCATGTCATAAAGTGTTTTATCCTTCCTAAGGCTGGTTTATACTAAAGCAGTACCACACCCGAGGTTACTTTGTTGTACTGAATGTCAGCAGTCGTAGTCGATGCGGACGTCGGGATGAGGATACTGAGCCGTGCTGATATTCAAGACAATAGCAAGACCTGGGGTGTGATATTTCACTGGAACAGTGTAACAGTTCCACAAACACCATTTATTATATTGAGGTTATGATTCGTTTCTTTATTTAACCAGTTATTTTGCTCCGCCCACACATATCCTTTCACACCTGACGGAACTAACTAACCGTGATTGGTGGAGCTGGCGAGTGAAGGTTAGCGAGCGACAGTTAGTGTAATTAAGAGGAGGTGAGAGTGGTGTTAAACTCTTAGCGGTACTCTGTAGCCAAAAGGTGAGGAGAATAAACCATGGAGGTGGTGGACAGTCCTGAGAA
>JAQMYJ010000019.1:21141913-21170581 GCA_030014305.1 Clarias laeviceps
GTACAGACCGACTCTCACACACACTGAGACACACAGTTAGTCTCATTAACCACTGGACAACACCTGGGACACGCCCAGTCATACAGAGAGTTACACATTGTCCCTTCACATTACTGCTTTAATTAGCACTACAGTTTGGGAAATTATAAGACAAACTGGTTTTAAACTTCCCGCAAGAAGAAGAAACAAGCATAGTTTTGATAGTCTACTTGCCTTTTTTGGAGTAGGCCATGCTGTGTTGCACGTTTCTTTGTGCTTCGTGAGGATTTGGGTCATTATGTTCGTTTCTGTGTATACATGGTAAAATATAGCCACGGCCACCTTAAGGGCGCAAACCTGCTCATAACGTCATTTCTACTCAACATTTTGCTTAAATTTATGGTCCAGGTTTAACTTCAGGCAAATACAGAAGGACTGGCAAAGTTTCATTAAGTTCTGTCGAGCTATTTTTGTGTGATGGTGTGACAAAATACGGACAGACAGACAGATATACAGACAGAAAATTTTTCGGAGACTGGTTTTGGGTTCAACAATAAATGAAACATAAAGATTTAATCGAAAGAGCGAGTTCTGACCCAAAACCTCTATTCTATTTATAAGGTATTAGAATAAACCTGATTTGTGACGGCACTACTGTCAGTTTAAATACAATAATACGGTGGGATAAATATCACACATATAGAATTATAAATGTTACAAATGGACATATTGTCCTGTACTGTTGGGATTGTGATTATAGACGCTCTGTTTTTCAATTCGCCTGTTTTTGTGCCTGTTCACAATCTTCGTAAAAATCCTGTGAACACTTTTTTACACAATAGCTCTCTTTAGCTCTCTTCTTTCAGATCGTTTCCGAACAATCTAAGCATCCAACATCAAAGTGGAATAATCAGCAGACATTCGGTTAAATGATCCTGACGTACACGTGACACCGAACAACAGCCTGAAGTCAGAGCCGGACTGAAGCGAGCAGAGGGAGCAGAGCTGTTTTCCAGGCTTGTGTAATCTCTTTCTGCATAGTTGATTACTTCCTGGGAGGCCCGGCCCTGATTGCAGTCCTTAAGCGTAGAGATGAGATGACTCTTTTGAAAGGGTTCAACCTTTATTTTAAATTATTATGATGAAGGTTGATTTTGCTTTGGTTGATGTTTAAAAGGACATCAAAGAAGTTTCGAGCGGCGGAGCTTTAAGTTAGCGCAGATGCACGAGCTCGGATTAAGCCTGGCTTCAATTGGTGTCACTTTTTTTTTTCCCCTACATAAACATAGTCATTAAAATACTCATTACGTAACTGTGCGTCTCGCTACCCAAGCTGGGTTCCGCTTCTGTAATTAGGTCATGTTACTTATAAAGCAAGAAAAACAACACAACATCAAGCATCGCTCTTGAGAACTCAGTTCAGAATCATTACCAGGTTGATTTCAGAATCAGGCTACGCAGGGTTTTCTGGGTTCACCTTCACGTAGCTCACACAAGCATGCGAGACGTGGTTCCTCAACAGTGTCTAGACACAACGACTTGCCTTTAAGCCTGGAAGGGGATAAAGAACAGGATAAAAAAAATCTATGGATTTAAATTCTAGTTTTAAAGGGAAAGTTTTAGGGTTTGTTCTGTTTGTTGAAGACTGTCTTAAATAAAAAAGAAGGGACAGAAAAGAAGATATTGAATTAACTCAGCACAGTGTGTCTGCAGGAACTTCTCAGAGTCTCAGCTGGACTTAATCCAACACTGTTTAGAAGATTAATGTTTATATGGGCAGCACAGTGGCGTAGTGGTTAGCACTGTGACCTCATACCTCCAGGGTTCAGGTTCGATTCTCGTCTCGGGTCTGTGTGCATGGAGTTTGCAAGTTCTTCTCCAGTTTCCTCCCACAGTTTAAAGACATACGGATTAGGATAATTGGCGTTCCCAATGTGTGTGTGATTGATTGCCAGGGTGTACCCTGCCTTGTGCTCAAAGTCTCCTATATTGCCAAAAGTATTCGCTCCCCTGCCTTCACATGCATTTGAGTAATATCCAATTCTTCCAATCCATATGGTTTAATATGGTGTTGGCCCCGCCCCCTTCGCAGCTATAACAGCTTCAACTCTTCTGGAAAGGCTCTCCACAAGGTTTAGGAGTGTGTTCATGGGAATTTTTGACTATTCTTCCAGAAGCGCATATTGTGAGGACCATTGTGAGGCCAGTCACTGATGTTGGATGAGAAGCCCTGGCTCACAGTCTCCACTCTAAGTCATCCTAAAGGTCTTCTATCGGGTTGAGGTCAGGACTCTGTGCAGGCCAGTCAAGTTCTTCCACACCAAACTATCTCATCCATGTCTTTATAGACGTTGCTTTGTGCACGGGTGCGCAGTCATGTTGGAACTTGTGTGGGGTTGTTTTTCAGGAATTGGTGCAGCGTGCATCCTCTGCAAATGCAGTCCAAGCCCAGGATATCCGGAAGCAAGCGTTAAAGCAGCACGATGAAGCTGCACAACTGTAATATATTGGACTCTAATATACTTGTGTGTATAGCCAATTGTTTTAGTAGCCTAATACCTAGAGAATGTTTGTTGGACAAATTGGACATACGAACGAGCTCTCAGAACAAAACTCGTACATACGTAGGAATTTTACTGCAACACCTACAGTAGGTTTTGGGTTCCCCTTGTGCCACTGGGGTGGTTCTGGCCCCTCGGGGTGTGGCTCTGCAGGGCCTCTGGGATTGTGTTGTGGTGTCTGGCACCAGGACGATGGCAGTGACTTTTGTGTGTGTGTGTGATATAACTGCAGCTGACCGAGTGCTTGTGCCATATGCTCACTATAATTGACTGCTTATTCCATGACTCTATCCATAAGTGATTCACACTTTAAGCTCATAAACAGTGTGTCATTGCAATTAATGAATAGAGTCATATTTATGTGTTCAGTATCAGCCTCAAATGGTATTCCATGTTATTTTATTTTTTTCTGTACTTACACCCAGAAACTATACATCTCATCTCAACATTGTGTAGTTTCTATCAGGCAAGAACAAAAAACGCCCATAAGTTCAAGGTGAGAATAACCCGAGAGACAAAGTCTAACACGTGTGCGGGTTTGGTAATATAACCCTCACTGCACGCGCGGAGGTCGAATCTGACATGTTCTTTATTAGACTGTGTTCAGTAACAAATCAGATCATGGAAGTCATCTATAGCTGTACATTATACACATGTCAAGCATCAAGGAGTTTCTAAATTATATGTTACTATGGAAATGTCACAGCACGGAGCCAGCAGCACACATTCAGCTGTTAAACATTTAAATGAAAGAGTTTCAATTTATTCTCAAAGGCAACATGATAATCAGGTCATTTCGTACAAAACCAGAAAGCGAGGTAGCAACACACTGAGGCATGAGACGAACGCTATCGAAATGTGCCGCTGATTCAGAGCCTGAGTTATTGATGTCAGTGGCATTGATTTCAGATTTATGAAACCCTGCCGCACACCAGGTCGTGCAATAAACCCAGAGACTGACACCTGGGATGCAAAAATCAAAAACGCCTGGAAGAAGTGTGTCTCTGTTTCTGTGAGTGTTGATGCGATGAAGCCTATAAGGCCACCCTGGCAATTCTTCTTTCCATTAGTTTTAATGACCTACAAACAGTAAAAACAAAAACATCTTGTATTGTATTGATCTTCATAATCATCACTGTTGAATTCTGCATCTTCATTGGTCAGAAACTGTTGATTAACTTGACTACTCAATTCAAACTTAATGCAAAACATGTATAATTGTTTCTTTCTGTCCTGGATCTTTAGTACAAATGGATTATTTTCTATACCAAAAGTTTTACAAGTTTCACAAACCTTGATGAAATGTTTCCAGAATGTTATCCAACAACATTTGCAGAACCTACAATATACTGTATAGTTCTTAAAACATTACACAAACCTTGTTGAAACATTCTGTGAATGTTATCTGACAACCTTCCCAGAACCTACAAAAAGTACTTAGAACATTATACACAAGTCTTTGAAATATTCCCAGAATGTTATAATAAACAGTCACAGAAAACTCTTTCAGAAAACCTGCTACAAGTGTTTTATTCTTTGCTAAAAATATTACTGCTATGTATTTCTTTTTTTTTTTCTTTTTTTTTTATTCCGGCTTTAAACCAGTCTATGCTCCTGCCATGTCCTTGCACTCTCCCCCGCTGGTATCTCCATCCACGCCTTCCCGTGTCTCGGAGTCGAGCCTAAATTGTGCTGAAAGGCAATTTTATGTAAAATGGGGGGATTTAAGTGCTGGAGAAACCCTTGCAGAGTACGCAATAAGTCTTTAACTCCATTCTCTGTTCAGATGACCTGCTGTTGATGATGGCTAAGCAAATGGTGGGGCTTTTAAGCTCCACTGAGATCGAATTGAGTTGAAGCTTTTCAGTCATCCTGGTCACCTTTGGTAGACGATAATTGAAGAGGGTGGAGGTCTAAGTGGTTCGCTGGGTTGTTGGGTGTTACTCTGTATTAGGAATAATGGCTTAGAAAAAGCACAAACTAGAAAAAAAAAAGATTTTATGCTGCTCAGAGCACCAGATGCACTTGTGGGGATTCGGCAAAGTTTTTTTTTGTGCAGTGCAGTGCAGTGTTGTCCAGTGAGAATAACATGTTAAATAGAGTGAATATCAGCACGAACATATAGTGGGGTTAAAAAAAAAAAGAGAGGCACAATCTGCCGCGAGCGAAAACCTCTGACACTCAATCTCGCTTGTGAACAATTTACACTTCAATTGAAGACTAAGCAAATTTATAGAGCCGAAATAGGCCTATATGTTCTCTTGAAATGAAGGTAATTTATTCCTTCAAGGGATTTATGCTCCCATTAGCGGATTTTATATGTCTTGTTACTGTCTTGTTGTTAGATACATACTATATAGGTTTGCTTAATAATACAGCAGAACAATGCATTACTGTCGCTCCGAGCCTTTTAGCCATTTACTGCCAGAATGCTGCAAAGCTGGCACGTGTGTTATTTATTTGAGGATATAAAGAAGTGAGTAAATGTGTTCACTTGTCAGGTACTTTTATCCGGCAGGATACAATTCTGAAAGGTTGAGGGTGAAACTCTGGTGTATTCGCCGGCACGAGTGCCTGAAATGAAGTTCTGAAAGAGTGGAATGTTCTTGGATTTTCGGAACAGTAGGGGTTTCTCAGATATCGGAGACTGTCCATCAAACTGATGGGAAGGTACGCTTTGATAGAGAGTGGGAGGTTGCGGTTTTTGATGTCACCTCATTTGAGGAAATGATGTTCCTAGTAGTAGTGAGAAGTCTTACTGAGCGCTGGGCAAGATACTTTAAAATGATATTTTACACTAAATCAATCCTGGCCTGCACGAGAAACAGCTCCTTTGTGATGATCTAAAAAAGAAAAATGCCTTCAGTCAACTGATTTGGAGCTGACAGACGGAAAATGGGGGCCAAGAGACAAGACGTTGGACATAAGCATGGATAAATGGGAATATAGGAAACAACGATAGGGGGGCATAACACTGGAAATGGAAACCACCAACATGATTCGGCTTCTGTTTGATGAAATGAAAACCTGGACTCCACTCTGGACTTTTCTGCATCCAGAGTGACACCCCTGAACTAGACCAAAAATGGGATGTATTGGTGAGAAATGAAACCAACTTACATGACATACAGGGAAACAACTAAGGGGAAATGGTGAACATGAGACTGGAAATGGGATCTGACTGAGGGGAAATGGGAACCAAGAGACAAGAGGTGGGACATAACCAAGGGGAAATGAGAATCAGCTGACATGAGACTGGAATCAACTGGGGGAATTCGGAAAGCTGACATGAGACTGGAAAGGCAACCCACCATCAAGAAATAAGGCCCAAATAATGGCTAAAGGAAACAACCAACACGAAATGGTAAGCACTGGACAAAAAATGGAATCTAACCTGAGGGCAAATGGAATCAAAAGAGATGGGAAAAATTTAGGGCGGGGTCTGTGCTGCTGGGTCTGTGGAGGGAGGGAACCCAAGACTGGAAATGGGAACTAACAGAGAATAGGATGGGAATGATGGCAAAGGAAACAACCAAAAGGAAATGGGAAGCACTAAACAAGAAATAGGTTCTAACCAAGTGGAATCAACTTACAGCAAGTGTGAAAGCACTGAGGGGAAATGGACAATATGAGACTGGAAATGGAAACCTACCAACAGGAATAGGGGTCTGACTGATGGGAAATGGAAACACCCAACATGAAATGGGAAGCACGAGATCAGAAATGGGATTCAGCAAAACTCGGATGATAATCAGCTAAGGAAAAATGCGAATTGCTTTAGGGGAAATGCAAAACAGCTGATGGGACCAACAGACAGGAATTTATTTGAGAGCTTCTGGTCAGGGAGGCTGGTGGTGCAAAAGGCAGACTTGGAATGGATTAGACTCTAGGGTCAGTTCTCACCTCATACTATATAGTGTTCATGATCTGGATTCTGGAGATGATCTAACTGAAGATGAAGGCTTGCCAGTGGTGTATGCTGAGGTACAGTACCACTGATCCTGAACTAAGGACAATTTTGGCTGTTCAGTTTCAACTGCATGCTGCTTTTTATTTTAAAATTTTCAGTCACCTCGGTAGTAACTGTTTTTGAACCCCTCCTAATGAATATGTAGCAGTCCGCATTCCCGCAGCTCTCAAACTCCTGTGAACTTCTTTTTTCGCATATATCGTTTCATCATGTCATGAATAATACGGATAGAACTGTGTTGATCTTGTTGCTCTGACAACCTCTAAAGGGAGAGATCTTCAGGGAGCATTGCACTAAGGTACAAAGGGAACTGCATGGAAGACAAGTGCTTTCAGTCTAAATCTAACTGGACAAAGTGCTTAGCTTCCAAATTGTCTTTAGGAAAGTTTCCTGGTAGGTGTTGGTCTTCAAGAAAAGCTTGATTAATTACAGCTCAGGACTTTATCCCTTTTTCTCTCACACTCTCTCTTGCTTACTGTTGTCTTTATTTATTTGTATGAACGTCTGTCTTTCAGACTTCAACAAAATCAACCTGGACAAAATGCTTAGCTTTCAAACTGGCTGTAGAAAAGTTGTCTAGTGAGAGCTCTTTACAAAGAGCCCACTTAATCACAGTCCAGGACTTTAGATATTATCTGTGTGTGTCTTTATTCATTCATGTGGTTGACTGTCTGTCTTTCTGGCTTTACCCAAACCTACCTGGCAAAGGGCTTAGCTAGAAATATTGCCTCTACCATCTGTTAATAGAGCATTTTTTCTCAAAGTAGGGCCCAGGAACCTGCAGGCATCTGTGAAACACAATCCTGCATTATTAAAATGATTATGTTGATCTGCAAAATGCAAAATGAAATATCAAAACAAATCTAGTAAAAACTGCCTTTATTGGTGGAAACTTCCAGGCCCTCCTGATGACAGAAAAGTTCTTGGGATGCCACGTAAACCTTAAAAAAAAAAAACAGCCCTATCTTCCTTTTTATTGTCTAATCCTTTCTCGAAGTTAAGCATTCGTGTTAACAGCTCAAGAGGGCAACCAAACATGACTTTCCTTAGCTGGCTCACTGCCCTGATGTTTCTTAGGCTCTTCTGAATTTAAAAGCAGCTGTTTCACAGTGTAGAACATTTAAGACAGTGCTCTCCAGATGGTAAATGTTTTTACAGCGCTTTCTGGAAACCCCTTGAGGATCTCCCCTCAGCCTTGAAGGAATTGGGTTAGAGCGAGGAGGCAGCAGTCGCCTGGCTGACACTGATAAGGTGATTACAGGGAGAGCCCACTCTAACTGCAGCTTCTTATTGTCTGAACATTTGCACAATTACATTACGGCGAGGAGAGGCATAGCACCTGACACTGATCTAGCCATCTGCAGAGCTGGAGCGCAAGTTTGTGAATTGAAATCTATACACATACACAAGCGTATCACTTGGCATGGGAGTGCCTCAGGGGTGTATTGTGGGCACAACTTTACAATGTTTGTGAGGAGCTGGCTATCGATGTGACACTTGAATCTCCTTGTGCATTTTATAGTGCATATAAAAAGGTATACTGTTTACTACTGAGACATAGATTTGCACTATTCTGTTCTCCGAGATGACCTAACCTCCGTTATCTACCCTTTGGCGTCTTGAAAACTGTTGTGTATTTACTTTATGGGTAGTGAAAAGAGATGTTCCCATGTACCCATTTGTTCACATTTTTCAACCATTTTAACAAATGACAGTGATATTGTGGGACGGTTTAAATTTGTCCCTGGGGCAGATTTGGTCAGTTTGGTCACTGGGTCAAGCAAGGAAGCTCTCGGATTGACCTGAACATGGTGGTCTGGCTTCTCTTTAAGTGAACATCGGTGTGAACAATTGCAGGAGGTGGATAATGTCATAGGCTGAACCTAATACTTCCTGGTTCTCCTGTTTTATAATTGTTGGTTATGATGAGTGGTGTGAAGCAGTTCAATGAAACCTTTCGATCCATCAAAAAAATGGGTTTGTGTTGTATATTACATGCGGTTTACCAATATTATGTTGGTACAGCAGGTAGCACTGCCACTTCACAGCTCCCGGGTTCCCAGTTAAATCCTGTGCTTGGGTTGCATGTTCTTCGGGTTTCCTCTATTTCGTCTTTTCATGCCATACAAAAACATGTTGTGGATCAACAGGTGGATCAACACTCACTTCGGGCCCAGTGCTCTCGGGATCCACTGTGACTCTGACCAGGATAAAGCCTTTCATTGTCTATTATGCTTACCTTTGTGGGGTTGCAGTAGGACTAGAGCGTATTCTCGAGGAACTCGGGGGGGGAAAGTCCACCCTAAATGTAGTGCCAAGCCATGACAGGGCACAGACACACAATCATACACTACAGATAATTTGGAAACACCACTCATTCTACAGCGCATATCTTTAGACTATCTGAGGAAATCAGAGTACATTATGTGAGGAAATCCTCCAGGCAGAACATGTAAAATCCATTTGAACCCTCAACCCTGGGAATGTGAGGTGATAGTGCTAACCACACAGTGCCACCAAACTGTGTAGTAACCTAGCAAAAAATGCATCCATAGCAGACATAACTTTATTGCATAAGATGTTTTAAGTAAGTTGTCCTGAAAGCTTTTAAGACTGCCTACTGCATACTTTAAGAATCCTACTGCATTCAAGTCTGGAATAAATAAAACGTGATAGGAAAATAATCAAGAACAGAATGGTGTGATGTGGTCTCACCGGTAAAAAAATTTCTGGTGATGCCCATGATGCCTGGTCGAATTTAATCTCATTGATGCATTACTTTTTTTTTTACTGACAGGATCTCGAAGCTCATACAGCAGTCAGCACAGTCACGCGGGTTCTGACCTAAGGCCCCTGCAGTCTCCGGAGCATCACATCGAGCCCATCTATGAGGACCGGGTTTACCAGAAAGGCCCAATGAGGAGCCTGAGTCAGAGTCAAGCAGAACCGCCAACTCCAGGACATACTGGGACTTACCGTACCAACACTGGTAGGTTCCTCTTCATATCAATGTGTAAAAGTGTTCCAGTCCCCGCCTGAGAAACCGTCCTCATTTCTTCGAGAGCATTAGATCCTCGCTAATCCGCCATGACGTTGCTCACAGCCAAGTAGTGACCTCTTTAGAGCTAGGCTTTAAATATACTGTACGTGTGCGCCGGAGGGGATGCGGCTGAACGTTGCCTCCGAGATGTGGTGACCTCATTCATCGAAACGTCCCGCAATAATGCTTTGAGTTTGATCTCAGGTCAGGGAAAAAGCATGCTAATCCAATTAGATGCTAATTATTTAGTTGTTTTTTTTAATTGAGCTACGCCTGGGAGAATGGAATTTAAGTGACTGTTCTTTAAGATGCAAATTATTTAGTTAGAGTTTCGTGGGCGCTCATGGGAGGGTGAACCTCTGAACTGATAAGCTAATGTACACATCTTTTATATAACCGTTATATTTGAGCTGCAAGTATATTAATTCTTAAGAGTAAAAGTAAAAAATGGACATAGGAGAAGACAAAGAAGAATTTTGGTAAAAGTTGCTGTTTAATTATGGGGTGCGTTCAAGTCAAACCGGGACTGGTGAATGAAGGCGTAAAAAACGATTGACATTTACAGAAGACTTCAAGCGAAATACAGTGATGAGAGTCTTAGCTGCAACAAAAAAATTTGATCGGTGCAAACGTTTTAGAGAAGGCCGTATGTCTGTGAACGACGATCCTGGCCGAAATGGCTCTGAGCTCACGGCGGTCGTTTCCGTGAACATTCAGCCCCTGATCCTTGAAAAATCGACATCACCACCTTGCTGAAGAGTTGCGTCTGTCTCTGTGAACTGTACACACAATTATTTACCAACACCACTTGCACGTTACAGGACCTCAGCTGTGAGTAATTGCCATGTCCCCCGTACAGTCCTGACCTCATTTCAAGTCAATTTATGCATGTTTGAGCTATTAAAGGAGTTCCTGGGAGGCCGCCGTTTCAGACGTGTATTAGTGTTGCACTTTATGAAATAAAAGGAGGTTTTTCACTCTCCTGTGTTTAACTGTTATTCTGTACAGTCAAAAAGTCCTGATTTGACTTGAATGCCTTTTGTATTCTGATAAAAACATAATTACAGTACTACACACACTCTGCTTATCTTGGGACCGGTGTGTGCCAGGAGTGAAAAAGCAATGCACCAGTGCACCTGTACTTAACAAGAAATGGTTTGTAGTTTTCTCATCAGTTTTTCTTTTTTCTCTATGATGAAGTTAATATGAATAAAAGAAAAAAAGCATTACAGGAAAGAAAAAAACAAAAAAGACCCTAAAGACTTTCTTGACAGCTGAATTACTTAAGGTTACAAAACACTGACACTAGAGACTCCTTCTATATACATCTAACATAATAAACATTTTTTTTTTTTTTTAACAAAAAAACACTCGAATATCAATGCATATAAAGAATTATGCTTGTTTCTTTATCGGTTTTCTACAGAGCGCCTGGGGTTCAAATCCCTGTTGCTGGAGCTGTTACTATAGAAACGTTTGAACAAGTGCATGAATGCACTGAAAATTCATCATCTATACTAAAAATAAGCAAACTAGACCAAGATTACTTCTAAAATAGACTTCTCGTGTGTAAGAATCTCTGTGAGTGGAACGCCGAGAGCGATGCGGTGTAATCTCTGAGCGCTCCCTGAGACAAAATGTCAACCTTTCTTTTTCTTTCTGAATTGTGCAAATAAAAACGCACGTAGCGCGTTTTAAAAGAGAGCTCCTGTTGTAATTCGGAGCTTCTGATTCAGCCGAGTGTATTCCTGTGACCTTTGAGAAGCAGAGCTCATGATGTGCAGTAAGAAACTCAATTCCTTTTCAATATTGTTGCCTTTGCTTAATGGCCTAATCACTAACACCGGCAAGAAGATTTTTCACCACGTCGTGCTCGTGTCAGAAGCAGACTGTTCATTATTTCTCCTGCTTTCTGTACCTTAATTAGATTATGGTCTAGTATTTCAGTAAGATAACACATTTTTGCAGGTGTACACGCAGACAGAGGAGAGTTTGCAGCAGGTCGCTCGTGCACGACTCGTTGTTTAGTGGCGCAAAAACAACTCAAGCGTTCGGAAATTAAGAATTTAAGACGTTAAATTTCGACAGTATATGAGCGCATATATTATGGATGGGAAATGTATAATGCAGAAGGTTCCTGCGAGCATTTGTGGAATAGATTAGGGTGCCAGTGACACTGCGATTATTTGTCATAAGATTATTTGTCAAGTGGAATTTTTCTCTCCGAGTCTGGTGCTCATTAGGGCGCTATTATTTCCATTACGTCGGATCATTTGAAGTCCGACCGAAGCTATACTTCTTCAGGAATTCGGCTCTATCACATTTCCGCTGGAAACAAGTTCCTTCTTTTGCATAGATATTAAATTAATCTGAAGTTCAAGGCATGGGATTTGGCGAATGAGATGTACGAGTTTGTTGAAGTTTGGCTTTGATTTGAAATGCGTAGAAATCTATTTGTCTCTGACAAAAACTCCTAACATTAGCAGAATCTGGGATGCTACATTTCACCATAATATGACTTTGATTATTATTTTTTTATTAGAATGTTAATTTTATGTCTATATATTCCAATACCCTGCTTTACTATATTTTTATATTATTACAGTTTAATCTTGCATCATTTTAATGATTAATTTCAACTACTTAATGTTTTTTGATTTTTTTCCCCTTATACTAATTGTTTTTTATGTATTATTAAACAAATGTAATATATAAAACTCATAAAAATAAATTTGCTGACATTAATATAATTATATAGTTTCTCAGTGCACAATAATGGTGAACCCATGCAAAGTAAAAAAAAAAAAAAAACATTTCATTGAACATTTCATGTCTTATTAAATTATCAAACTGATCCCCAGTGGTTTCCTGGATTAAAAAATGGACTGTTGTTATACTTAATTTCTATACCAAAACTAATCCCATAATTATCACTAACTTAACCCTAATGCAAATTTACTCAAAAAAAAAAAAAAAAAAGGGATTACAATTTTCTGGTAACTTTATTTCTTAAAGTGAATAAATAATCAAAAAAAACCCTGGAAATACTTGTGCAAAAGTCTTAAACGCTCTAATTTCTTTATATTAAATGATGTGGATTAAATAAAAGAAACATGAACAATGTTTTACTGCGACAGGCTGCAAAGTGTCTAAAGATAATACTTAAAAACAGGGTGTTTATGCACCAACCACAGCAGCGACCTCATTTCCCCTCTCGTCTGTTCCAAACACTCAGTATTCCGCATCAGCAGTTAATAATCACCGGCCTGATCATCTGTCATGCCTTAAGTTAGATGATTAAAAAAAAAAAAAAAGTTTAAATGATTCATAGGTCACTGTGTGGCTTAACACAGAAAAACATTCCTCTGAATCTGCTCAGGAACAGGGACTGGAATGACAATGAGGCCCAAAATTTTGCCAAAAATAAGAGCCAAAGAAGTCTTTCAGGAAGCCTGGAGAGCTGTACCTCAAGACTACAAGGGAAAAAAGACATGAAAGTCTGCGTTTTGGAAGCGTAATATGAAGAAATTAGTATGTATTACATTAATGGAGAGAGAGAAGGGGAGTTAACGTTAAGTTTTACCCCTGGGCGTGTTTTTAAGCTGAGTTTAATTTAACATCGACCTGCTTTTGTAGCACAAACCTTCCAAAACGGTGAACAATTAAACAATAAGCTCTTTTTTTTTTTTTTTTTTTACTCAAAAGACATCTTTTCTCTTTGAAATGCCCTTTCCGTTTAGCGTTCGCAGCCAGCTTTAATCTGCTGTGCTCACTTAGCCGCACTGCTACATAGATGATGAAGTGGAGAATTAAAGTAATACGACCGGTCCATTGATGATCAAGTTAATTAAAAGAGATTAAAAGATTGCGCCGAACGTGACTTAAGTACTTCAACAGAACCATAATGAGTGGATTTCAGGTTCAGACGTACACGAGATCGAGAGAACGTCATTATTTACGGATTAGCGCCTTCGCCTTGCGCCGGTCACGTGACCTTATTTTTCATGTTGGTGTAAAAAAGTTTAAAGAGGTTTAAAAAAAATGACGATGCTAATGAGAGAAAATTAAATCTCAGCTACTGTGTCATCCTCGATCTGTAAAGGTCTGGGCGACAACAGACTGGCAAATTCATATTACATATTCAAATTAAAATGCAAACTCAAACATAGTGAGTTGATTCCAACGCTATATTTTGCATGTCTGGTCATGTGACCTTTCGCATAAAATATAGACCTGCATTGAAAAGCAAAACATGTAGTGTAGTGCAGGTGTTGGTCAAAAATTAATCATAATAAAATACAGTCTCAGAGGGGGCGGCACGGTGGTTTAGTGGTTAGCACTGTCACCTTGCACCTACAGGGTCCGGGTTCGATTCCCACCTCTGTGTGCATGGAGTTCACGTGTTCTCCCCGTGCCTGGTTCCTCCACAGTTCAAAGACATGCAGATTAGACTAACTGACAGTGTGTAAATAAGTGTGTGTATGTGTGTGTACCCTGAGATGGATTGGCACCCCGTTCAGGGTGTAACCCGCCCTGTGCCCTAAGTCTACCCCTGCCACCCTGAATACAGCATATAATGGTGTAGACAATGCGTGAGTGAGTGAGTCTCTACTCAACATTAATGAAGGTCTGAGATTTTGACCTGTGCATTAAACGACTTGAGTTATTAGATCGTTCCTGCGTACCTGCACGTCTTTAAGCTTTATGCTTTAGATAAAAAAAAAATCTTTCCAAACTAAGAGCGCCTCTCATGCGGTTCTCCTCCCTCCCCGGTATCATCATGGAGGACTCTTCTAGACCTCACTCAAGTCAGTTAAGCTTTGCTCGGTGCAGAGAGGCAGGATGACTGCAGAAAACTTTCTCAAATAAAAGTCTCGTTTTATAAATAAAAGAGGGATTAACCTGACCCTGGAGGAAGAGCCACTTTGAAGACCTTCCTTCCAGGCTCTTATTCAAACACTCATCCTTTCCACAGCAAGAAGAAGAAAAAAAGTACAAACTTGAGTGTTTGCCGGTTGTTTTTTGTGGAACCGTTTCATCAAAGATGACTAATATGACACACGACTCATTTCAAACGGATCCTGTTTTGCATAAACCTATTAAGCCAATTCCACTTCTCTCTCTCTCGTTCTTTTTTTCTTTCTTTCTTTCTGGCTTTTCTTAAGTTTTTAAATAACCCAGTCAAAGCCGCAGAGTTGAACAGGAACTGTAGCGATATTCCGGAACAAAGGATGGAGGGGAAAAAAAGACCTTGCGTTTAGTTGAAGAGTCTAAAATCTGGGAGGGAAAAAATGTTAGATTATGAAGTTGAGTGTCGACAAGAAAACTGCATGTTCTTCAAATGTATGTTTCTTTTGCAGGAACTTCAAGGACACTCGCAGAACCGAAACCGGGACTAATTTTAGTTCCTGTGCCATAGTTCATAGTGTCAAATGTTTCCTGAGATGCGAATATGCCTTCGCAGATACGTTTGGGAATGTTTGGGCTGAATTTCTGATTCAGGTACTTTTTTTTTTTTTTCCCACTGAAATAACAAGCACTGGCTTTTAGACTTCCTTGTTGTAGTTGTATGAAAGACCTGCAGGCAGCACAAGACCTACTCTGAAGCGAAAAGTAAAGAGGTTTATGGAACAATGGTCCTGGAACTAAAACTCTCCCTGGTTCCTGCAGTGCAATGTTCTCCAAAGTTGCTTGTGCTGCCCACATAAAGGTTCTCCTCCTACGGTATAACAGAACTCACAGAATGACGGAGGGGGGAATCTATCTAACGTTCCCTGTCCTGGTCCTGGAGGACCTGCTGTTCTGAACATTTGAGTGTTTTCTTAGCTCTCAGTGTACCTGTTTATTTAAACAATCAGCTAATCAGCAGTCTTTTCTGATTCGAGGTAGGAATGATGGAGACTGTAGTGGGCAGGATAATAAAGAGTCCAGGGAAGAGAAACACTGACCTAAAAAAGAAGCCCCAATATGTCCTAAAATACTGTAGCGGAAAAATTCCCAACGTTTCTGCAATGAAGACGGCTCTTGGCTTTCCATGTGCACTGGACGAAACAGAAATTGCAAGTAGGAACTAAAGCTGTAATTGGGGAGCTATGGGTTTTGATTGGTTCAAGAAATCGCATGAGCCAGTCGTTTGGATTTGTTGCTTTACCACCACACCTAATTTGTACAGAATTGAGGGGGGGAAAAAAACACACCTTCTGGTCTATTTTCTAAAATTCGAGATTGTACATAAGGAAAATGCTTCACCGTGTCGTTTTTAATGCGAGCACATTTGTTACAGAGACATCCCGTCTCGTCTTTATGCTGATCTTTCAAAATGTGCTAATTACTCATACCATGCAAACGGATCATTTGTGAGGATCAGCAGGAAAGTACCCGGTGAGAGGTTTCCTCTTTGCCACGTTTAACTCTTCCATGATTAGTGAGTCTGGCTCCGGCTAAAAGCAACGCGGTGACTCTTCCACCCAGAGATTAATCTCATAAAAAAATTAAAAATAATAACAGTTCGCGGGGTCTTTTGCTAAACCTTAACGGTTGAAATCACCGGTTGAAGAAAAGGTGTGAATATATAAAAGTATTTCCATGGTGAAACTGAATGTAAGGCTAAAGTGAGTATAATATTCAGACAGAGCTGATTTGTAATACATTATTCAGCCGGTTTCACCTCTCGTTTGGCTCCGTACAGGACAGGAAATCACATCAAACCTGAAGAACATGGCAACTGTTTGTCAAGACACGATGCGTTTTATTTTTGCTTGACAGACCGGGTCAGTGTTGGCTCATTAATGGCTGGTTTTTGCTTCATTACTGGAACAACACGATGACATCCCGAGGAAATGTTAACGTCTATTCGTATGCACAAGGTGCCATTATTCTTTCAAACCAGTTTTGCTTCCTGTCGTGTTAAAGAAAAAGGTGCTACTTTGAAATAACCAAGAAAATGAGCATAAGAGCAGGTCAGGGAGAGTAAAAAAAAAAAACACTCATATAAGTGAAGTGCTAAAAGTCCACCCCATAAAGAACACGCTGGAATAAAGTCAGTGATCCAGAGCTATTACTTCCTCAGCATTACGAGGGATTTGGGAATCTTTTGCTGAACGCACGTCCTTCCTATTAATAACTTCACGTGCAAGCATGCAGCTAAAACCAGACATGCATAATGTTCGGAATGTTTTCTTCCTCCAAAGTATGACTAATGACCTGGAGGGTTTATTTATTTATTTATTTTAATTCATATTTGCATTTGTTTGAGTCATGAATTCACTGATTTATATTTTTTAATCTGTATTTGATTAATTATTTTGTATACATGGTACTATACAAAAATCTTGACACCCCCCACTCCAAATTAGATTTGCAAAGCTCGAGACTCTCTGGTATGTTTAATGTTGTTCTGAGGAATAGTTCTGCAGGCTTCCTGGAGCATTATTTTGTCTGTCGTTATTTTCATTCCAGTCCCTGCACCTGAACCGTTTCAGAGGAATGTTTCTTGTTCATTAAGCCACACAGTGACCTATGAATCATTCAAGCATAAAAAAAAAAAAAAAAAACATCTAACTTAAGATGGATGCAATGCCGGGCCCAAGCGCGGATCAAATGGGAGGGTTGCATCAGGAAGGGCATCCGGCGTAAAAAAAAAAACCTGTGCCGAATTGTTGTGCGAATCAGATGGTCTCCTGCGGCGACCCCTTTAACATGCTTGGCGCAGCCTGTCACATTCGTTCCCATTTCTTTAATTTAATCTACATGATTTTATTCAATTTATTATAAAGAAATTAGGGGGGTCAAGACCTTTTGCCACCAGATCTGTGATGTGCTGTGATGTTCTATCGAATCCTTTCTATTGGGGCCAGGGGTAGCACAGTGGTTAAGGCATTGGACTATGGTTCAGAAGATCCCAGGTTCAAACCCCACAACCACCAAGTTGCCACTCTTGGGCCCTTAAGCAAGGCCCTTAACTCTGAACTGCTCAGTTGTATAATGAGATAAAAAAAGTAAGTCGCTCTGGATAAGAGTGTCTGCCAAAATGCCTAAAATGTAAACGTAAAAATGAATCCAGCATTAACCTCTTCCTCAGTTTGAGCTACAGATTATTAGGCTGCATCAAGCTAATATATCATAATTTTTTTTCCTATAAGAGCACAAAGTTTTATTCCTCCTACACTATAGCAGTTTCCAACAATGATGATTTCTATTTATTACTTCATATATTCATATACTGGACCTTTTTTATCCTTTTTTTTTTAGCTACATTGCTAACATATAAAACAAGTCTATCGGCTTGACGCATTCATTCTCTTAGCAACAAACTGAAGGTGAATAATCCTTAAGGTGGAAAAGAAAATGCTTTGGAGCCAAGAAGAGATCAGGATCATGGCAATGCCTGTTTTGAAAGATGTTGTTATTTATACCGTCATGAGGTTTTCTAACTCGTTTCTTACTTATTAATTGAATGAATATAGTGGTAGTCTTGCGGCGCTTTGACAAACTGTCATTCAGTTAAAATCCTAAGAGTGAGTAAAAATTCCCATTCACAACTGATTCAATATTGATATAAACCCGTATTACAAACTCAGCCCTCCAAATCAATACAGAGATATCATACTTTTCTATAAAACGGTGCCTCTTTCTGCAAAATAATCCGACCCGAGTACGATTATCTCTTGATTTTTCCGATACCGAAAGTACCATTTATATCCCATTTAGTGTGATATCTCACTGGAGAAACCTTGTGAACAGAACGAGAGGGAGGGAGGGAGAGAGAGAGAAAAAGAGAGAGGTTGTTTACACTTGCATTACATCTCTTATCAGCGTCTGAAAGTCACGCCGTATTCCTGGATCATCTGAGAGATTCGTATCTAAAAGGTCAAGCTGTTTGAATGAGCGGCCCATTATCAGAGCAAATAAAATATTCAGCCACGAACAAGAGACTTGGAATGAAAAAAAGGTGCAGAAAGTGTGAGACAGATTGAGGATCCGGAGTAATGTTTACCGTCTGATCCATGCATACGCATGAGTGATGTGTGTGTGTGTGGAGAGATTTTCAGATTCATTGCGCATAAACGAGTTTTGAGCCTCTCGAAGATGAACAGAGCCGTCAAGGAGAACAGGAAAGCGGCCTGGCGTTATTCGGAAAGTTTAATCGCATTGCAAAAACATTGCACGTCGTCTTCCTCGTATCGCCGCGGAACTGTACGCCCGCAACCCAGCGGACCAATTAGGGTACCGAAGCACAATTAACTGTAATTGAAAATGGCGGGTTATCTGCAAACGACCTTCGAGTCGGCGACAACGGAAACTGACGAGGCGTTCACAGGGAGCGGAGCAAATGTGAGACGCTTCTGAAAGGGTGTTAATTAAGGAATTACAGGGTCAAAACAAACCGCTCCGTCTCCTACCAGCTGGCTACAGTGCGCCGAATATTCCAGCGCGCCGCTGTATGAGATTAATAAGAGTCTGTTGACTTGTCAAGAAGATTAAAGAGATTACAAACACATACGCTGCCGCCTCTTGACCGCACAAAGAGCCATTTTCTTGTCATTGGAGCAGATAAGAGGGTTGTTTCTCTTGATTTAAGCTCGGGGTTGAATTTGAAAGGTTGGTCCACTGCTTTTATTTAGTGCGTTTTGTTTATAATGGGTTTTTTTTTTTGGCACGTTTTTTTTTGGGGCGTTAAAAAGTGGTCAAAGTGGGATAAATTTCAGCAATCTTGACATTCATCCGATGAAAATTTTTATAATTTCTTTTGATTTTGTTTAGTGGCTATGTAAAGATTTTTTCTTTTTTTTGAACCTGAAAGCTGTCAGCATTTTGTACTTCAAATATTATAATGTTACAGTCATTCAAAGTGTTCAAGTCTAAGCGGGACTTTTCATCATGCAGAATAAGAGAACACAGTTTTGAGCGCAAAAGCTACAATCGTGTAGAGCAGTGGTCCCCAACCCCCGGACATCGGACCGGTACCGGTCCGTGGAGCAAATGGTACCGGGCCGCACAATAAATAAACATTTCCGTTTCATGTATTATCTGAGTCTGAACGATATTTTATTTTGAAAAATGACCGGATTATTCTCTCGGTTACATCTTGCGCGCCATTACGAGAGCCGCTGCAAAGCTTTCTCCCAGAAAAGCACATTTCAGTGACGAGGAATGGGTCGCAAAAGTCTCTTCCCGGTGTTCTGGAGAGGAGTAGAGCTTGTGAGTATCAGCCGGCACACCATCGTGCGGAAGCCTTGTCTGATGCCTTTGACTTGAACACCACTTGTAGGCCAAAGCTATCTTGTATCTCTTATTTTATTCAAGTTTATTTTAATTTCTGTTGCTTTTGTGCTGTATTTTGCGAGTTGCCTCGGTCAGTAGTGTCGTGTCACATGTTCAGATATCATTTCCGACAATAACATGAAATCATTTTAGACAGTGAAGGTGACCAGGAGTCGGTGCAGCAGGTACAGTACTGTAAGGATGCTCGTCATGCATTTATGCAATTAAGATGAAGCATTTTAGATAGGATGAGCTAATGGAGCATGAAGGTCACTGAAAGGTCGCTATTACAGGGAAATGCCAGGTCATCAGAGCAGAAACAGGAATTTGTTTATCACAAGATCCGGTGCCAACTCCTGTAACGCATGCCTGAGTAAAATGCTTCCTGTAGGCGCGGCATGCTGTTGAGCACGAGCTAGATTTAAGTTCATATTTATATCATTTATTATATTAGATATGATCTGTAGTGTGAGGCGGTGCAGGGAGTCACTTCACAGCTCTAGGAGCTGTTGTTTCGTTGTACTTTTTATACTAATTTAGTCCACGACATGACCATGAAGGGATAAAATATATTACAGTGTATATATATATTTATATATATATAAAAAAAACAACAACAAACACTTAAACACACCATAAACAATAACTTTGCTTCATCACACCACATCATCTTTATGAATTATTTCCCTATAATAAGATGAGGCAGTGTTTTATTCTTCACAAAAAATAGTTTGTTAGTAAACTATAAAATTATAATTTTGTAAAAAAAAAAAAAAAAAACTTTTCATTCCTGTCTCCTGTCTTGTGCATTATAAATTTGTTTCTTAATTGTTTATCTGCATTCTTTTTTATGAAAAAAGTTCTATAAAAATATTTCCACAATGTATGAATACTTTATCAACTTTAAGAGCAAAAAAAAAAAAAAACCACCATGTGTGCTTTAAGGGTCCTACTGATCTCAGAGCTCACCCAAAGTGTGTGTGTAAAAATGTGTGTGTGTGTGTGTGTGTGTGTGTGTGTTGAAATACCTCAGATTTGTTCTGTTTTTATGGAAGTGAGCTCCAGCTAATACAAACATGCATAATAGGACAAAGTTGACTTTTTTTATACACACTGAAGTTCTATTTGAATGTCTAACCCTGATTAAAATAATAAGTATTGCATAATAGCTTCCCTTTAATGCTTTAGTTTATCTGTAACATACAGAGACACTGTACTGTATCTTGGTTGTCACATTATACGATGTAATTTACGATATAAATCGTCACCCACATACAGTATATGAGATCCGAACAACTTCTTACAAAAGTCTTACATTTTCTCTGTGTATGATTCTGCATCTCATTTTTTTTGGCTATATAAGTCGAGGTGAAGGCTCAGGACTTTTCCTCCTTCCTCCTATCGATCGTCTCCCGCCGGATTTATGAGCTTGATCTGGGTGGCCGCCTGCAAATCACAGGCATTACCATAACCCGAGATAAACCCCAAGCCATGATGATATTTAAGAAAAAAAAGAAAGGTTTCTTATATTGAGAGTACGGCTTGAATCTCGGAAGGCAATAAATGACCTCAGGATGCGCAGGGATGACCCACGATGCCGGGTCACGAATCATGAATTTCCTTTATAGATGAGATTTTTTCGTCTGCTTCCAGTCTGTCGCTCGGTCTCTCCGTCTCTCGGTGTCTGCAGATGTTAAATGCTAATTTCTCCATGATAACGACGAGCAGAGATAAAAAGAGGAAATGAAAGACGGTGGTAGCACCTAAAAATAGGGCTGCTCTATATTCCTGCTGACAAGCAATTACTCACGAGTGAGCACTTCTTAAGCTGAGCTGTATCACACACACACACACACACACCATGGTGTGACAAGCCAATTTACTGAAATACTTATATTACACTTTCTCTTGCTCTATTTTTATCTTCAGAGTGTCTGTTGTTGTTAGAATCTACATGTCGTGGGTCAAATATGTACGAAATAAAGCGTTACGTGCTGTTACAGGACAATAATCAGCGGTGTGGTGGAGTGATCGCACAGAGGCACCTGTTCACACCCCGAGGTTTATTATTTTCCTCAAACTGCATGTCCTGATTGTTTTATTACCGTTAAACCACTGCGCTAGCCTTTTTGTTTAATTCATTAATTGTTTAATATTCCCTTGTAATGTTGCGCAACATCCACATAATGACTTCCTGTTCTTATTTCCGTTACATGGCCAAAACTTTGTGGACACCTGAGCGTCGTGCCTGTCGTGAGTGTCTAAACTCTGTTTAATGCAGGTTTATTAACATTTAAAAAAAAAAAATTTTTTTACCTTTTTTCATGAATCTGAAAGCTGTCACCGTTTTTACTCCAAATATTATGATGTTATAGTCAATCAAAGTTATATACGAAGAGTCAAAAGGGCTTTTTGATTATGCAGAAGAAGAGAACAGTTCTGAGAGTAAAAACCGCCGTTATATAGAGAAATAAAGGCGGTTTTAGGTAGGTTACTCTCAGGACTGTGTTCTCTTACTCTGCATAAGTAAAAGTCACATGTTAATTAGAACATGAAGCAGGCAGTCCGGCGATGGCTCCGGCCATGATCTGACTGCCTGCTTCATATCTGAAACGCCGGCCTCCCAGGAACTCCTTTAACAGTCCAGACATGTGGAAATGACTTGGACGAGGTCAGGACTGGACGGGGATGGGGCAATAACTCCCAGCCGAGTTCCTGTAACGTGCAAGTGGTTTTGGTGGATGATTGTGTGTCCAGTTCACACAGACAGACGCGTCTCTTGCGAAGTTTTACTGCGACTAAGAGTCTTATCAACTGTGACTTCAAACTGTGAAATTTCATCACTTGAACGACCCCTTGTATAGTATAGGGAAAAAAATCCCTTGTAATAAACTCTAAATACTTTTTTTATACTATTTTTTTCTTTAATATTATCGAGAATTTTTAAATGCGACTTGTCTCTCAGTCTCTTCTCCACCTCTCGCCCTTTTCTCGCTTCCTGTCTGTCCTTTTCCATCTCCGACACCTTATTCTAGACCTAATCCACCAAATCTGTGAGCATTTCCTGACCTTTCTGTTTTCTCCCTCCTGTCCTGCCATAGCCCCGTCCTCCCCCGGTGTCGACTCCGTCCCCCTGCAGAGAACAGCGAGCCAGAATGCTACGGGAACGTTCCCGCGTGGAGGCTACGCCAGCTACGTGGAGCCGTACCGCACCCTGCAGTACTGCTCCTCCGTGGAGTCTCCCTACAGCAAATCGGGCCCCACCCTCCCCCCCGAGGGGACCCTGGCACGCTCGCCCTCCATTGACAGCATCCAGAAGGACCCGAGGTAAGACTCCGCTGGCTTTGGTCAAACTTCCTGGGTCAGGCTTTTCTTCTGCATCTTCTGTGCGGTGACGAATTTTGCAGCGACTCCGGGAGTATCGATCCGGTCTCGGCAGGATGAGACGAGAGGTTGAAGGTCAGAATGGCTTTTGGAAGGATGTGTTTCGCACCTGTTGCGGTTGCTTGTTGGCAGAATGTCAGTTTTGTGGTGAGACATCAATAGCACAGGAGTCTTAATGCTTCGGGATGTTTTCGTGGTGTTTTGTGCTGGAACATAAACAAGCTTCAGGCAGTTGGAGGAGTAGGGATTTGGTAGAAGCTTGTTTTTTTTTTTTTTTTGCTCTTTCTATTTGGTTCTCTAGTGCTGTAGCTTGCAGAAAATGAGAAAATCTATTTTATGTTTTTTATTATGAGATGAATTTCACCCAATTCAGCCTTTTACACGGTACATTTTAAAGGTCTCACATTTTACTATTTCTTGAAATAGTTAACACAGGTCTCAGAGCTATCCCAGTGTGTGTGTGTGTGTGTGTGTGTGTGTGTCCTGACATATCCAGCTGAAATACCCCTCAGATATAGCTTTTTTTATACCTGTTTCACTCCTCTTTTAAATATGGTGTTTCAGTGTTTATGTAAATGAGCTATTCCTAAGCCACGCCCCTCCAGAGAACTGCAGAGTAGAGCAACAAGCCAGGGGAGGGGTTCAGAACTGCATACAGTGGTTATTACTATCATTATTAGGGCCCAAGCACTCATACTACAGAGAAAAACAGCGCCGTTTATATACCATCAAAAGCGGACACGGACACTGCCTTATGCGAGCTGCATGAGGCACTCACACAGCACCAGACATAAAACACCGGGACGCCGCGCTTATTGTGGCCAAACGTTTATCAGCACATCACTTGCCCGACCAGGGGCGAAAGGACACTGGACCACTGTTACACAACAACCAAAGACGGCTACAAGGCACAATCTCGCAGACGAGCTGAACACATTCTATTCTGCTTCGAGGCTGCAGCTAAAGACACTATCGATGCTAATGCTAGCTGCGCCAACGGCTGCAGGCAGGAAGACACTGCCAGCACCGGAAACACGTTCATCATCACCAAGCATGACGTGAAAAGAGCCTTCAGGAGAGTAAACACCAGGAAAGCAGCAGGACCAGACAGCATCTCAGGTCGAGAGCCTGCGCAGACCAGCTAGCACCTGTGTTCACTGAAATATTCAACCTCTCCTTATCTCAATCAGTGATCCCCACATGCTTTAAGGAGTCCATCGTTGTTCCTGTTCCAAAGAAACCCTATCCCTCAATGACTCAATGCCCTGTAGCCCTCACCACAGTAGTGATGAAGTGCTTTGAACGGCTGGTCATAGACTTCATCATTTCTTCACTACCTGACACACTGGATCCACTACAGTTTGCATACCGCCCAAACCACTCTATGGATGATGCCATCTCTCATCATCCTCATTCACCTGGACACTCGGAAGGGGAATTATGTTAAAATGCTCTTTGTCGACTACAGATCAGCATTTAATACCATAATTCCATCCACACTCACCACCAAGCTAGAGCACGTGGGACTCAGCTCATCTCCGTGTCAGTGGATCTCCAACTTCCTAACTGGCAGACCACAGGCAGTAAGGATGGGTGGACATGTCTCAGCCTCCCTCACTCTCAGCACTGGAGCCCCCCAGGGTTGTGTTCTGAGCCCCCTGCTGTACTTTTTGTACACCTATGACTGTGTAGCCACTACGAACTTCACCACCATCATTAAGTTTGCTGATGACACTGTTGTGGTGGTCCTGATCTCTGACAACGACAACTGGTGCCAGAGGAACAGTCTCCTCCTGAACGTCAGAAAGACAAAGGAGTTGATAGTGGACTTCAGTACTAAGCAGGAGAGGAACTACCAGACCCCCATCATCAACAGGAGCCCAGTGGAGAGAGTGGACAGCTTCCAATACCTCGGTCCTATCATATCAACACCGTGGTGAAAAAGGCCCGGAAGCGTCTCTACCACCTCAGACGCCTGAGAGACTTTAGACTGCCTTCTAAGGTGCTTAGGAACTTCTACTCCTGCACCAAAGAGAGCATCCTGATGGGAAACATCTCAATCTGGTTCGGGAACAGCACCATGCAGGACAGGCGAGCCCTACAGAGGGTGGTTCGATCAGCTGAACGCACCATCCGCACCAAGCTCCCTGACCTTCAATAGATCTACAACAAGTGGTGCTGGACCAAGGCCAGGAAGATAGTGAAAGACCTCAGCCACCCCAGCAATGGACTGATCTCTCTGTTGCGGAGCGGAAGCGCTAACACTGAGAGACTGAGGAGAAGCTTCTTCCCGCAGGCTATACAAGCTCTCAATCACAACACCACATAGGACTTAACACTCACACGCTTGCACATTTTGCACACCTCAGGACTGCAAACTTTTACTTTTTACTAGGACACATTTCTTTTTTACTATGTCCCCTTTAAATACTTGTTCCCACTGTGCCCATTGTCTTTCTGGGGTGCCCGGTTAGCGATGGTACAGGGTGCTTGGGCCCGCTCATCGTGGCTTGCAACTATATTTATTTTTATTCTCAGTAAAGTTGTTTTTAGAGTTATAGATGTTGAACTTTTTTAGTTGTAGGCCGTTTTCAAAAAAAGTTTTTTCTCATTTTCAGCTAAAAATGTTTCATGGCATCCATATTAAAAGCAGTTACCTGTAGTCATCTTTATACTTCTCTAATATTAACTGAGTCAACCATACCTTTACAGATTTTATTTTACACTGTACATTCTGTACTTCTGGCGTTGTCTTTTCCTTTAAAAGTGTCGAGCTTGTTGTATTTATTTACCTTTAACAGCCTCCTTCGTCCTAAATAAATGAAATGCCTGACGGCTTCCTGAACTCGCTGAACTCCTCATCCAATACATCAGAGCATTTTATTATTCCGTCCCAAACCTGTATGCCGTGTATCTGCAGCTGCATCGGGGTTTAATTGGTGTTTTCCCCATCAGGTTCTGGTCTATTTGAAGTGCGCCACAGTGGGCGCGACTGCTGAATTCTTTCTGTAATGTCGGAGCTAATTAGCATTGCTGAGTCGTGATCAGTGCAGGTGGCGGTGAAGCCGAAGCTGGACGAATGAAGGCCGGTGCAGAGAGCGAGCATGACCATGGCCGAGTGTGTGATCTGATTACCCAATGCTTTGCATAATGTTTAGAATGTTCTCTGCTAAGATGTTTATGGTCCACATGAGTTCACACAGATGACCTAAAGGAGAAAATAGGGTAAAGTGATGAAATGAAAAAGAGAAGTAATCATTGCCTAGTAGGCGTGATGCACTTAAAATAAAATGGATAACAAAGGTAGTATGGGTACACCATAGATCGATAGGAAATAAAACACTCTGGGTCATGCTTTTATTGGAAAATAACCAACAATGTTAATATTAAATATACCTGGAAACAACAATTTTCAACGAGCGATAAATCCGGCCTCGGATAAACCTCGTGGGCAATAATCACCCATGATGGAAATTGGAAAGGTTGAGTACACTGTAAAAAGTGTTTTAAAAAAAAGGAGAAGGAAGAAGGAAAAAAGTGTTTGATAGAAGATTTAAACTGAAAGGTAGATAAGGGAGATCAAAAACAGAAGGTGACACTAATGCAACTTATATGTAGGATGCCAATGGCCATAAAACAAGAAGAAGAAGAAACATAATCAGCCCAAAATGTATCATTCCTTCAATAGTACCATTGTTAATTGTTTGAAGAGCAACAGGTCAGCATTTTCTCATTTTCTACACTGGTACTACAGCATGCAAATACACCACCTCATGCATTTTCTCCTTAAGAACTGAAATTTTGCAAGAAATTCCCTTCAGCATACGAAGCATTTTTGGCATGCGAGCGAACGAGCTGAACCGAGCCGAGCCGAACGTTGCACGCATGTCTGAGAGCATTTCAAAACTTGCTTGACGGCCGAGCAAAGTGAGTTTACATATATTTTTTTTGTTTTCTTTTGCATTTTGTGCAAGATTTAGTGAAGCCAAGGGTCCCAAGAATGTTATCAAGGACGGTAGCAAGAAGAAAAGGGAGCCAGCCGGTGCCAAGAGGAATCATAAATTATGCTTAAGTGAGATTTAATGTATATTGATTTCATATTTTACTTCATTTACATGTCTTTTCTAAAGGTTTTGATAGTTTTTATATGCAAAAATTGGTAATATTAGTGATATTTTTGGGTGGCTGGAACTTGCTGTACTTGATATTAATATTTCATGGAACAAATGATCACTTGCGTTATAGCAGCTATAAACAGTCTTTTCCTCAGCAGATTCTCTTTATTTGTTCTTTTGAAGTTAATAAGACGACACAGCTTGAGAAACAAGCAAAAAACTCCTCCCTCCTGAAAAATGACTTTCTTTTCAAAAAGTCACGATGATGTTGGAGAAACTCCTTCCAAAGAATGTTACTAAACATCTCCTTACAGTTATCATTTCTCAATAATCTAGTAGCATTGTGTAGCTGAATATTTAAGTTACATCTTGATTTACCCCCGAATCCTGAATCTGCCACCGTGGGTTATTCTCGTTGCGTCGCGGCTGGCGAGAGCGTCAGCGTGTGAAGCGCTGGTTCGTGGAGAGGAGGTGAGTGCTCTTCGCTCTATTAAGGTTCGAGGGCCCAGAAAAGCCCTGATGGGAGTCATTTAGCCTGTAATGGAGCTACGCGTGATTGGGCGTTGGGGGGGCGTGAGGTTTTGGGGAGGGGGTTGAGATATGGCCAGCTCCACCACTTGTTTCCAAACGTGACACAATCACAATTCAGACGCGGCTCTTTTGAGAAAATGACCTCTTTTATATCCCGCTTTTTTATTTCACAATGGCGCTCTATTTATTTCCTTTCTTTAGCGCGGCGGCGTGTAATGGGCGTAACGGTTTGATGGCTCCTGTGCTGTTTAGAATGTAGAATTCTCCTGGCTTGGTAACGAGGTACAGACGGGTTTTACTACTAACAGTGCTGGTGTACATTTGTGTGTGTTTGTTTGTTTGTTTGTTTATTTATTTATTTCATGCTCAGGCCCCATGGCTGATGTTTAGCGCTGAAGCACTTGTGAAGGTGTTGACTTTTTCAGATGGGTTTGTTCGGTCAGCGAGTGCCTTCAGGTGAGCCGCTTAAGCGCGGTGGACTGACAAAGCGTGACATTTCTCTGACCTTTTCCCTTTGGCAGAGTGCAGGAAGTGTCGTGGGCGAGGGAGAGACGGGAGAAAAGAGCAGCGCGTACAGTACAGTACCATCGTATCTTCGTGTTACATGGTCTGTGTTTTTTGGTATATACAAGAGCTTGTGGAAAAATCAAACACTAGTGATGCTGTGCTGGATATCGGAGCTGTGAAGGAAGGAAGGAAGGTTGGAGAATGTATCAGTGATTTTGTTGCTGTAATGACATCATCGAGGAAGGCTTGGTACGTTTTTTTTTTTTTTTTTTTTTTGTTTTTTAATATAAAAAAAAAAATATTAAAAAAAAAAAAAAA
>JAQMYJ010000019.1:21170591-21183372 GCA_030014305.1 Clarias laeviceps
GTTTTTTTTTTTTTTTTTTTTTTTTGGATTGAAATACACTTACTGGTGCTATTAGGACACGTCTTCGGTGATGAACCCCAGGGGTCATATGGTGCTTTGGGTCTTGAATCATTAAACGCCCTCCATTGAGCGATCTAGCCCCAGTGGTGATCAGGTCGAAGGATCCGCCTTCCAGAGCCACGCCCACCTCTTTTGGAATGTTTTTAGTGGCTCGTCTTCACTGCAGTCCATTTAATCATAAAATAGCAATTCGCTACCAAAGAGAAGGAAGAAAGACGTGATTTCCTTGTTCAGGCCATATTTTATATCCCAATTTTTTTTAAGAATATCATGTAAATCATCAGGCTATCAATTATATGCAGGTGTTTTGCATAATGACATAATCAGGTGTGTAGTCTGGCTCCAAATACAAGAACCTTTCCTTGAGAAAAAAAATCAACAAACTTGCAAAGATTAATTCAGACTGTACACAATACACAATAAATAAGAATACTATTTATAAAATACCGTTATTGTCTTGGCCTTGCACAGCTGTCTATTAAAAAAATTTTTTTTGAAAATTGCTTTGTGTAGCCTGTACCTTTAGTATGCTAATTGCTTAGATCACATGACCTGAGACCTCATTATAATTTTCTTCAAAGCAATCATCATGGCGGACGCAGAGCCAACTCGCAAAAAAAGAAACGCAAGCTTTTTACAGAATCTGCCAAGCAAAATCGTCGCTTGTTTGTGTTTCCGACATCTTGTTTGTGTTGACACCTTGTCACATGACTGTTTCATTTGCATACTCTTTAATATTCATTAGCATCTGACAAAGATCTGTTCACAGGATCAGCCTTGTCTGTGTTCAGTGATGTCAGTGTTTATTCAACACAATGTATTCGCAATAGTGACTTTATTGTCTTTTTTTTTTCTTTCCAGTTTAACATACATTCTTACACATGAGATATATATGTTGAGAACAATGTACGGTTTGTGTTAATGTTTAACTTGCTGACTCGGAGTTCAGGTAATAATAATTCCAGGTCAGTATTTTAGGTCTGCAAGATTCAGGTACATTTATTGCACGTGAACCGATTCCAGGGCGTGTTGATCCTTAACCTATCAATGTGAAATGGCATAAAGAGAACGCCGCGGTCAGGAGCGAGCGTGTCTTAGACGCCAGCGTAATCAAAATGATGAGGCGTGCACACTGTCTGATCCGCTAGGAAAATAGTGTGGACGTGTGGGAGACTCAGGACTGAATGAAGACAAATGAACGTGATTGAGTAGAGTTTATTGATCAGTGGGGGAAAAAAAAAGATGGCGTGGTCGCCTTCTGCAAACACGGGCGCCGAGCTTTTCCGAAACCTATCGATCCTGAACTCGAATGCCGGGCTGCTTTTAAACACAGTCATAATCACTCTGGCTCCAGGCTGTCGTAACATCTGTTCAACATCCTAAATGGCGACACACATACATGCGCGCACACACACACACACACACGCATACACACACACACACGCATACACACACACAGAAAACATGCTGATTCAAAGGAAGTCCCCGAGTCTCCTTGAACTGACACCAAACTGGGATTTTTAACACACTTTTTTTGAATAGACATCAATGTTTACCTCAAAATTATTCATATCATACTGTGTATGACTGTGTATGTGGCGAATACAATTTTTATTTGGAAAAATTGCGTCCTAGACGCCAGTTTGATCAAAACAATTTCTTTAGGTTGTGTTGCTTTTTTAGATCTTTTTAAATGCCAAAAAAAATGTCTTGATTCAACAGGTCTGGCAGTAATCAGTGACATTTAACGCAGCTTTCCATAAATCACAGTTCATTAATGATTTAATAAGGGGGCATTTACTTTTTCACATAGGGCCAAGTAGATTTGGACAGCTTTTTTTCCCTTAATAAATTAAATCATCATGGAAAAACTGCATTTGGTATTTACTCAGGTTATCTTTGTGTAATCTAAATTTTATATCATTTAAGTGTGACAAATATGCAAAAAAAAAGAATCTTTTTTTTATTTTTATTATTTTTACTTTTTCACGGCACTGTACAGTATATGCACTGTATATACACCGATCAGCCATTATATTAATGCTGATGGAAGTAACAATGATTGTCTTTGACACGAGCCAGATTGTGATGTCTAGACGACTGGGTCAGAGTGTTTCCACTACTGCAACTCTTTTGGGATGTTTTTTTTTGGTCGGAACCTACTGTAACAAAAGTGCTAACAAGTGCAACAAAGGAAAACCAGTGAACCAGTGAGATGGTCATGGACTCCCAGGGTTCACTGATACTGTATGTGAGAGGAGTGAAGGCTGGTCTGATCCCAAAGAAGGACCACCTGTAGCTCAAGTTGCTGGAAAAGTGAACACTCGTTCGGATAGAATGGAATCAGAACACACACAGTGTGTATGGAGTTGAGTAGCTGCAGGCCGGTCAGGGTGTCCATGCTGACCCGTGTCCTCCAATGAAATCAACTACAATGGATATCAGAACTGGACCACGGAGCCATGGAAGAATGGTGGCTCCTTCTTCTTGGTCTAATGAATAACATTTTGTGTGTGTCTGGGTCACTTATCTGGGGAAGAGTTGGAACCAGGCGAGTGAAGAAGGCGAACCAGCAGAGACAGAGCGATGTTCTGCTGGGAAACCATGGGTCCTACCAGTCATGTGGACACGTACCACCTACTGCACCTAAACACTGTTGCAGACCAAGTATCATGGAAATGGAGTTCACCAGGATAATGCGCCTTGCACACATTGTTCAGGAACGGTTTGAGGAACAAAACATCAGTGAGTTTGAGGTGTTGCCTCGTCCTATAAAAGTTCTCCAGATCTCGATCTGATTGAACCCGTGGAGACCCAACTTCGAGGATCTACTACTTCCGGCTTGGTACCAGATACCACACACACACACACACTAGTGGAGTCCAGGTCTCGACAGGTCAGGACTGTTTTGTGGACCCACTAATAGGCCGGTGGTTTTAATGTTATGGCTGATTAGTGTACATGTACAGTATATTGGTGCACAGGGATCTAATCCACTAATAATAAAAACAGTCAATCAATTTTACTGTTCTTAGACAACCAAAAGAATGTTTTGATTCTTGATTTTTTTTTTGGGTCTTGGCTGTCGGTCTGCCTTATTGTTTAGCTCTCAGTCTCTCCTGACTTTCCCAAAAATCAGCTCAACTTTAGAAGTGTCTGGCATTTTGTGCCAAAAAGCAAATAAACTAAAGATGAAATGACAGCTCGCTAAATTGAGAGAGAGAGTACATTTTAGAAATGCTTTGACAAAGCTTCTTCCCAAGGCAATTTAACTTGAGTGAAAATGGAAAACGTAACCTGTGATTGTAAAAATTCAAATGTGATATTTTTTCCCCCCATAGGGCTGAAACATCCTTTTTCTGATTATGTACCTTTGTTTGTGTGAAATTTATGCCAATTGGACGTGCTGGTTTTATCAAATGAGGTGTTTATGCGTCTTGATTATCATTAGTTCCTCTTGGTCCCACGTAAGCATCCAACAGGGACATTCGGTACCAGATCAGTGTCTGATTAGAAACAGCAGCGCTCCTTTATTTCCGTATTTGGTTCAGTGAATTGTTTGTGTTTTGTACAGCGATTAGTTTAGTTTATTTTTTCCTGCGCTATCGGTGACAGGTGTTTACTCGACGAATCACTGACGAAAAAAAACGGAGCGATTAAGAAAGCAGAAGGAGAAACCAGAGCCGGGTCTCTGCCCTGCCAGTCTAATGTATCAGGTTGTAATTATACTGCCTTCGCTCTCAGTGACCTGTAGCCGAAGATGTACTGATGTTTTATTGATGCTTTCTTTTCTGTCTTCGAATGGTAATCGGGCTAATCCATGAGCTGTGAACTTTCACTGGCACTGAGCGTGAATCCTAATCAAGCCTGTAATCAAACATCTGAGAATGTTTTCGTGTTTATTTATCCAAAAAACGCCCACAAACGTGGACTCCCTCCATGCTGAATATGCAGAAATGCCTTTTACAAATATCGCATTTCAAATTCATGGACGTGTTTTATTCTGAAATGTTGGTGCTATGTGGATCTTAGCACTTAGCAAGAGCTCGAAAAGTTGAGTACTCTCACATTGCAGCAATTAACGATCACTTCACAAAGAGTTTAATATGCAAATGCGAATTTTTTTAAATTTGTGATCACGTTCTACTTTTCATCTGTTTGTAGTTACAGTGTTCTAGTGCATCTACAGTATGAAACGTACAGTATTATTTCCTGTCCTTGCTCTTAAGAGAATAATGATAAAGCTGTTCTCGCAGGCTGCCCTCGTTAAGGGGACAATCTGATCTGCACATTTGACTCACAATTGCCTTCCCAATTCCCACCTGTATCCAGGTCTTGGGACCGGCACTAATGATGCCCTGCAACCACATTTGGGGCAACATGGCAGGTGAGACGTCTATATCCCATGACGCTCCTGATCCACTAACACCCTGCTCTTGATGGATTAATAAAACATCACTCGAAACAGGAAAAACATGAACAACTCCGTCCTGAAGATGCCAAGAGCTTTAAAGTTACAGTTTTACCTCTGACTGTTCCAAAGCACTGACACTGGAGACTCCTTCCATAAATAAAGAGCTAATTCAACGCCTCATTAAAGACTATTTCACAATCACAATGATTAAACATATATGTTAAATTTCTTTGGCTCTTTAAATATATGGTGTCACCATAGCAACGAAAAAGTATTTGAAAGAGCGCGGCCTGCTTTACGTTACACAATTTAGGTATCAACATATTTTAAATTAAAGACAGAATTTTTACAAAAGTTAGTTAAACACGAGCGATCTGATTGGACGAGAGTCGTTATTCCACGAGTGCTGATAAGAGACGGTAACAGCACTGTGACATGTCGTCTTAAACAACACGCCGTCTCTGCACTCATCACTTCTAAGTCGTTCTGAATCGACTCTGAACCGTCCATAGCGTTTTATTTACTGCTATAGTGCTAACTAGCATCTAACACAAGGCTGAATCCCAAATCCCTCTCTAAACCCGCACCAACTTGGTGTGTGGAACAAGGGACTGTACACACTACATAGTGCACTAGCTTTCCATTTAATATTATTTAATTCAACCCCAGAACCCGGAAGTTAACGGAGCTGATATTCTAAAGCGGAATAAGTGGAATAAGTAAAGCTCGTAAGTTTCTCAGGACTGTCCACCACAAAATAACTAGGATTACATTAAACCTATTAAATAGAATTAAGAACATTTACAAATATTAAATTTTAGTAAAATAGAAATAATGTAATATGTAATGTGTTTTAGTGCAATATTAAACATGTGAGCTGCTGTTACAGGAAACTAATCAACACTTTCTGATCAGTCAGAATCCAGAATTCATTAGTGCAGTAATAAGGTTTAATGATGATTATTATTTCATATTTCTTATGAAGCATCTTGTTGAAATCACATTAGCTCCTGCGTGCTTTTAGCCGACGTGTTTCCATAAATTAAGCTAAACTTAAACAGCTGGAACCCAGGAACCAATTAAGGACAAAAAAAAAAAATCACTCTCTGCTGCTGCCTCTCTGGTCACGTGGGTGTAATTTGGAGTGTGTGTGAGAAATGTCCTGTTACTTTAACAGCCCTGAATGCGGTGAAATGACGCATGGCTCTTACACGGCTCTTACAGCCAGCAGCGTTGCCCGTACCAGGTAAATTACCCTCCACTTATTCTCCTCATCGCCTCCTTGAGGAGGAAAAGTCGCTTAAAGGGAAAAAAAAGGACAAAATGGATGAAACTCTGTGCAAGGTTTGACCCTTATTATCAGCAGACTTCAATTTGTCCCGCATGTGGTCCCGGACAAACATGTTTGACTTTGATAAATAGAGCGTGCCGCGTGCACGGGCGACCGAGCCTGAATTATTATGTCGGCCCTTTTGTACGTGGAATAATGAGGAGCAGATAAGTTTCACGAGGTTTCAGCCGGGCGCATTGTGATGAAACAGGGAGGTGGAAGTGATTTGGCGAGACACGTTTTAAAGGGATGGACGTGTCGTTAGTGCGCTCGCGTTGATGAGAGATTGAGTTGTCAGACTTTGTGGGGGGAAAAAAAAAAAAAAAAAACTTGTGCCTGGTCTAGCTTTATGCTAATTAAAGTCTGTGTGAGGAGTTTCATCAGGCCAGCATTGTTACGTTGATGTTCATTATCTTCCTGACCCGAGTTTCTCTAAAAACAGCAATTAAAGTCAACGGAATTTTAAAATGATACCGTTTGCACCACCAGTAATGTCGAATTCTCAACTCTGATTGGTGAGTTTGCCAACAGCAGTGCAGCTATAAATCCCAGGTTTATATTAATTTAATGCTATAGTACATTATAGGGTTATAAACGTGTCTACTTTTCTATAAGAAGATGTTTATTTAACATTTAAGAAAGGAGTCTCCAGTGTTCGAGGCTTCAGGACAGTTTTTCTTAACATTAAAAAGAGAGGAAAAAGACGCTGGTGAGGGAAAAATAGTTTATAGCTGCTATAAAGTAAGCAAGAACAAGAACTTCATGGACATTTCATGAATTTAAAGATCCCATGTTTTACTACTGTATATCTTTAACAGGTTATCACAGGTCTTAGGTCTCCCCTTAAATGTGTGTGTGTGTGTGTGTGTGAGTGAGTTGAACGCATTTTGCTGAAATGCATTTTGTCATATTTCATAACTCCATACCATTATTCCACTCCTCCTCCAAGTTCGCCGGTTCAGTGTCTATGTAAATGATCCACCGCTGAGCCACACCCCTCAACAATGTGGGGGAGGGGCTCTTCTTATATGAGGTCACATTGGGGAGTTAAATCTAGTGGACTTTTGTGTCTTTTTTTCTTTTTTTCCTGCTGTTGTTGTTTGTAGACCCACCTGGAGGTCTGAACATGACTAAAAAATGAAGTTTGCATAATAGGTGCCCTTTAAATGTAACTATAAATGGATAAGAAGTTTGACGTGTTATCATGGCGGTAGAAGAGGAACACAACACATTGGGACGCAGTGGTATTGAGGTGGTTTCAGCGATTTCGATGGGGCTTTAGGCCTTTTGGAAGGTATTTAGAAACACAGTTTTCGTTGTAAATGTGTGGCGTACAATAAATGCCGTTTTTCTCCTGTCTTTGAGGTTAAAGGGGGTTATATCACCCCCTGCTGGTTCGGCATGCTTTGACAGCATGGATTTAAAAAACATTTTAAAAAAGAAAAAGGAAAAACATTATTATTTTTTTATCCCAGTATGCATGCAGTCTAAGCCTTATTATTATTGATTATTTTCCTATAACCACACAGCGTCTTTTTTTCCCTTTACTTCCTGATTAATGCAGTCTCTATACGGCGAACAGGATGACTTTTATTGATCGGACGACTCGGTTAAATGACTGACAGCGCTGCGGTTTGAGGCAGCGACACCCTCATAGCGATACATCACTGACCAGACAGGAGCCACGTCACCCCGGGTTAACGCATAGCCGCATGCGTCAGCTTCTTTAATCTCATCTCTCAGGCCTCTGAGACGGATTACCAGAACCTGCCGGCTAAGCAAATGATATCTTTTAATGTTCAGCTCGTCATAAGGCCTTCCTGCCTGTCGTTTTTGTTTGTTTGTTTTTTGAGCTCTCTACATCACATCACATCTGCATTCATGTCCTGATCGTGACCTATACCAAGCACGCGGACCATAACACACCTCCACAATCGATTATCAGACTCGCTGAGGCTTGGAATTGGCCTGAGAATAGCAGGAGAGAAAAATATGGTGACTGCATTAAAAAAACGAAAAGGAAGCGAGCATTTATTATCGTTTTAAAGTGGAACTCTGAGACTCTTAAGTTTATAGAGCAGCTTTCTGTCATACTGAAGCCACTATAAACACACGACCACAGCCTCATTCACTGGGGTGTGTAAAGTTCAGTGTTGGGGGACGTTACTTTTTAAAGTAACTACTGTACTTGCGTTACAAAATTACCATCTTTAAAAAGTAATCAGTTATATTACAGCATTACTTTCTGATAAAAGGAACTAGTTCGAGTACTTTTCCATCGCAGAAAATAAAAACTCCTTTGTGATTCCTCATGCATGTGGTTTTAGTCAAGACCTTCATAATTATTCTACCATCATCACTCAGCGAAGTTTGGCCCATAATCTGTTAACTACTAATACCTCTATCTCACCTACGCGGTTTCGCGCGGTGGCCGTAACTACGGTTCATCATGATTCATCCCGCGAGTTTTGGCTGTGATTAGGTTTCCATCAAACCACATAAGTAAGATAGGGGTATAACAGCAGGAATAACAAACGGGGGTGGGTTATCGGGGGCGGGGCTTGTAGGACGACTTTCTCTCTCACACACACACACACACAATAACGGATTGGGAATGACTGCTGTCTGGCTCACGGATTACATAAATTGTCGGAATAACGGATTACATTTCTGAAAAAATATCTAAATAACTGAGTACTTAAATGGCGACCTAATGCATTAGATTACTCGTTACATCAAAAAAGTAATCCAAGTACTCTAACACTTTCGATTTCTGAGAACTCTGATGAGCTGGAATTTGCTCAGGACTGAGAAAGCAAAAAAGAGATATGTTTTAGTTAGATTTGGAGCAACTTTATGGAAAAGTCGTAATTACGCAAGTGGTCACAAGTGAAAAGAAAATTATAACAGTGGATTTAAACATGCTTAACATACTATGCCTAAAAATGGCAAGTGTACTCACGTGGCGCCATTTGATTATGTGAAGAATAACTTAAATATGAAAAAATGAATTAGTTGGAAAAATAACAAAAAAAACATAAATCTTGTGTATGAATCACTTGAGAAAATCATGTAAGAATCATAGGGGAAAAAGTTGCATGTAAAAAAAGAATCATATAAGAATCATGGGAGAGTAAATGTATCATGTGTAAGAATCAAAGGTAGACATGCAGTGGTACCTCGGTATCCGACGCTCCACCTTAAGAACTGAAATTCTTTTTAAAATTTGTCTCGGCATACGAGTGATTGAACTGCGCCGGACCGAACGGCAGCTGCGTGTACGTCTGGGAGCTGATCAATACTCGTTTGCATCAGTGGAAAGCCAAGCGAAGCGTGTTTACATATTTTTTAATGTTTTTTTTTCTTCCATCATCATGAGATGATGAGAATCATGGGAAATGTGGAAATACAGTGTACCTTTAAAAATCATTTCACACACATAATTGAACCTGCTGTAACTTTACAATTACATTTACAGCCATGTGCAAAAGTTTGTATACCCTTTGAACAAAATGAAGAAAACAGAAATTCAATTTAGGGCACAAAAATAATCCAATAATCTAAGTTAAGATATAATCAATAGAAAAGAAAAGAAAAAAAACACACACACATTATACCTATGAATATCAACTGCATCAGTAAACAGCGGATCCTCTGCTTAGTGTAATATCTAAATAAACAGTATGAATTTAACATTTACAAATATTTATGCACTGCTTTGATCAGATCAGATCAGGGACTGAATCTTAAGAAGGTCTTAAGAAGGTCAAAACTGTCATCTTGTAGATGTGGGCAAATTTCTTGTTTTTTATATTGTGATTTGTATACAAATGAAAGAAAACAAAAAGATGATTGATTTACATTCACTGTTGGGTAAAATACAAAGGGGTGCTAACTTTTGCACATGGTTTGTAACTTGTTGATGCAAAATGGATCTCTAATTTCAATCAATTTAAGATTGCGTAATCTATATTAAAATGTGTATTGTTATTATCATTATTATTATATTAAATAAAGAAGACCTAAAAATTCCTCCTTGAGCCTTTCTGTTGCGTAATGTGTTCGTGTGATACAATACACCCTGTGTGATGAATCCTTTTTGGCCTGAGCTACACCAAGCACCAAGCAACCAAACTCCCACCTACACAAAGCATTGTGCGAGGAAAACAATGCCGGAGATTCACACACGATGCTGATGTCCGTGTCGAGAGCGTGCTGGCTCCATTTCCGGTTTCTTCTTCTTCTTTTTTTTTTAATGACAACTGGACGCTTTGATGAGCAACGGCCCCCATCTGCTGCCGACATTTCTCCAGCTGATGTGTGAACGTGATGCGATAGGGTAGAGGGTATATACCCATTCCTATTGGTACTTCTCCGATCAAAGCAACGCAAATTTGAGGTGAAGTCAGCTCAGAGCGGGTACATCACACCTACATCTTGAATATTATTTCTACGCTTTTTAAAAATAGTTTTATCAATTCTGCATGTCTATTGTGTGCTAGTGGCATGGCTGCTGAACAGAAGGTCTGCTGTCTCGGTGCGCTCTCTTGACTAACCCATCCTCACCCCCCTCCTTTCATAACGATGGCAGATGGCTCCCGATGAATCCTTCATAATCATGTCAGGACAGCTCCTCCGATCCCAATTCATCTTTTTAAGCACATTTCATCAGACGGAGAATTTACACAAAGATTGAAGGCGGCCACCAGACGACAAAGGCTCATGGAGAAGAGGCGAGCGTTTTTCCTCAGTAAATCTGTAATCTCCCTTTTTTTTTTAGTCGGGTCTAGGTAGAGACATTGGGTGTACAAATATCACTGATTTACAACGTCATATTCTTCACCGTCTATCTATCTATCTATTGTCACTCGCAATCCTTCCAGCCTCATCATTCTCGGCGTGTAACGTCGTTAATTGTGGATCAGGTGAAGTTTGTTTCAGCTCATTTCAAGGTCATGCACCAGTAGGACTATTTTCCAGACTCGAAAGGGCACGTAATTTCACACCAGCGTACTCCTCATTAATCCCTCCTGAGTTGGTGCTTAGGAAGTTCCAGATCACAGGTTTGTTTAGTTCCCCGTTTTCTGACTCGCTGCCTCTTTACCCCCTCCATCGAAACGTTAACCCTTGATCTCGAGCCCCCTCCTCAGCCGAGCCATTTCGCTTTATTTTACACACTGTTTAGGAGTGAGTTACTGCCTCCTTTGATGATGATTTGGCACCAGTCCCCCCTTTTATGAATCTCTCAGATGGATTCCGGGTTAAATATAGATCACTAAATCCCTGTTCCTTTAAATCATAGTGAATAGGTGAGGAATAAACCACCTCAGGGGTGTGCTGTTGTGGGAAATTAATCAATGCAGTGAAGTGGAGTTACTGTCGCTACACTAATGTATTTATTTATTTATTATTTAGAAATATCACAGCAGTTTAGCAGTTATTTATTTATTTTAAAAAAAATGACACTACTTTTATACTTTCATATTATTCATCCATTTATACTGTAGCTACATTTCTATGTACATGGTGTAGAAGAACGTCTACTAAACAAGTTCCTCTTCTCACTTAACAGCTAGGACCAATTGTTCCATCACCAGCATCTGATTTTTTCTCTCTCTTGAAGTTTGTAGTTTCAATTCTAATAAATAAATCATGAATATTTTGATAAAAATAGTATTTTAAAAATAATGTTAAAATCAAATGTGAAAATAAGTGAATTGTGTAAAAACCCAATGTAAAAATTCATTAAGGGAATCAAATGTAAAAACTATGAACAAATAATTGATGAAGTGTAAGGATCAAATAAGAAAATACATGAATCATTCGTATAGGAATCATATTTGAAAGTAACTGAATCATATATAGGAATCAAATGTAAAAAAAAATAAATGAATCATCTGTAAAGATAAATTTTGATAATAACTGAATCATTTGTAGCAATCAAATGTAAAATTAAGTGAATAGTGTTAAAATCAAATCTTAATATAAATGAATCATTTACAGCATTTGGCAGATGCCAATTATCCAGAGCGACTTCTATCCAGTGGCAACTTGATGGTGCTGGAGTTTGGACCTGGGACCTTCTGATCAGTAATCCAAACCCTCAACTTAATTAATGAATAATGTAGAAGGTTCAAATATTAAAATATCTGAATCATGTGTAACAATGAAACATGAAAATAACTGAATCATGTGTAAGAATCAAATGTGAAAAAATAGCAGAATAATCTCTAAGAACCAAATGTAAAAATTAATGACTTGTGTAGAAATCAGGTGTGAAAATACATGAATCGTATGTAAAAATCACAAGTGAAAATAAATTAATCATGTGTAAGGATCAGTTTTGAAAATAACTGAATCATTTGTAGCAATCAAATAAAAAAATAAGTGAATAGTGTAAAAATCAAATGTGAAAATAAACAAATCATTTACAGCATTTGGCAGATGCTTTTATCCAGAGCGACCTCCGAGCAGTTGAGGGTTAAGGGCCGTGCTCAAGGGCCCAACAGTGGCTACTTGGTGGTGCTGGGGTTTGAACCTGGGACCTTCCGATCAGAAGTCCAACGCCTTAACCACTGAGGATCAAATTTGAAAAAAATTTATCATTTTTAACAATCAAAAGAGAAAATTAATGAATGTTGGGTCAGAATTAAATTTGAAAATACATGAATCATTTGTAACAATGAAACATGAAAAAACTGAATCATTTGTAAGAAGCAAATGTGGAAATAAATGAATCATGTGTAAGAGTTACATGTGATTTTTCTCTCACAATAAAAAAGTACTGGAGACTCCTTACAGAAAACTCGACCATATCAACAATTATACATTTATCCTTGTGTTGCAGTTCATCAACATGTACATACAGTACAGGCCAAAAGTTTGGACACACCTTCTCACCTATCTGTCAATGTGTTTTCTTTATTTTCATGACCATTTCCATTGGTAGATTCTCACTGAAGGCATCAAAACTATGA
>JAQMYJ010000019.1:21188571-21213313 GCA_030014305.1 Clarias laeviceps
GTAGATATGTAGGTTGGTAACAACTAAAGTCAATTACAAAATTGCTTTGTAATAGATAAATGTTTTATTTCGAAATCGCGCTTGTTTATTTAAAAAAAAAAATCCAACCACCAGTGCTATTATTATACAGTACACCCAGGTGTCCCTAGTTGATCAACATGGCTAACTTTTCACAAATGTGTACACCTTTAATGAGTTTATTGAAATTAAACTGGCAAATGGCAAACTTAGGTGACTTTCACGCACCACCTGCTTTACCTGCCGCAGATAAAAATTAAGAAAAGACCAAGAAGACAAAGCGGACGGTGAAGGTGGGTTTTACTTTTTCGCACCGAATTAAAAATTAATTGATGTTGACAAGAAGTCAGAATGTAAGTTATAATCCACAGAGTCTTTGGTAAAAAGAAGAAAAGAACTGTAGTATACTTAACTGAAATTTACACATCTTACGTTTGTTCTTAAATTGCAAAAGGAATTCAAATGCTACCAGTGGGTGGATTAGCATGTGGATTAGCATATCTAGGTAACTAAGTTGAAAGTTGTTGTTTTGTTTTGTTTTTTATGGTAAAAATCAGTCAGCTGGGTACAGAATTATTATTAGGCTTTTTTTTTTTTGTTAATGTTAAGTTAATGTTTCTGCATGATCAGTTTTTGAAAACCAGTAGTTTTCAGTGTTTAACAGTAGTTACCAGAACATGTAACTTTAGAGACATCAGTTAATTATATTCTATAAATAAAGACCAATATGTTTAGTCTCTTGGAGTTTCTAGTGTCAGGGCTTTGGAACAATCAGGGATGAAGCTTTGTGATACTGTATTTTCAGGCCACAGGGGTTTTTGTTCAAGAGACGGTGAAAAAGAGTCTGGTAAAGAAAAGTGTGTTTATAACTTCTTTAACTTACTTTAAGTTTCATGGATGTTCCAAAACATTAAATATATGCATATGTGTAATTTTTTTTGTTTGTTTGTTTGTTTTTACAAATGTATTTTAATTTAATTTAAATATATGTTTTGGTCATCTGGTGGGATAGAAGAGGACTAGAACACTTTTACAGTATGCTGGGAAAGAATTTACAGTATAGTCAGTATAGAGTGTACAGTAAGGGGCAGCCTCAGGTTCTGAAACGTGAGTGCCAAAGTGTGCAGTTCCTCGAATGACCACTAGGCTCTAAAAGTAAGTCAGTCCCTATAGAGCACCATGTTAAAATTGTTAACTTTACAATAGAAATAAACATTTTTGAAGCCTGGTACCAAAAAAAAAATGGGGGGGGGGGATTCTTTTCGTAATGCATCAGGTACAATTATATAATAAAGCAATAAAAACTTCTCAAAAAAAAGTCTTCTCAGCATCACTTTAGCTATCCAGCTAATTGGAAAAGATGTAGTTTAACTTGTGTGAGTTCAAGCAAATGCAAAGTAATTAGTTAGAATATAAATTAGTGTTAGCCAATTTCGCATTTAAGCTAAGCTAAAGATAACCTAGCTAGCTTGTGGTAACAGGGGTATTTGTGTAGTTAGATGTATTCCAACCAACATCTAGATGCTGTTTGCTCCGCCCATATGCCCATTTATGGATTTACTGGGTTTTAGGTGGAGTCCTGCCAAGATGGCGACCAGAATTCTTAGATTTGAGCTTCAATCTTGCTCTTCAGAAAACTTGTACAGTAGTTGACGTCTCGGTGGTTTGTCCAGCTCTTTTACGCGTCTTGTTTTTAGCCTAAACCCAGTTAAACCAACTTTATCAAATCTATTTTTTGTTTCATGGTTTTCTTTCTTTCTTTCTTTTTCTTTTTCTCTCTTTGAATATTGAGTTAACGCTAACATTCTGTAAGCATTACTTACTTTAGCACACACACACCCCACACACACCCTATACACTAACATAATTTGGTCACTGATAACACCATTAGCCCTGATGCTTATTGACTCAGCGTGTGATTCAGAGCAGAAGGCCGTCTTCGCCCTCACTTTGGCGTATTACCTCCTCACACCACTTCCACTAACACACTTTAATTCAGTCTCGGGTCATCAATAACACCATCTCAGGGCTAAATTGCTGCCCGCTTTAGCGCCGAAAAAAAGAGCTTTACGCACTTTAAGATGGTTCATGGAGGTGGAAAGTGCCTCTGGGTTTAACCCGACTAAGACTTTCACACTATGCAGGTTTTTTTTTTTTTTTCTTCTTCTGTAGAAAGTGCAGTCATGGGGCAGTTTAGTGCTGATGTATAACCTGTAATATTGGAGTCAACAGCATACTGTATCTTCATCATCATCATCATCATCACCATTATCATCCAGGAAAAGGCATTTGATATCTGATACCAGAATCGTACAGTCTAATATATATATAATAACAAATAATAGCACAGTGAGTCTGAGATAAGCCTGCTTCTGAATCCTGGATTCTGATTGGTCAGAAGTTGTTGATTAAATTGCCAGAACAGCAGTAAAACAGGTTTATATGAATAATGCATGCAGTGGTACCCCAGCATACGAACACCCTGCTTTCACATTTTCACTTTAGGAGCTAAAACTTTTTGCATTTTTTGCATTTTTAGAATGGAAATGTTATCAATTATGGTAGCAAGAAGAAAAGGGAGCCGCTTTCAGTTTGTTTTTTGTAGCAGCCGGTGCCAAGAGGAACCATAAATTAAGGTTAAGTCAGGTTTAATCTTTATTTATTTCATATTTTACCTAAGTTACATGTTTTTTCTAAATGTTTTGATTGTTTTTATATGCAGAAAAACTTTGATTATAGTGTTGGAAACTGGTAATATTGGTAGATATTGTGGGCGGCTGGAACGGATTATCTGCATTGTTTCGTTATACAGTATAAGGACAGATGCTACAATTAAACACATTTTTAAAAATATGCCAAGTTTACAATCGTATAAGGAGAAATTAATTTAACATTTAAGGAAGGAGTCTCTAGTCTCAGTGGTTTGTAAAAGTTTAGACATAAAGCTGCAGGTGTTCCTGCCACCCTCAGTTCAGAGGAGCTTTTGGGTTTCTCTGTTACAGGACAAGCTAAAGTTTTTTTTTTGTTTGTTTGTTCAAATAGAACTTTATACTCAAGAGTTTATTCATAATATACATTAATCAAGCAAACCATTTAAAACCCTTAGTATTAAAACCATCTAGGTTTTGTGTTGTGTCATTGGGGCGACCGTGGAGTCTAGCACCAGGACGTTGGCAACAGATCCTTTGAGTGCTGTGGGTCCAGACTTCTCTACACTTGTAGCTGTTATAACGAGAGTGAGAACATCAACTGTGCGACTATAAATGACAGAAATAAAAATTTAAATTTTAAGCAAATTACTGCTGTGTAAGAAGAATAAAATACATCAGCATGGTTGTCACTGATTATTTTCATGTAATGGAACAACGTGAGGTGCTTAATTCTTCACACCCCTGTGAGACGATGCACACTCATTTTTTGGCACATTTTCTGTGTTTCCTGCTCCAAGGAGACGAAGAAAAGATGTCCAGGATTGAAAGTTTTGCATGGTCTCTGCACGGACAAAACGTGCACCTGACCGCATCTGTCTACTTTAGATTCAGACTCGTGTCCAGTATGTTTTTAACCATTTAAACACAAGGATATCGATGAGGCCACCGCGGATGAGACGACCCCTGGAAAATATTGAGAGTTCATTATCAGATGAATCAACCGGATCTTATTCACTGCATTTAACGCTACAAAAGAGAGAGACGATGCTCGAGACAGACAGAGCAGACAGGAGCGAGGGAACGCGCCGTGACCAGACGTGGAGTGTGAAACGTCTCGGGGAGAGAGGACAAGCCGAGCGGAGTCCCAGAGGAACACTCAGAGAGCCATGAAAATATAATTGGGAGCTGTCAGGTAGAGCCGAGCGCCGCGGCGTCGCGCACACACAGAGGAATCCGCAAAGACAGGAAAGCGAGGCGCGGAAACAGGGTTAGAGCTGTGCTTTTATTATTATTTTGCATTTTCAAACGTTGCATAAACACCAAATAACAGCAATTTGGCCACCTAAGAGCCGAAATGACGGTGCGGCGGAGTGAAGATGCAGTTAAGTGCTTGTGCAAGCTGAGCTCGATGGCTCAAACACACCAATCTCAGCCCAAATCCGTGCCTCCTTTTTTTTTTTTTTTTTATCTGATTTGTAAGAACAGATAAAACAGCATGCTTGGGTTTTATCACTGCATACACACACACACACTCGGTCCAGATGTAACACAACCATATTTCAGGAGTTTTTTATTATTATATATATATTTTTAGCATGTACAGATTCCTGGTTCTGAAATCTGAATCACATCATGCATTAGACTCTTTATTTCACCTATTCAGTGAATTTAATTCATTTGATTAATCAGTTTCATTTTATTTATTAACTAACACCACATCATGTGTGTATCTGTTTATAGTTACTTTTAATGTTCGGTAAAAAAAAGAAAAGTTATTTACCTGTTCTCATTTGCATTGCAGCAGCTACAGTACAGACAGTATCGCATGCGGTGACACTGGAGACTCAATTAAATCTCCATACAACTAAACTCACCATGTGAACCATAACACACATTGAGCTATTATAATAGAAATGATAAAGTATTACAAATTAACCTGTTATACTGTTAAAGATGCTGTTAAAGTTAAATAAACTAATCAACACCTTCTGACCAATCAGAATCCAGACTCCATCAGCGGTGAGCGGTAATAAACAAAAGCTTATCTGAAATGACTTCACTTGGGTGTTTGTTTCCTCTCATTTGGGTTCATTTCATCCTCTTTCATTCTTGCACAGATTCTGATTTTATGAACAATAAAAGACGTAATGCTACAGATAACGCCGTGCTGTTTAGATGATACGAAGAGGCATCAGGACGTGTAGACCAGTCGGGTTTCAGCGGATCTTCTTCGTCTTGCATATGAATGGAGATTATATTCCGTACTCTGATGCACAATATCTCAACAGGAAAGAATTCTTGCTCTTGCTGACTGTGTGTGTGTGTGTGTGTGTGTGTGTGTGTGTTGCATAAACAATAGACACAGTAGGAGTTTTAAAACGGCTGAGGAGACTGCTGCTTTTTTGTTTATACGCACATCACTAGAACTCACCAGGAAACCGTCTTCAGGCTCCATTTCTCACTGATTAAAGAAAAAAAAATGAAATAATGATAATTATTACCTAACAAGCAAAGCAATAGTTTATTATGTGACATTCATCTCCTGGGTTATTATTGTTCAATTACTTTAATCTTTACTCAAATTATTGTCACTTTATTACATATTATTAGCCTTTGTTTTAATATTCAACGTTATATTATAAGAGTGAGGGATTTGGGTTGTGAAGGATCTGATTAGGTTCAGGAATTAATGCGAACATGGTCAAGCTCAGAGCAAGGAGCGACGAGTCCCTTTCAGTCTGAAGTATAATGTACTGTATTTTAGGCGGCTTCCAGGAATTTAAGGATGAGTGATGAAATTAGTGATAAGTAAAGGTGCCGTATAAATTCTTATTATTATTAATAGCAGTAGTAGTAGTAGGGTAATTATTATTATTATTATTATTATTATTATTATTATTATTATTATTATTGTTGTTGTTGTTGTTGTTATTATTATTATTGTTGTTGTTGTTGTTGTTATTATTATTATTATTATTGTTATTATTATTATTATTATTATTATTGTTATTTTTATTATTATTGTTGTTGTTGTTGTTATTATTATTATTATTGTTATTATTATTATTGTTGTTATTATTATTATTATTGTGCAGGCTCAAATGGTTAAGGCTCTGGGTTACGGATCGGAAGGTCGAGGGTTCGAGCCCCAGCACTGCCAAGTTGTAAATGTTGAGACCTTGATCTTTGAGGGTTTCCTCCGGGTTTTCCAAAGACACACAGATTAGCTTATTTGGCCACCCAATTCCCAAATTGCCTGTAGAGTGTGAATGTCGACTGGAGGTTTCACCACCGTCGTAAAATGGGAATAAATACAATGGCAATTGTCATTGGCCTCCACAGTCCCTAGTTGGACTACAGAGGTTATTATGTACTGTAGCTGGATGGATGGATGGATGGATGGAGGAGGAGTTGTAATAGTAGTATTCTTGTTATTCAAATTATTCCCACTGTTGTTATTTTTGTTATTAGGAGCAGCAATAAGAGGAAAAATTGTAGTAATTATTTAATAAGTGTTTTCTCTTTTTTTATTATTTATTCTTTACTATTATTATTATCAGTACTATATTCCTACTGTATACTGTATATGTAGTATACTATTATTACTATCACTACTACTAATAATAATAATAACAATCATTTTATTTATATACTGTAGGCACCTTTCTAGTCACCCAAGGTCACCTTCCAATTCAAACAAGAGATAAATGATACCATTGAATAGTAAATGACATTAAAACAATATTTAATAAAATAAGTGACAGTGTCATCATCTAAAACATTTTAAATTTGAGATTATAGTGATCAGCCTTACAGCTACTAATACATTACATATCATTATATCATTATTGTCAGTAGTAGTAATAATAATAGTAAAGTATTATAAGTTTTATTAATATTCAGAATAATAACCCCATCAGAATAAAACTGCCTCGTGTGTGTCTGGGGTAAACCTTTAATAATCTGTTCAGTGGGTAAATATTATGACAGTATAATATTTATAAATGTCATATTACTGTATATATGACAATTACATGTAACAATTCCGACAAACTCCAAGTATTGATGATGTACAGTACAGTAAGAATGGGCTGCGCCATCAGTCAGGGTGTGGCCCAGAAGTTGATTGACAGCATGTCAGGGTGAATTACAGAGGACATGAGAAAGAAGGGACAAATAAAGGGGCAAATATTGACTCTTTGTATAAACTTAATGTAATTGTTAATAAAAGCCTTTGACTCTTATGAAATACTTGTAATTATACTTCAGTTTACCAGAGAAACATCTGACACAAAGATCTAAAAACACTGAAGCAGCAGAATTTGTAAAAAAAAAATAATATTTGTGTCATTCTCAAAACTTTTTGACTTTCGCAAAACTTTTGGCCCCCGGCTGTAAACACTTGATTTGTCCGTTTCTCCCTCATTGGAATGAAGCTGAGCATGTTTGCCCCATGTGGTAACAGTAGGTGACGTGATGAGGTTCCAGAAGGAAAGTTCAGCTTCTGTTCCTGATCAGTAAAAACACTGAGCGCTGATCGGCTCGCATTTCACATGCAGTAAAGCATCTAACCAGTCATGGATGAGACCGAGTTCTTGTAACCAATCATAACGCAGAAGGCGGGAATTAGTGGAGAAGATGAGAAGCCTGACCTAATCTCAAAGTTTAAGAAAGGTACTTCTTTTTCTGTTATATTTCTGGCAGATTAAATGCTTCACTGGGAACTACTTTTGCGCATATCAAAAAAGTTTTATTCTGATTAAAGGCTTTGAACCATGTAAACAGTTAAGCCGGAATTTCTAATTGGAATTTTAATCAGATTGAAGAAACACCGTCCGTTAGAATGTGACTCATTATAACTCAATGTATGAGTAATGGTGGTAGTAATAGTAGTTGTAACTGGATAAACATTATTAGCAGCGCCACTGTAGTAGTAGTAATAGATGAGGATCGTGTCAACGTCCTGCAGGGCGGCGCTCCATCTTTCCGAATGTGAAAGAATTTTTAGGTTTCTCTTCTCCAACCTCTCTGCTGTTTCATGCCTGACAATTATCCATCCCTCCATTACCTGCATTTTGAGTGTGTTTGTCAGCTCGAGCGAGAGAGAGCATCTGTTTTAGCTTTCTTTTGTAGTGCAACAAATCAGCCTGGGAGGAAAGAAAGCGAGAGGTGTTACAGCCAGCAGCTTCACAAATCACCAGTGTTTACACGCCAGCGTGACATCATTAGCCTGTGGCTCTTTACCAAACACATGTGTGTGTGTGTGTGTGTGTGGAGATCTGAGCGAGAGAGATCTGTTGATGCAATGTGACTCATGTTGTGTTCATTGCTCAGCACTGTGTAACCCACTGACCACGCCGACACACTTCATCCTACAATCAGGAGGCATTTTAATTGCTAATTGTACACACTCATTTGTAATGTAAAATAAATTGGCAATTAAATATTTCGTAGGATTTTTCATTCACTAACGAGACTCCTTTGTTGATGTCACTAGAGCTGTGAATAAGAGGAAGGCTATTGATTAGATTCAGTTCGATTTTTGGCCATTAACTGCATTTCATTGGCTTTGTACTGTATGTGTACTTTGCACAATGACAAGAAAGTTTAATCTAATCTAATCTAATCTAAGTGACTGTAATCTAATCTAATTATGATGTTCGATTAAACAGCGCTAATGTTTATTGTCTCAAGCAGCTGTACTTCTTACAGGTATTTGAAGTTTTTAAAAACTTACAAAAAATATCGAATAAACACTGAAACCCTGTATAACTTGAACCCAAACCTTCCACATGACATGATGAGAAACCTACCACTGAGCCACCAGTGGACAAACTCAGAAAGGCAATAATCTTGAATAAAATGAAAGTATTTTATAACATTTAGCAAAAAAAATTCCGTGGTTGATATTTTTTGAAGAAAAGAAAAATGGTATATTTTTTAAGACCATTTAACGTGTTTACATTTAACTAATTCATTAAATAAATAAAAAGGCGGGCGGGGGGGGGGGGTCGATTCTGAATCAAAAACTGACATTTCTTCACTTCCGCGCTCACAACTTTACTTCCTGTCTACCTGCACTTACTTCCCCTTTACCTTCTGATCTTAAAATAAAAGTTAAACTTACTGTATTTTTATCTTTTCAAGCCTTTTATAAAATGTCTATAGAGAAAAATAAGGCTTGGATCATTTGTGCCTCTGTTAAGTGTGTGTGTGTGTGTGTGTGTGTGTGCATAGTATAGCTGGCTCGCTTTTGCTAATCTGATCTTGGAATGAATGAAGCTAGCACAAAACTGAACAATTTCACACTGCTATTTAATTTATGTTCAGTGTGTCAGAACAGGCCACGCCCACAAAAGATAATAATTAGTAATAAAGCAAAAACTAAAAGCTTTAAATTTTCATCATTAGCCATTTGAGTGGTGTTTATATTGGACATATGTGGTTAAAAACTGTTTAGGCTAACGAAATGTATAGGCTAACACACATGATGCAATATGTTTAGCTCTGGTGTTTGTGTGTGTGTGTGTGTGTGTGTGTGTGTGTGTGTGTGTGTGTGTGTTCTGTTCAGTTTCATACGGGTCTGTGAAGCAGTCACTCTGAAGATATTACTGCTTCTGTTTTTATCTAATTGGGATGCGGTTCCCACAGGAGCTCGTAGCCGGCTCTTCCCCCGCGTATGGAAATGTATCAGCCGCGGCTATTTTCAGCTCGGCTGCTCCTTAATGATGATACGGGCTTATGGTGGAGATAACTGGAGCTGAACCCCAAGCTGAAGCTCAAGCTGGAGTTGGATCTGGATCTTCTTTTGATGGCTGCAGAATGTGATGAGATTTTAGTTGAGATCTATAATGGGTGAAGAGTTATTAATAGACGCGCTTGAAGCTCTTTCATGGTGAAAGAAGGCTGGAAGGAAGGAGTGGGTTTATACTGGGCTGTGATTTGTGTGCTGGTAATAATAATAATAATAATAATAATAATAATAATAATAGAATTATGTGGAATATATTAATCCTTATGTTAAAAAATATTTGAATTAATACTTTTATTTATGCATGCATGCAAACTCCACCCACACAGGCGGGAATCGAACCCGGACCCTGGAGATGCAAAGCACTAAGCCACCGCGCCGCCTATATAATAAAATATACATATATTCTATCATATTTAAATAAAAAACACAACACTGTAATAATCACAGGTAATACTAGCTATTTTTAATCTTCTGTTTCTATCATTTTAAGTTAATTATTTAAATATTAGCCACTTAGTTTCAATATATCAGACACTCAGACACACACTGTATATATATATAGTGTGTGAGATCTTATGTGCATGTAATTAATCCGAGTGTTTCTTCTGCTGCACCTCTGAACTTCAAATTAAACATTCTGCTTCATGTCTAGTGTTTGAACTTGTGTGCGTATGTGTGTGTGTGTGTGTGTGTGTGTGATGGTAATTATTCCACTCAATATACAACTGTATCTTAGTTGCTCTCAGCTTCACATTCTGCTTTCAAAAGCCGGAAATAAACACGTGTCACATGTGCAGGTGTGTGTGTGTGTGTGTGTGTGTGTGTGTGTGTGTTTCTGGGTGTTTCAGAAGCTTCTTCCTCCTTGTACCTGCAAGCTTGCTTTTCTTGTCTCTTCTGAATCTCTGTCAGCATTGACGCGCCTCCTATTCCTGTCTGTCTCTATTCCCGTCTCCTCCTAATTGACGCGCCTGTCCTGGCCTCGCTTTAACCCGAGCAGAGATGACAGGACGGTCCTGCATACGGCTGGCTGTCATCTCACATCTCCCTGAGTTACGGCCGGGCCAGGGTTCTCCGAGTTCCCGCTCGCTCAGAGACATACGCCGAGCTCAGATGAGCGTTCTGCGAGCTCCCGAGGCCGGCACGGAGTCCGTGTGATGAGATCGATGTCATCAGAGCCGGAGCCCATGTTCAGGAAGCGCAGAAATCCATCACAGACAATTCTGGAATTCTGATGATAGTTTCCGGTTCTGGATGAGTCAAGAACTTCAACATCTGTAGCTTTAATTTTAAAGCTTTAAAGGTCATCCTGGGCTTAAAGTAATTTTTTTCTCTGAATATAAATGAGGCGTGTTAGTCATCATTAAGTGCTATTAAGGTGACAAATGGTTTTTCTTTGAAGTTTTGCTGAATATTAAATGTTATTTTTATTTTTATTTTGGTTCTGGTTTTCTACAGTACCTCTTATTTTTGTGTCATGCGACTTCCTGCCAGATTTTACGCTCCATATGTTTGAGATGCGTTTTTTTTTTTCATATGCAATTTAATCTGTTTATAGTTATAGTTCCTGTTCTTACTTATGTTATGGCAGCAGTAAACACTCCCTCCCTTAACAGCACCTCTTAATTCACTTTCAGCTCGTCATGTCACAGATGAAGCGCGGCTGCATAGGAAACTCATTACTGTTACAAACCCTGACACAGGAGACTCCTTCCTTTAGGTTTATCCGTCTTCACCATATCAAGTCCGTGTAAACGAGACGTTACTGTAGAGACGGCAGTTTGGTTTCTGTACTCCAAACGTCCTCGCACTGCTGCATAACCGAACGTCCTGTTTGACCTCATCATGGCACACTTTGTACTCCGAAGTCATATTGTACATTCAGACATGTTAATGTATCACGCGCATAAAGCTCTCTGCTCATTAGGAAGCGGACGAATGCAGTTATCTCCTGCCTCTGTATTACGCGCTTGATTGAATGTCAGGAGGAATCAGGAAGCGTTCCTGTGACGCCGCATTAGAGCTGGGTTCTGCTAACCGAGAGCCAGTTTCAGGACCGTCAGTAAAGTAATAGTGAGGATGATGTAACATGATGTCGGAGGTGACAGGAGCTGCAGCGTATATGCCTGGCTTTTTACTTCCAGCAATATACTGGCTGGCTCTTTACTTTTAATTGAGAAATGACTTGAGCATTTTGTTTCTTTAACAATATTGGCCCTTTTGACATCATTATTATTATTATTATTATTATTATTAGATTATGAAATTATATGTTTGAGATTCAAAAAGGATCAAATTTTTACAATATTGAATAAATGATATGTTAAATTAGACCAAAATAAATGAACAAAACGTTTCTTTAAGACACTCGTGGATGTTCACGCTTCTCAGGGCATTACACAAAGCATAAAAACATAATTAAGAAAAGTCGTAACTGTATGTAAGAAGTGTAATGATGTAGAACTGCACGGTGTCAGGCTTAATGTTGCCAAGTCCAGAGTTTTCACGCAAATCTGTCTTCCTTTTAATTGTGATCATTACATTTTTTTTTTGTTGTTGTTGTTTTAAATCAGAATGTTGGTGTATGGAGCGTCTCACGTTGCCATTTAATTAATTTCCCTTCCTCTCATCATTTATCCATGCACCTATTTCCTAAATTCCTCACATCACCTGGATTAATTAAATTACACACCACTTTATGACTCTATAATTGTGTCACTATATATGATAATTAGAATACGAAGGAGCTCTGAGGTTAATTTAAGTTCGCAGGTTAATAAACTTACCACAGTTTTAATGTTGTGTGATTTAATTAAAGGAAGTGTGTTTTCGGACGAGTTCCGGAGCGATCGCGCGCTTGTCGTCCACCTGGTGATGATTCTCACTCTGTACGTCCTGAAGTGGAGAAACAGATAGTCAACGGCAAGAATGACGAAGAAATCTGATCTGATTTGAATCAGCTTAATTACTGTTGTAGGAAATTAGAGAAGATTGCGAGGCCTGCGCTTCGGTCATGTTTACCTCCGAGTGAGACGCTTGACTGCGGGATTAAACACGCTGTAATTGCCGGGTCGGATGGAGAAGAGTGTGTGTGTGTGTGTGTGTGTGTGTGTGTTTTCAGCATTTTTGTTTAACAGGAACTGTTCATTATTGAGCGAGGAGGCTACAGGCACCTGTTTCGGTGTTAGAAGTCTGTCGTCTGAACGCTGATTTCTGTTTACTCAGCTAATTACTCAAGTATATTGTGCAGAAGTAAAGCTAACGTACGTACAGCTGCGTCCTGCATTTCATGTAATTTATTGAGTCTCATCGTTACATTCAAGCTGCAGTGTGTAATTTGTTGAACAGATTTTGCTCATTTTGGTGGAATTCACATTGGGGGAAAAATATTTTCTACTATAAAGTTACAATGACGTTAATATAATTAGTATTAAGGACCAGATTATTTAGCGTCCAGACTAAAAACAATAGTGTGTTGTTTTATACTGAGCTCCTAAAGGGACATGGGGGAAAAAACAAAAGGAACAAGAGAAATTGTTCTTGTTGTGAAAAACTGTTCGCGATATCTCTTAAAATGTCCTGGGTATCTCTTAAAATGTTAGTTAAATCCTACAATGTCTTGCAAAATGTTCCCGATATCTCGTAAATAAAAAAATTTCCTCCAATGTTTTTTTTTTTTCCCACCTACAGTATGTCCCCTATGTTTAGGGACGCAGTAGTTTTATCATTATAGAAATCCAACCTGAAATTCTGAAAGTCTACAGTATGGCTAGGTTACAAGCTAAATACTAAAGCTAATTCCTGATGCTAAAGCTAACATTTAACAAGAAAACAGAGACAAGAAGCGAAAACATTTCAGGGAACCAAACTAATGAACAAACTGAGAAGCCAACAGTTACAAAGACATGAAAAAATAAAACATGGACTTTTCCAAAAACAAACTAATAACATAGCATCATATGCAAATAGGAACATGTGACACTGAGGTGTGGTGCATTCTGGGAACTGAATTCCAGAGCGAAAGAGTCAATGAAAGAGAGAGAAAATCAATAACGCACAAAGTCACAACCATGACAGAGAGGCTAACAACTAACTATTGTCTTTATTTACTGATGTATTTGTTAGTTAAATTATTTGTCTCTTCAGTAAAAAGAACTCTTATAATTCCTTAATAAATTGCAGAAAATAAAACATCAGGAACAGTTAAAGCAAGCTGGACTTTGATCCTATTTTCCTGGTAAACAAAAGTTTAAAAAAAAAAGATTTTTGGGTGGCGAAATGGTGGACTTGTGAATAATAATAATAATAATAATAATAATAATGTAAACAGCACAGATACTGTTTTCTTTTTATCTTGTTAAAACATACAGTATAAAAGTTAGCGAAGGAAATTAGCCACAGGTCTGAACATTTCTGATACATTTATATATTCAGAATATTAAAGGACTGTATTTTTTCTTCTTGAGATTCAGCTAGAAAACGATTTTTTCCATTTTAATAACAATAAATACAAATCTTAATGTCTGTTTTTTCCCTCTGTTAGTTTCTAGAATAAAAGACATGGAGAGAAAAAAAAGGATGTTGGCTGGTAGTGGGACAGTTTATGGCCTGAGGGTTCTGCCACACACACACACACACACACACTCTTCAGTTTCTATCTCCATCACCCTAACTCTCGTCCCTTAAGACCTTGAGATCCACACGTCCTCCCTTCGTCCTTTCATCCGACCTTGGACTGGATTTCAAAAACACTCTGTTGTTGTATTGTTTTTGTTTTCATTCAGATTTAATTAAAGCTTGCCTTTATTTAATGAGCAAGAGTTATTTACTCGAAAATTGATTAGCGCTGGATGAATTAGCTCCGCGTCTGGACTCGGAGTAAAACCACATAAGCCTTATGCGCAGCGACATGTGCAGTAACAGCCTCATCAGACTTAACCTACAGATCCACTCACTTAAATAGTCTGCTCGCAGTAAATGTAATAAAATATGCAGTTAAATTTATATTGCAGTGGTTTTAAAATCATGGTTATGTGTGTGTGGTAAGGGCTGATGTGGTGTACGGACAGCTCTCTTAAACGACTGCAGACACTCAAATTGGTCATGACCAAAGAGCTGTAATTAATATCCTCAATAAAGAATACACACAGGAAAAAATTACAGTCTGGCTACTTTCCCTACATTGGTTATACAAGTGTATAAATGATCTAACAGGTAGGCAGTCGAGCATGTACACACAACGAATTAGTTCCGTTATGGTACTAAAGAATTAGTGTGTCTACAGTAGATGACGTTTCAGCACATGTTTATTTTAGATTTATTTATTTATTAGATTTGTTAGTTATTGTGTGTCTATTGTAGATAAAAAGTAAGTGTGTATCAGGTGTATGAGGAGCTTGCGTGGGTCTATGATGGATAAGGCGCTAGTGTGTGTCTATGGTAGGGGAAGGTTGTATTGAAATATTTATTAAATTGTGATTATCTATGTAAATAAAAAGAAAGGTTTTGTCTGTACATAGGTCAGAAATTATATCCTCGTTTCATACATTGGACGACCCGAAGCCAGTCTCAGAAAAAAAATTCTGTCCGTCTTTCAGCCAGATTCTGTCATAGCATCACGCAAAACTGTCTGGACAGAATTTAATAAAACTTTGCCAGTTCTTCGTGTATTTGCCTGAAGTTAAACCTGCGCCATAAATGAATTAAAAAATGTTGAGTAGAAGTGAAGTTATGAACAGTTTTGTGGCAGAATATAAACCGCAACTCTTGACAGTGTCCTGCACATGCGTCAAAATGTGGGCGGGTCTTAAATTAACTGCTGGACAGAATTGAATGAATCATTTGCAGTACTTACTGTAGATACCTGCCTGAAGTTTAACCTGCACCATCAGTGAAATCAAACTGTTGAGTAAAAGCGATGTTATGAACAGTTATGTGTTGGATTTAATCATCTACTTTAAAATAAGCTACTATTACTTGCTTAATGTAAACAAACACCTGCACCAGTAGATATTAATTAGAAAAGATAAACTGAAGATTTTAAATGGGATTAATTCATATTTTCTCATATACTGTATATATATATATATATATATATATATATGTGCTGTTAAATTTTCTGCTCAGATGATTGAATCTTCGATATCGTAGTCATGTTGCTGCACTTCTGCATCTGTATATTTTATTCTATGAACAGGACAGAAACATGCACCCTGGTTCTCCAACTGTCCTGGTTCTATCATGTCATAGGAGTATTTCACAGCGTTTAGCACAGCGGTGTTTGGTAAACCCACAACTACTGACACCCCCGCCCTCCTGGTGTACAGATGTCGTGTTAGCATGATCATGATTGGCATTCAATTTCCAAGCCTCGCTCCATCCCTGCTAGCTTTAATTAACCAAGAAGCCACAGACCTAATCTTATCTTTTTTAGATCGTTTTCACTCGGTGCGATCGGCGCTGGGTTGTGAGAGTCAGATCCTCGATTTTAAGAGCTGGCGGATCTTTATCTCCCGCAGGGGAATCTGTCCATATGGGCTTTAAGACTCCGGTCGTTCCGTGTTTAACTCCTGGCTCCTTCAATAGCTATCAGATGTTTATTTCTAACTGATAAGAGATTAATTTAGATGCACTGCCTTGCAAAAGAAAACCAAGTTTTTGAGGGAACACAGTTTCCCAAGAGCATCGTAACATTAATGTTAATGATAAAACTAGAATTTTTGCCATTTTGTCATTGTAAAATCTTTGCACTTCATTAATATTCGAATTCTTTCAAATGTCATCAAGAAAGAATTACATAAGGTAGACTGAGACTCTGTGATTTATTGTTTTTTTAATTGTAGGGGGAAAAGATCTACCTATATTTAATTTATTATAAAATTCCTGACAGTATAAAGTGGGTTTTAGGTCATGAAGTTGAGTTATAAAATAGTCGATATGTACAGTACTACTGATAAAAATATGCCCGAAATATGAAATGACAGTTGGAAGCAAAATTACACATTCTGCTCTATCTCAAAAGATTTAATTCACAATTAATAATTTATGTTTAGGTAAATTTATAAGAAGAATAATGTGCTAGAGAAAGGGAACTGAAACTTTATCAAAAATTATTTGTTAATTTTTAACACTGACAAATTTAATGGCCCTGAAATTGAGCCCTGAAGAACACCACTTTGACTGATGAATGCATCATGGGATTTGTCCTATTTATAATTCTCTTTAATTTACTACATTTAAAGAGTTCAAACGATCCTTGAAATAATTTTTTCTTAGTTTCAGATCATCATCTGTAGATCACAGTACTTTAAATATTAATATAATATAAGAATAATAATTGTGTTGCAAATGGTGATCCTGATAAACAGATCTGTATGATATTAGCTTGTAGCACTCTTAAACTCTGTTTGTTTGTTTGTTTGTTAATATTACCTTTCTTTTTTCTTTTTGAAAAGCATAGTGTTGGTTAGCTGTGTCGTATACAGTATGTGCAGTATAAGTATATACAGAATGAATTGTTCACGCTCAGGAGATTTTTATGCCTGAAAAATTATCTCAACCTGTTTATTCTGCGAAAACCTGACTTATTTATGTTGATTAAAATGTGAGTTGGTTTTGTGAATGTGTGTTTTCTATGGCTTTCTAGTGTTATTAGACAGCATACCAATATATTTTTCCATTTTTCAATGTATAACCAGCTTTTATTTAGGTTGACTGTAAGGAGTGGGACACTATATTTGTCCCGCTATAATAAAAATAAAAAAAAGTAAGACCTATTAAATGTCTCTCTCTCTCTCTCTCTTTGTCTTCGTAGGGAATTTGGTTGGCGAGACCCCGAGCTGCCTGAAGTCATCCAGATGTTGCAGCATCAGTTCCCCTCGGTTCAGTCCAATGCAGCCGCGTACCTGCAGCACCTGTGCTTCGGGGACAACAAGATTAAAGCTGAGGTAAGCTACATTACTCCAAGCCTGGACAAAAACTTATTTCTTTTTGCACGAGCAACATTAAATGGCTGGTTATACTTTTTCAGAGAGCTGAGAGAGATAAAGTTTGGAAAGTTTTATAGTCTTTCAGAACAGGGGGAGGAGCTGAACTGTCCATAAAATGGCGAAAATGCATAAGTAGTCATTTCTTTGGGCCAATACTTGGTAGAATAATCAAGTATATGGGCAAGGCTTCTGTCATGTCTCTGTCAGCTTTCCATCTGGATTATGATATTTTTTTGTCTATTTTTTTCTTGCCCAGCATCTGTCTGTCTGGAAAACGACCATTGTTAATGAGCATCAATTTGAACAGATTCTCAATCAGATTGAGGTCTGGGTTTTAAACTCAGTTTAGGTTTTAAGGCTTGAATAACTCCAGTGTAGCTTTGGCACTATGTATATTTAGCCATGTTGTCCTAATGGAAGGTGAAGCTCTGCCCCTTAGACTTAAGTCCCTTGCAGCCTGGACCAGGTATTTTTTACTAGGATTGTTTCCATCCTTTTGTCCTTACTTTCACCTATGACCAGTTTCCCATTCCCAGTATTTCCACAACATGATACTACCACCACCATGCTTCACAGTATACATAAAGTTCAAGAGACACTTTTCTCTTCTGTGTGTATTCGATTATGAAATGAAAACTTCTTCACAGCCTCTTTAAATGCTTGTTGTGACTACTCATGTAAAGCATGTACAGTAAGTAAAACTATTAATATTATTGATAATTCCTGCAAAATATGCTCATTATGGAGACTTTTGTGTTTGGCACATGGAAACAGGCTTCAGCACATTTCTTACTTGCCTTTTAGTTGTATAAAATCACACTATATTTTGCCTCTCTTAGGTAGAAAAGCCCTAAAATCAATTCATAAACATTAAGATGTTTTATACATCTTAATGTTTATGAACTTTAATCAGTCAAGGCCAGTGTGTGTACAGGAGTGCACCAAGCTATGTTTTTTATTAAAAAAATAGTTTTCTTATGGCTTTATTAGACTCAAAATAAATCAGCTTGTAATTTTTTTTAATGTTCTTCGAGGCATGTTAATTTAACTATGTTTCGAAAATCCTTTGACTCGAAGCTTTGTGTAAATTACGACCCGAGCTCTCGATCTCCGCACCGTCTGCAGGAACACTTCATTCATCATATTGACCTCTTTTGTTCTACAAAATTAATTCCTACACAGGTCGTCAGCAGATAATTCAACCCTTTAATGAAAGTTGATGCAGAATCTCTGTGGCTGGGTTTCCCAGCTGTAAGTATTTATAATTTAAATTTTTTTTTCTGTATTGCCAGACAAATAACAAAAGAAAACAAACGATGTATTGACGTCCGTTCTATATGAAGCAGATCGGTAATTGTGTTTCAGAGGCTTAAAAGAGGATGACGGAAATTAAATTCCAGGGAATTAATTCAAAAGAACAAAACCAAAAAAAAAAAAAAGAGCCAGAGAGAGCAGCAGACAAATCTCTGAATGTTATTTAATAAAGGAAAAAAAACAGCAGAGCTAAAATTCGTTTAGTTTCCAATGAGCACCGCATTCCTCCATTCCGTCGTATTCATTAAGTTGCCAAAGTTGTGTTTGCTGTGATTTGTTTTGCAGTTTTACTGGATGCTGATATGAACCTTTCTGTATGAAACGCCTGAGCGGATTGTGAAAGATTTATTAATCTTAGCTCTGAAAAAAAAACAAGCTCCTCAGAAACATTTAATGTGTTTTTATAAAACATTTATGCTTTTAATTAAAAAACAACAACAACTAACAAACAAGACAGAGAATATTCCAGAACATGTGGTTGGATCAAACCGTGGATTTTATAGTGGGTTAATTCAGGACATTCCAACATACGATGTCCTCCACAATATGAAGAAGATTATAGTTCTGTGTAGATTTGTAAATTTCAGAATTCTCATCATCCCTAAACCCTAACTGGTGGTTCATCTGGATCTGTTCCACGCTTCTGCTCTACGATACAGTTCCAAAATTCTGCAGGTCCGGGACCAAGAACTGGTCAGTTCTGTCAGTATTTCTGAGGCTGCTGATATTTCATCATGGCTTGAGCAGTTCTTTTTCTGTCTGTAATGACAATAATACATTGGGTGAGTTTTGAACCCACTGTGAATCATTAATGTTCACATCCATGACCTTCTGGTCCACACCAACAGCAGTCTGTAAAATGGGATCCATCTAAAAAAAAAAAAAAACACTGTATTTGTGCTTCGCTGTTTAATACAAACTTTCCCACAAACTTTTGACCTTTTATAAACTTTTGTATATTATAATTGTTGAGAACAGTAGGGAGGACCTTTGCTGTCCATGAGACGAGCGGGCGGGGCAGAAAGGAGCGACGTGAATGCGTTGTGATAAACAAATCACTTGCTAATAGTAGAATGTTCAGAAGGTCCAAGTTAGAATCCGGCGACTGCCAAGATGTCCCTGTTGGGCCCTTGAGCAAAGCCCTTAAGCCCTCAACTGCTCACATCTACGGGTATAATGAAATACATATAGTATGTCAGTCACTCTGGATAAGGGCGTCTGCCAAATGCCTAAATGCCACACTGCATGCGTGACTGGACGTCCTTTCAGACAAAATTGACCTGAGGATGCTTCCGGTTCACGCCTATTTATAACCTCCAGGTGCACCTAATCGAATGACGTCACCTGACCGAGGTTATATAAGCCCAAATTTTTGGTGTGTTTGACACACATGCTTCAACAACCGGTCACGCGAGGAGCGTTCCCATAGCGTTTTCACGCAGCATCGCGTTCCCGCTTTTTCAGGGAACAGGGTTACAGCAAAGTAACCCGAGACATTTTCTAGAATAAAGAATTAATTCTGTTCATTCTGTATGCATGCAAAAAGGAAAGATAACTCGAACAGAAGTTACCCCGAGACTGACCTACTGATGATTTTAAACACATTGTTGAATCCTGGGTCGTGACTGTAGTGCAACATCAGGTCATAACTGTAAACTTTGCAGGGCTTTATATTTATAGATAAAATACTATCACTTGAAGCTTCTGTTTTTGATCAGGGTCTTCTACAAAATGTGAACGTAGTAGATAAGATCAGAACATTTTTTGTACCAAAATAGGTTTAAACATATGTTTATGTAGTTTTAAATGCCACGCCCCATGTATGAAAAAAATGAATAAAAAGGGAGGAAATGCTAATTTATTTTTAACCAAATTAGAAATTTATATACTGTATTAATAAGATGCAAATAGATTCTGTATCATCATTTCGTCCTATTAGTGGTTTAAATGGTTCAGGGATCAATTACACATCAGTTAAACAATAATCAGTTTCTGTCATTTAATTGCTGATATTTATTTATAGCTTAATAATATGAATAGTAGATTTTATTTTAAGGTTAAATAAAATGCTGATGAAGTGAATTGAAGCTAAGGAAATTGAGTAAACAATCATTAAATTATTACTGCTGTGTAACATCTGGGACAGAAAAAAAAAAAATCCCCAGCATGCATTTTGAACCAAAGTGGTAATATATTCAGTGTTGAATGCTGGATTTGCTGAATCAGCAGAGATAATGTATTGTTTTGTAATTGCTGTAAATTATACCTAAACCATCAAAAAAAACTAAACACATGAGAGTGATTCTCTCAATTACGTCTCTGTTTAATGTGTGTATCTCATGTTTTTCCTTTCATTAAACTATTCTTCGTGTTAGGGATGTTCGGAGGTTGATTAAAGAAAAGAAAAGAAGAATTTTAAGAAATGTAAGAAAGAAATGCTAATAATGTAGCAGCGATATAAACCCAGAGATGTGTTTCCACGGGACAATGTGAAGCCTGATTGCTGAGGGATGAATAACGTCACAACTGCTGAACGTTCAGACGGAAATAACGAAAGAATGACGGGAGCCGTTCCCGACACATTTACAATATGAATGAGTTAATGCATGGAGTCATATACTGTACATCTGCGCCAGCTGTGGCACGTCATGGCGTGGTGTATGTGTGTACATGTGTGTGTGAGGCCAGGTGGTGGAACCGAAGAGTTAACGTTAATTACATGTGGCAGCGTCACAGCAGATGGTTGTGGAGCTCTGGACAGGTTATTTCACGACTGCCATTCATTTCCCAGAATGCACGCCTGCACCGGGTCCTTCACATTACGCAAATGGGTGGTGAAAATATGTTGCGCTGTTGCATCGCTCCATCGAGAAGCGTTCACAAGAAACGTCGTCTCTCTTGTTATACGATATCCGCCGGGGTTTCCTGTGGTCTCAGGGTCTTAAGGCCCGATGCGTTCAAATACATTATTCATTTCTACATTGTACTCTTTAACAGGGAATGGACTAAAAACCACGTGTTATGGTTGATATAGTGACTCTTTCTGTGATAATGTTGGTGAAAGGTCTTAAATATGGATATTGCTCACGTAACAATCCAAAGGAGACAACTGAAGGTTATAGAAAGACGAGTCCAGACTATATACTGTACTGTACATTCTATGTGACTTTGGTGTCGACCTTAGATATCTGGTCAGAAGCAGAAGAAACACTTCCGCGCCTGGAGCCGAGCGCTATTTATAGCAGGTGGTCCTTACTTCCCCTTCACCCGCCCCCCTCCCCGTCCCCCTCCCCCCGCATCGTCTCTGTCTGGCTTAAGTTCAGCTTCATCAGCCGTTTTTGGCAGGAAATCTAATCCGTCGATTTCCTTTTGTGCGTGTGTGTGTGTGTGTGTGCGCATGTGCGTAAAACTCTGAACCGAGCCGGAAGAGCTTCTGAGTCTCTAATTGAACAGCTCAGAGTGTGTGATTTTGCCGGGCCGGGCAGTCGCCATAACTTATTAGAGTTATTTCATTAACCGGCTGCAACGAGATGAAAAATAAATAAATAAATAAATAAATAAATAAATCACAGAAACAGAAAATGGCGGCCTGTGGCTCGCCCGGGTTCTCAGACGGACGTGGAGACTCGTTCTCAGGCTACATGAGTCTGACTTAGATTTTTTTCGAAAGCATCTGTTGATCCGTCTGAGAGCGCGATAATTCATCATGCTGCTGACACGCTCATTGTTTCCTTACACGCTGCATAAAAGCGAACTTTTTTCCCCTCCGACGTGGCGAGCTCAATATGTGGCCGGGTTTTAGACAGCCCTTTGTCTCGTGATGCATGCTAATTGGAAGAAATCAGATTACTTTTAAAGCTTGGGATGGCCTCAAGTTTTTTTTTTCCCCCTAACCAGGGACTGATTAGATTTTTTTTTTAATGTCCTCAAAATGCTCGAGGAAAGAAAGAGAAAACATCCATCACTATGGAGACAAGGTGTTGTGTAGTGAGGATTCTTCTCTGAAATAATGCTGTTCTCCTGGATGTCGAGTCTCGTGTGTGGTTTCCTCCAGGTTCTCCGGTTTTCTCCTGACCTTCGTTAATAACAGTAATTTGCTCCACAGTGTGAATGGGCTCTGGCATGTTCCCACCTCATGCCCAGTGATACCCGGGACAGACTCTGGATCCTCCACCGCCACCCTGATCAGGGTCAAATTCATTTCTTTGCTTGTTTTAATAGTAATAATATATAATATAACATGTGAGTGGTCTTTCACAGCAAGAAGAAGTCAAGCTGATGAGCAGTAATCTTCTTTTAGTTGTAAAGGTTGCCATGAAATTTTAATAGTGCCTGGAGCAATCATACTGTAAGTACAAAACCCTGCAAGAAATGTATGCAAGCTTGTAAGTTCACGACGTATGATTTCTTCATCACGGACCCCTTACAAAGCATTTTTGTGGAAGCCAGAAAGAGACCCACAACCAGACGGAATGACTGGCCCTCTGAGGAGAAATACACAACAGTAGAGTTCGGGTCTCTGGAGGTTCCTCAAGGGTTCCTGAGATGGTTAACAGTCCTGGGTTTTAATATGGTTCCGTGTAAAGAAATCCCTTTTATTCACTCATCGTCTATACAGCTTATCCTGTATACTGGGGCCTGGAGCCTATTCCAGGAGACAAGACGGGGAACACCGTGTAGAACACCGTGGACACCACTGTGGTGCCAATCCATCGCAAGGCACACAAACACACACTCACATAACAGGCAATTTGGGAACGGTAATTAGCTTTAGCTGCATGTCTTGTGGGAGGAAACCAGAGTACCTAGAGGAAACCCATCAAGCACGGTGAGAACATGCAAAACTCCACGCACACCGACCCGATGTGGGAATCGAACCCCGTCCCTGGTGGTGCAAGGAGGCATCGCTAACCTCCACGCCACCGTGCCGCCAAATCTCAGAAATAGAATAAAGTTGTTTTTAATTCTTTCTGATAAAACAGGTGACGGTTCATTATATGGTCTTAAAAAACAAAAACACCACCAAACATCATCCAACCCCATTAAACGACTAATTTCCACTCGCTTTAAGACCACTTTTCTGAACCGCCACACAAACCCATGCATGTCTTCATCGCGCTCAACTCCTGCAGAGTGCTCCAGACGTATATTAACATAGGCGAGAAGAGAAACCCTGAAGTGCTGTGAGAATTATAGGACGTGCCGGACGTATCTCTCTGCTCATTTCAGGAAGCCGCCAAAGGTCTGGAGAGAATAAATAAGCGAGAAAGTAGGAGTTAGGTGTCAGTCATTGTGATTTTGAGCGGCGCTCTCTCAGGCACACTTGGCACTCTGTAGCCGCCTCTTTAATGAACTTGGCTTGCTTTAATTGATTGATGCAGAACACAAAGACGCTGTTGACTGAGACTTAGTCACACTGTTTGTTCTCACATGGATGATTCAGAGGCTGATCCCTGATGCATTTTAGTCCATGGCTGGCTTTGAGAAACTCGTCTGCTTATGAAAAGGTTCCTTATACATGTAAGATTTGATGAGTTTTGTCATGAGAATAATAATCCTGATTGACTGTGAGCTCTGTTTTTTTGTTGTTTTTTTTTTCAAAATGACTTCAGCTTTATTTATCTATTTATTTATTCACTTAATTTATTCATCCGGTTCAATAAATTGTCTAAACGCAATCAGGTAAAAAAAAAAGGAATTTCGGAAAATCCCCCAAAATAATAATAATAATATAATAATAATAATTATTATTATTATTATTGTTGTTGTTGTTGTTATTTATTATTGTTATTATTTTCATGATCTACATATACACAAAACCGATTCCAAAAAAACTGTACAAATTGTGAATAAAAACAGAATGCAATGATGTGGAAGTTTCAAATTTCAATATTTTATTCAGAACACAAAATAGATGAAATGAAAATGTATCATTTTAAGGGGAAAATAAGTTGATTTTAAATTTCATGGCATCAGCACATCTCAAAAAAGTTGGGACAAGGCCATGTTTACCACTGTGT
>JAQMYJ010000019.1:21231027-21245195 GCA_030014305.1 Clarias laeviceps
TCTAACACGCCCTCTAACACCCCCTCTAACACCCTCTAACACACCCTCTAACCCCCCCTCTAACACACCCTCTAACACGCCCTCTAACACCCCCTCTAACACACCCTCTAACACCCCCTCTAACACCCTCTAACACACCCTCTGCCAGCTGCAGTGTAAGGACCTCCTGATGTGGATCAACATCGTTAACATCAAAATATGAGACGGAGACGGAGACATTGATCTGTATCTTCTTCTCCTTTTGTTTTTTGTCTCCCTGTCTTCTTTTGTTTTTGTCTCTCCGTCCTTTCTTTTAGTCTTTCTCCATCTGTCTCTATTTCTCTTTTTCTCTTATTTGTCTCTGTTTCTTTCCCTGTCTCCTTCCTGTTTTGTCTTTTTCATCTTCTCTCTCTCCATCTCTTTCCGTCTCCCACTATCTATCTCTCTGTATTTAAAGCAAAAATTCCCTCTCTCTCTTTCTCTCTCTCCATCACTCTCTTTTTCCTAACCCAACATCTCTCTCTCTCTCTTTCTGTATTCTAAGACAAAATCCTACTCTCTCTCTCTCTCTCTCTCTCTCTCTCTCTGATTTCACTGTTTCTCTCTCTGTCTTCTTCGATTTTCGTCCCCTTGTCCTATCTGTCAGTTTTTCTATATTTCTCCCCATCTCTGTCTCTTTGTGCCTCTCTCTGTCTCCTTCTCCTTTTTGTCTGACTGTCCTATCTTTCAGTGTCTCTGCATCTTTTTCTCCTTCTCTCTCTCCTTTTGTGTCTATTACCGTTTCTCTCTCCCTGTCTCCTTCCCTTTTTGTGTCTTTGTAATCTCTCTCTCTCTCTCTCTCTTTGATCTCACTGTTTCTCTGTATCTACTTCTTCCTTTGTCCTATCTGTCACTCTCTCTCTTTCTGTCGCTCTGTGCCTGTCTCTGTTTTCTTTTCTTTTTGTCCCTCTGTTCTATCAGTCTTTCTCCATCTGTCTCGCTCAGTCTCTGTTTCTGTCTCCCTGTCTCCTTCCACTTTTTTTGTCTTTGTCATCGCTCTCTTTCTCTCTCCCTATTTATCTTTCTGTATACAAAGCTATCTATCTATGCATGCTAAGCTAAACAAGGCTAAGCTAACAGCATTAGCTACATACACTTACCGCTCGACATTTTTCTTTTTGAGTCTGATCTCTCGACTCATTTAACAGCAGGATTGACAGGAGAAGATGAACTCACAGTTATCTGTCTTCCTTCCAGACTTTACTGCAGGCAGGAAATAAAGTCGTGAGCGAGGAGCAACTTAAGACACGTCGGGTCGGATGGGCCGGAGGATCCGAGGAACCGTTCGAGCTAATCATTTGGATTCGTCTCTTGACGTGTCCTGCCTAATTTAGGTAGAATTGAGAAAACTTCAGAGTCGCGAGTCAAAGCCAGAGGAGCAGCGATTGATCTGTGGGTTTAATCAGAGGCTCGTTACACTTTACCCAGAGTGCCACATGTGGACATCAAGACGGAAACGAATATCAATAAACGCTTGGCCGAGGGACGCGGCATCGCTATGAAACTACAGCGTGTGTATGATGAGCATCGATAGTGCTGCTGATGGTGCATCAGAAATCAGAACTTTTAATACGAACAACACACATGAACGTTTTAAAGGGTTTTCCTGCGATCGATAGGCGTGTCGGGACTTTTGGGACGCCGACGATTGCTTGGTTCTGATTGGTCAGAAGGTGTTAATTAGTTTTCTACAACAGCAAAGTAGTGCATGTGCAAAAGTCAGGTTTTTATTAATCGGTTATTGTTTCTATAATAACAACGTGTTCAATTTGAAATTGTTATAGTCCCTAACGTTAGTGGAAGGAGTGTCCAGTGTCAGCACTTCGTAACCTGCTGTTTTAGGAAAACAATTAACGTCTTGGTAGTTATTTTTACAATTTATATACAATATGTATAAAAGCAAAGAGCTTCTTTTGTCGCAATGATGCAGCATGCGATTTGTCGCCGTGGTAACGCTGTGCTCGAAGACGCCGCTCATATATATTTAAAGTTAGTTAGTGAATCAGAAGGCCGCTCCGTCGGCCGCGGTGAATATTTAATAAGTCAATATGGCAAAGCTGAAACGTGAATAAATAGAGCTGGAGTTTGTTGTGCCGGAGCGGCGTATTATCGGTGCCGGCTAAATGATATATCTCTAAAGCCTTTGCCAAGTTAATGTGTTGGAAAGAGAAGCTTCTCTGAGCGCAAATGTCATCGTTTTGTTTCCTCGTCGTCTAGCGATCGCACAAAATGAAATGTAGCAATCGATTTGGGCCGGGCTGAGTGAGGAGAATGCAAATTAGACACGAGCGCCTTCTCATTCCGAGACGTGGGAGAGAGAAATTATTCGGATCTTGGAAGGGTTTGGACGAGCTCCTGCAGTGTGTGTGTGTGTGTGTGTGTGTGAGAGAAGTTTCTTCCGACTGGGCTGCCGAGGGCTATCAGTTAAGATGGAATCTTTTCTGCTGCAGTGACACGACGAGCCGTTTTGGAATCTCGGATATCTGTGTTTGTTCTTTAAGTCGAGACCATGTGAGGAATAAAACACTGCGTGTGGTGCTGTTGTGTGAAAAGAATCAACCACAGGGTGGGTAATGGTGGTAATGAGGCAGAGACTCGCAGAGAGTTGGTTAGTTTCACATCCTGAAGTGTTTTATTTATCTTCTACTTCTGCAAATTACACTCTATTTTCAATCATAATTCTTTAGACGCTGTTACTCTGATCAGTCCGTGTAGAGGGCCATCAGGAATGGAGGCAAGAATAATCAGGGAAAATATGATAATAGGAAATTAAGACTGTTCAAACATCTTTTTGGTTGTTGTTCATTAGCTGGTCCGTGTTATTTCATGCTGCTGACTTTGTTGTTGATTGTGGTGAATGAATTAGATTCTGATCTGAATGAATTCAGAGATTTAGATTTATTGACACTGAGTGCTGATATACGTTTAATATACTGTACGTTATGTGTAAAGTCTTCACGTCAGCTCACTGCAACGACGCCAGGAATTCATGTTTGTCAAGTCCAAAACCAGCCAAATGACTGAATGAATGAATGACAAATACGTTTAATCTCAAAGTGGGTTCAGAAATGAGTCGATCCCACAAAGAGACAAATCCCACAGCCATAAAACAACAAAAATATCAATCAACTCGTGAGTCAAATCCAAAATGAGGTGAAACCAAATAGTTCATTAAAGAGTCAATCCTATAATTAGCCAATTTTAGAATCTGAATCAGAATCAGATTTTATTCGCCCAACATAAGTATGTTGACACACACATGGAATTTGATACAGTGTCAGTATAAAACACTTTATATTGTGGCGGCACGGTGGTGTAGTGTAGCACTGTCGCCTTGCACCTCCAGGGTCCGGGTTCGATTCCCAGCCAGACTCGACTGCTGTCTCTGTGTGCATGGAGTTTGCATGTTTGCATTGTGTGTGTGTGTGTGTGTGTGAGCCCTGTGATGGATTGGCATCCTGTCCAAGGTGTGACCTGCCTCGTGCCCTAAGCCTCCTGGGATAGACTCCAGGTCCCCGCGACTCTGAATACAGGATAAAGTGGTATAGAAGATGAGTGAGTGAGTGAGTATAAACAGTTAGTACGCAATATTTAATAATTATACAGATTGAAAAAAGACCGAAAAATATTGTAACGGAGTAATGAAAAAAATTATCGGGTCCAAAATTAGTCAATTTCAAAAAGAGTTGGTGGCAAAAGAAAGAATCAGCACCAAAATGAGTCGATCCCAAAGTGAGTCGATTTAGAAAAAAAAAGGATAAATTGCAAAACAAGTCACTTTCAAAACGAGTCAATCCTGAAATTAGTCAAGTTTAAAAAGAGTTCATCGCCAAAAAAAAGTGTCGATCCAAAAAGAGCTGAGAAAATTCAAGGCAGTCAAAACTGGGAATAAACTCCAGAATCAATTCCACACCAAAAATGTCCAGATAAATATTAGTAAGATTTAAATTAGACTAGTTAAGACTTTTAAAACCCTTTTAAACTTTAAAAAATGGTTTTGGAATGTCAGGTAGAACAAAGGTTATCATTACTTATACAGTATAAAGGGGAAAATTTTATCACCACCAGAATGTAGGAATGACATTGCAAAAATGTAGAACTCTCATCTGGGCATATTAATATTATTATTATTATTATTATTAATATTATTATTATTATTATTATTATTATTAATATTATTATTATTATTATTAATATTATTATTATTATTATTAATATTATTATATGGTCATAGAAACAACTGAAAACAACAATAAAAAACATGTGTTCATGTGTATCTGTGCTATTATTTTGCCTGTGTGATATATATTTTTATTTTTTACACCGTCATGTTTGTATAGTTGGTCACTATATGAACTAAAATTTGATTCATCATGTTTCCTATTTTGTGCTTAAAAGTGATACGTCACTCTATACTGCACAATCCTGAGCGCTGTATATAAATAAATAAATAAATAAATAAATAAAAACCGGCAAAACTGTTAATGACTGAAATGCTTTGAGTTTTAAGAGCTGCGAGTTTTGTAGTTCTGCGTGTTGATTTGAAAATGTTTAAAAGTAACTTTTCCTAACAATCCATTTGATGTACATTAATTGATCAGTAGGTTAATGGATCAGCACAATAATCAGAACTTCCCCGAGGTTCGACTGTCACTTACCCTGTAACGTATGACGAGTGTATCCACACACACACACACACACACACACACACACACACACGTTGCTGATTTGTACTCTCTCTGTCTCTCTATTTATCTAATATTTCCTGTCTCAGGACCGCCTTCTCTAGACAAACACATTATTTCTGTAGATTATTACACTTAAATCATTTATAGTTGTGTTGTGTACATTTGGGGCAAGTGTGTGTTTGTGAACACACACACACACACACACACACACACACAAAATAATCAATAAACAGGAAATAATGCACAATAAAAAGTTTTAAAAAGTAGAAAATAATTATTGAATTATATTATATTCATTAATAAAAGTATTTACTAAATCATCTGACCTCATTAATCAATTAATATTTAACAGATATTTAAAAATGCAATTAAATAATGATGGTAACGAACAACAGAACTACTACAGAATGTCTACCGATAACGTTTGTATTAATGATGATAATATTAAATATATACGTATCTGTCTTTCAGGAACGTGAGCTCGGCCGGGGAGGAGGCGAGGAGGAGGATGAGGGAGTGCGAGGGTCTGACAGACGCTCTGCTTTTCGTCATCCAGACTGCACTGGGGAGCAGCGAGATTGATAGTAAGGTCTGTGCTCGCCTCCTCTTCTCTCCACACCGCTCGCTGCGGCCGATATTCCCTGCTCGGTTGCTTTCTCAAGGTTGCCCGGCTCCTGTCTCCTAAATGGGGTTCTTTAATCATGATTTAACGGCGCGCCTCTTCGCGGCGGTGACGCTGGCGCGGGAAACGCGTTTATGCTAATGAGAATTGAGTGCTGAGCCGCGCTGATGCCACACGCCGGACTCAGCGTTCTGCCTCTGGTCATTTCCAAACTCCGGCTCATTACAGCTTCCTCAGCAACTCCTCCACCTCCTCCTCCTCCTCCTCTTCCTCCCTCTCCTCTGTTTCTTGTGTCTCATTCATCTTTTCCACCATCACCAACTTTCTGCTCGAGTCTGAGGCGAGCAAAAAAGAACAAAAAGAAAAAGAAAACTACTTTCCGTAGCTCTTGCGTCAGAATACAGTGCAGATGTCTGAGCATGTTCATTTCAACATTCTAAGAAAAACACAACCGATGTAATATCACTTTATATTGTTGTATTGTGATCATGAACACTTCATTTTATGAATAACGTAATCGATAATCAGTTACTGATTTACATGATTTGAAGCCTAATGCTGATTCAGACCAGGAAGTTCTGACGGCAAGGACGCAGCAGGTCACGATGGAAAAATCTGCCTTTATCAGGTTCATCCTACTCCCTAGACGCGTCCGTGTCAGGTTCTATTGAGTCGTTACTCATTTTCTATCACACGTTTTGCTTCTTTTTTCACTTCATTTTGATTCTTGTTGTTAAAAAGTATTAGTGATAATTAAAAGCTTTCATATTCTTTCTATAAACAGAGAGACAGATATAAACTTTAAATTTCATACAATTTCCCAAAACTGCTCTTCTTCAGTCATGAGTGACTCCTGAAGCCACAAATATCCTCATCCTCATCTTCATCCTCATCCCCAGGTCTAGAAGCTCGCACCAGGCCAAGCTCTTTGAAATTCATCAGAGTGTGTTTTCTGGACTCTCACACGCTCTTTTGAAGACGTGCCTAATAAGAGTCTCGATCATACAAGAAGGAGAATTTGTATCGGCGCTACAGTACCATCTGTGTTCAGAATCATGGATTCGAGTGTGTGTGTGTGTGTTCGAAAACACAATATTTTTGCAGTCTTCTTTGGTGTTAGTGTGAAGTTGGATGTGTGACTGGATTCTAAACTTTTCACTTCTATCAGTGCAAAGCCAGTCAGTTGCCGAACCCAGTCATGAGAGGATCTTTTAGATGTTTGATGCTCAAATCAAACCGGGACTGATAAGATTTCTGGTGAGTGCAGGCGTAAAAGCGACTGACATTTACAGACATTTACTTCAATCACAGCACGGTGATGAGACTCTTAGCCGCATTAAAAACACATTTGAACATTTTGAAACAGGCCATACAGTACGTCCGTGAATGACGATCCCGGTCGATGGGCAGTTCCTGTGAACATTCGGCGCCTGGTCCCGTAAAATCGATGGATAACTAGTCACTGACTTGTGAAAGAAGAATCTGTCTGTGCTAACTGTATACACGACACCACTTGCACGTTACAGGCACTCGGTCACATCCCCTGTAGAGTCCAGACCTCTCTCCAAGCCATTTCCACATATTTGGGACCACACATTAGAGGAGTTCCTGGTAGGCCGGCGTTTCAGACAATGGCTCTGGCTACTGAGAAAACGTTCTACCTTGTTGGTATTCAAACTCTAGTGAAACACACCCACTCTCACACACCCAATTACACACTATTACACCAATCGGCATGTCTTCGGATTGTAGAAGGAAACTGGAAAACCCTGAGGAAACCCACCAATCTCGGGGAGAACATGCAAACCCTGTACAGAATGTGTGCGAGGTGACAGTGATGAGCCAGAGCAAAAATTATATTCATTATAATTTCATTACTGTCGTTCATTAGCTCTTATTAACTCATTCCAGTGTATTAACTTACTTAGTTATTAAAAAGGCAGCCATCGAGCAGGGAGATTGGATTTCTTATCAAATACATTAGCCGCGCCGCATACTGTACGTTTTCTCGCTTCAGCAACGTGTGAGACGCGAGAAGAAATATTACTGCCTTTTGATCTTCGCCAAGCTTTCATATAAAATAACATAACGCTAGGTCTCTCTTCATCGCTGCACTTTAATCCATTATCAAGTCTAAATAAAGCCGAAGCGAGTCCGCCACGGGCCTTGGGGACACGTCACTCTAATCACTCAGCCTCAGCTCCGAGCCTGCCATTTCCCACGTTCCTCACGCCTGGTGCCGGGGCCATTACAGCCGCCCCGTAGAGCCGTGAACGCTGAGCATGACAAATCTGTTCTCCAGCGTGCTGTCAGGACAGAACCTGTCGCAGCCGAGGCTCCACGTGGCGAATCGCTAAACACAGAGCACATTCGGACAGAAAGATAACCTGGCTCGGTATTTGTTCATCTGACAGGCGATTTTTATCCAAATTGACTTCTAAGTGAGACAAAATCAATCAACCCGAGCAGCGTTACGGTTGCCAGGGCCGGGAGAGAGACGTGAGGAATAAAACACAGCGTGGTGTGGAGATATAAGGAAATAATCAATAGCAGAGACAGCGCTAACACTCTGAGACTTGGAAAGTCTTTTCCTATTTATTTGTTAAATTTATAAATTATTTGTTTTTATTTATGCATCGCCTTTATCCTGAGTACAGGGTTGCGGGGGCCTGCAGCCAATCCCAGGAAACTTAGGGCACGAGGCGGGGTACACCCTGGACAGGGTGCCAAAACATCACAGAGCACAGACACATACAATTTGGGAACCTGAATGACTGTCGGAGCACCAGGTGAACAGACCCCAGACGGGAATCAAACACAGACCCTGGAGGTGCGAGGCCACAGTGCTAATCTCTACCCCACCTTCTTGAAGCTGATATGCAGCTTGTCATGTGACCAAGAAACTACGTTAACATAGATCAAAATCAACAAATCTTTTTTTGAGTCGTTTCGTTCTTTTGATCAGAAATAAAATAAAATGTTGCGTTTTCAATAAAAAGAACCTCAATACGTCTACATACACAAATGTTGGCTATAGTTCCAGTTAAGAAAATATTACAATGCAACTAAGGACATATTATAATAAACAGAATGAGTAGCTCACCATCATATCTTCTAGTCGGAGTCGTTCGTTCTTTTGAATCTATTGCACCGCACAGCGTCTATGGGAGTCACGTGACAAAGGAACGAGCGACTTGAGACTTGAAGACTCATTGCTGAGAATCGTTCCATTCTGTTTCCTGTATATAACATACGGAGGTTTTGCGATGCTTTGCGCACCCAATAGAAATTGAACGAATCACTCTCCGAGATACTCGTTCATCTGAGTCACGTTAAAGATTCGTTCAAAAAGAACGAATCGTTCATGAATGACCCATCACTAATTGTCATACCTCCAAATTAATTACCTTACAATGGCTACGTGACATCTATAAACTTTCCCCCAGTGCTGCTTGTGTTACTCTGGGTTTGAGAAAGTTTTAATTAAAAGGCCAAAAATAAATAAATAAATGCAGCTAGGTTAGCCGTATGCAGTTAATCGCTATCTTAGCCTGCTTTCGCTTTTAAAAACAGACACGCTATCAGTTTTAGCTCCACAGAGTAGCTCCAGGAGATTTTTTTCTCAAGTGACTTGTTTGTACGCAGTCGTTTGTATTCATTAATATAAAATCAGGCTTACTAGCACCCGGTGTAAAGCGTTTCATGAGATCAGATGTCGCTGGAGTTTTGCTAAACATTTTCACCAGGAAATCAGGCTCACGGTTCGAGAAATCAATTTGCTCAACAAGACATTTAATCATTTTTTTCCCCCTAAAGTTCTGGGTTGCGATATTTCTTAATTAGCCGAGCTTGGCTGGAAGAAACGTGGGTTGGACACGTCCGCGCGGTTTATTATGTCTGAAATGGCGGCGCGTAATCCCGACAGTGTTTCTCTGATTGCGGTCATTATTTCTGTTTGCAGAAAGGCTCGTCCTCTTCGCTCGGCGACGACGAAAACAAGCAGCCGCAGCAAGTCAGTCATTTTTCATCGTAGTTTCCTTACATTTCTTCCCCCGCTGTCCTGGCAGGCATCCCTCTCCCACTGCTACTGTGTCCCCCTTTAATACCTCGTTAAACCGAGTGCGAGTTAAATGCCGATGGATCGGGCTTGCTGTGTTTTTTTTTCTTTTTTTTCTCGAACGGATCTCGTTTTAATGGGTGACGGAGTATATAATAATTATATAATTAGGCACTTTGTGATGTGTAATAGTGCCTGATCTTTCCAGGAAATCTGATCTGTCCATGAAGGAGAACCGAGAGAACCTTGTCCTGTTTGATAAGGCGATGATTTCAGTAATGGCTGCATTTGAGCATTATTTGCTTTGCCTGCAATGAAGCAATAACGCACCGCAGGTCGTCCTTCTTTCCTCTCTTCTGCATGTTTATGTGTCTAGAAAGGTACCCAATAGACTGGATGAGTTATTAGATCCGTGCCTCATCATTTGTTGTTGTTGTTGTTGTTGTTTTTTCCTTCTTCAGACCATAGAAAACTGTGTGTGCATCTTGAGGAACCTCTCGTACCGACTGGCGGCGGAAACGTCTCAGGGACAGCAGATGGGCACCGAGGAGCTGGATGGTCTTCTGTGCAGCGACTCCAACGGGAAGGACGGAGAGAGTTCAGGCTGCTGGGGGAAGAAGAAGAAGAAAAAGAAGGCGCTGGATCAGGTGGGGATCGTGTCGGCAGGAGAGGAGAAGCGATTAGGAGTGGGTTTTTTAGCAGCGAGTCGTGTTCATCCTGTTCCCAGTGCGCTGAAAGGAGTTTTAGGGTAAACGCCAGCAGCAGCAGTCAAACTTTAAACTCCTCACAGCAACATGGTTTAAAATCTTATAAAAATTTTAGATTAAAATCTAAAATTTTGTGGTGCTATACATAATTTAAAGATTGCATATATAACTATTTCTGTAAGAAGTTACCACAGGTCTCAGAGCTTTCCCAGAGTGTGTGTGTGTGTGTGTGTGTGTGTGTGTGTGTTAATGCTCCAGCTGAAATACACCTCAGATACTGCATTATTTATACCTCACACTCCTCCTCCTCCAAACACACTATTTCAGTGTCCATGTAAATGAGCTACTGCTAAGCCACGCCCCCTCCAGAGAGCAGCACAGCTGAAAAATAAGCCAAGGCAAGTGTGTCTCCTTATATGAGGTCACAATAGGGGGATCTAATAGGCTTGTTTAACAAGATGCAAAATGGAAAAAGAACAAAATCATTTTGTCATGTTTTTATGTTTGTAAAAGCTGAATGAAGAGAATGTTTAAACCTGACCTAATATAAAAGTGATGAAAAGGTTCCCTTTAAAAGCCATGGATGGTAGACTCAGAATTAAGTGTTATCTTTTATTCATTAATGAAATCAGGGATTGCTAAACATAAAAGCAACATTTTCTTGTTCTAATGGTGGAAACTTTTCAAGAAATCAATTCCTAAAACTATCTGCCAATAAAAAAAAGAAAGTTTTGCTTAAGATTTTTGTAAGATTTATCTGGAGATAAGTTTAATAATCTTATATTTGGTTTGGTGTAATCTTACTTTAACAAAATGTAGCGAAATTGAACTTTATTCAAGATATTTTCAAATTCATCTACACTTTTATATGTCACCTTAAAGCCAGACAAAATATGTGATAGAAAATGCAGAACTGGAGAAAAACAAAAGGTTATGCGTAACTAAGACACACCTTGTTTTCACTCAGACTCCGCCCACAAGTATCCCTCTAACATAGACGCTGTATAGCGCTGCCTAGTGTCTGAAATACTGATGTATTTTTGATTTTCACTCAGTTTTATGTAGCTCCTCTCATAAACTATTTTATTATATTTAGTTTTATTTATTATTATTTTAAGTTTTATTAAAAATCTTTCTCTTTGTTAGAGGATCAGACTGTTATTAAAAAAAAAATTTGGAAAGTTTTTTCTTTAATTCAATTACTCTTTCAGATATCATTTGCTTTAATTTCTTACATCATTTAATCTGATTTTAATTATAATTTTAAAATTGCTTTTGGATTGTTTTGTAAGCGGGCATCTTTTTATGTTTGTGTGCGCGTGTGTGTGTGTGTGTGTGTGTGTGTTTGCCGAATCACAGCACTGCTACAAAGAGCTTTCCTCTAAACATACGCTGCAATTTTCTGTCATTTCCATCACACAATAGTAGTACAAACATACTTGCAAATCTTCCTTAATGCATCCTGTTTGTTTAGGCTGCAATTTATTTATTTATTTTCTGCATGTCCTGGACAGAAAATGAGATGAGATAAGGGACATCCTGTTCCAGATGCGATAAATCACGCTCATTTCGACGCCCCCCCCCCCCCCGACTCCGCACTAATTTTCATCACAGGTGCCTCACGTGGTGTTTGAACCTGAGTGAAGATGACAGGATGTGAAAGCGAGCATACTGTAGTACATCTAAGTGAGTAAAGGTGATGGATGAGACTCCCGATGTAGCTTTAATCCCGAATAAATTTACTGAAATTAAATTAAACCGGTGTCCATCCGTCACGAGGCTCTCCCGGCGAGGACACGCCACAATAAAGCGATTCGAACATCACATCAGAGCGATCGCTCTATCCAGATGTTCTTCCTGAAAAACTGCACAAGTTTAAGGGATATTTCCATCAGATCTGACGTCAGATCAGTTTCCAAGCCGGCGTTTCCGATCCGTGTCGTCTTCTCTTCTTTGACCGTCAGATTCTCTTATTAAACATCGCAGGAGAGTTTCTTCATCTGTTCAGTCGTCCCTGAGATCCGTCTCCTTTTCCTCGCTCTTCTTGACCCTCAGCCACAAAGCAAAGATGCTTCTATTAAATAGTGCATCTGTTTTTTCTTCTTTCTGCTTTACATTGACCCGATGTTCAGGTATAAAGATAAAGGAATGAAAAAAATATATATGTAACGCCATGAAGATAAAATCTTAATGTTATGGTTTTTTTAAGCTTATTAATGGATTTATTAAAGAAATTTATGTTAGAATTTTAATTAGAGGTTCATTTGTAAGTACAACATTTTTGTAGTAATAAATATAGTTTTATTGAATTAAGGTTTGTTTTTTTACTGTTTTTTTTTAGCATTGTGCCCTAAACCTTTTCACACATTTTCATAAATGTTTTTTATCTCTCTGCCAGTGGGTGTAAAATATATTTTTAATGCATTTATTTTATTTTTGTAAAAAAAAAAAATTATACAGAAAAGAAGCCTTTAGTGTTCCTTATCACGTCATTTTTTCAAAATTTGTTTATAATGATGTAATTTAAAGACAAATGAGAAGGTCATGCACCACACCTGCAAAATCTGTTATTTATTTATTATTTTATTTACTTAGTTAATTATTTCAACAGAACAATCATGTATTTATAATTTTGTTTTGTTGATAGATTTTTTTATTACCTCAATTTCTATTAACAGACAAATAGTATCTTGCACTACAGGAAAAAGAAAAATATATTATAAAAAAAATTGTAATTGTATTATATACGCATTACATAATAATCTTTGATATTTTGCACTTCTTATGGAAAAAAACATTAATTGATTGATTGGTTGACTGACTGATCATAGGCACAGAAGAGAACATAATCCATGTGTATAATTCTTCGGTTTATTTCTCTTCATTTAATCTCAGCCAGTCCTGTTCTCCACGATCAGCTGTAGCTCGATAAGCCGTCTCGTCTGCAGCTGGACTCTGGCTTTTCTCCTCGTCCTGCAGAAGCGAAAGACTTTGAAAGGGGACACCCGGGCTTAAAGCCGAGTGGAGGCTAATGTACTCCACTAAATCATTTATCGCTGAGTGGCAGCTGGCTAGCTGACGAAATCCGGCTGAGCTCCAGGTCAGAGCTGCTGGCGTTTAGCGCGGCTAATTGACTGAAGGAGAAGAGAGCGTGTAAACACGCGTCTGCAGCCTCTGATCTTCCAGCTTGATTTAAACACCACAGATGTGTCAATATCTCACCCCACTTCATCTCCTCTTAACTGTGTTTCTCATGAAAAAGTCAAGTTTGGAGTTGAATGAAAGCCGCGCTGCTCCGCTGTTCGCATTCGGCCTTCGGATAAAGCTGCGTTCCTCTAACTGACGGTTCTTTGTTCTCTATTCTGGTATTTTTAAATAAGTATTAAATAAAGCAGTAAAGCAAAAAGCGGGTGGCCTTGACTGGTGCAAAGTCTGTCCTCAGAACGTGCTGAATGCTCTAGCAGCGCTCTCGCCTTCGTGGAGGACTTTCTGCGGTCAGCCTTGTGATACAAAATGCTGTAGATGAAAATCATTGGTAACTTTTTCTTTACACCCAGTGACCTCATGCAACATTTATATTTATAACTTTATAAAGTGATCACTTCCTTAGAATTAAGGTCTTAGACTCCACAAGACCTCTGGGGGGTATGATGTGGTGTCTAGCATCAGGACATTGGACCTTTCAGACTTGTTTTAGGAATTTGGAGGTCAGGTTGGCAGCCTTTGGCTCTTTAGCCCACTGGACCCCGTGTGCACAGTGAGCTGTGATGTACTGGGTGTTCTGGTGCTTTTCCAGCATTGATTTTTTTCAGTGATTTGTGCTGCATTGGCTTTTCCATGGGATCGGACCCCAACTGGCCGTCAGTCCACACAGGCATGGGTGAGAGAACGACCCCCCGTTGAATGAACAACCCCAAACAAATTTTTTATTGCAAATACAACCTCAATGAAATTGTAATCTTTATTCAGAGCATTTACACAGATTAACATCTATTCAATCAGATCTCCAAACCCCACCTTTGACCAAACAACACATCCGTGAGATGGTTTCATCAAGAGGCCAGCAGTACATTTTA
>JAQMYJ010000019.1:21252171-21284000 GCA_030014305.1 Clarias laeviceps
CGTGGCCTCTGTGTCTTTTTCAGTGAAGGAGGTAAAGGAGGCGTGGCCTCTGTGTCTATTAGTCTCAGTGAAGGAGGAGTGGCCTCTGTGTCTATTAGTCTCAGTGAAGGAGGCGTGGCCTCTGTGTCTTTCTCAGTGAAGGAGGTAAAGGAGGCGTGGCCTCTGTGTCTTTCTCAGTGAAGGAGGTAAAGGAGGCATGGCCTTTGTGTCTGTTAGTCTCAGTGAAGGAGGCGTGGCCTCTGTCTTTTTCAGTGAAGGAGGTAAAGGAGGCGTGGCCTTTGTGTCTGTTAGTCTCAGTGAAGGAGGCGTGGCCTCTGTGTCTTTTTCAGTGAAGGAGGTAAAGAAGGCGTGGCCTTTGTGTCTGTTAGTCTCAGTGAAGGAGGTGTGGCCTCTGTGTCTTTTTCAGTGAAGGAGGTAAAGAAGGCGTGGCCTTTGTGTCTGTTAGACTCAGTGAAGGAGGCGTGGCCGCTGTGTGTGTCAGTCTCAGTGAAGGGGTTAAGGAGGCGTGGCCTCTGTGTCTTTCTTAGTGATGGAAGTGAAAGAGGCGTGGTCTCTTTGTCTGTAAATCTCAGTGAAGGAGGCGTGGTTTCTTTATCTGTAAATCTCAGTGAAGGAGGCGTGGTTTCTTTATCTGTAAATCTCAGTGAAGGAGGCGTGGCCTTTGCATGTGTCTGTTCTCACTTCAAGATTCTTAATTATGATTAAGTAGTTGCTAATAACATACAGTATGTAGTCATCCATTTTTATTTTTAAATCTGACCTCCCGTTATCTCCTCCTGCAGTGGGATGGTGTTGGTCCTCTCTCTGACACGGCCGAGCCTCCAAAAGGAATCCAGATGTTGTGGCATCCGTCCATCGTGAAGCCGTACCTCCTGCTGCTCTCTGAGTGCTCGAACCCAGACACACTGGAGGGAGCGGCTGGGGCGCTGCAGAACCTGGCAGCGGGAAGCTGGAAGGTAAATCAGCATAATGTGTGTGTGTGTGTGTGTGTGTTGTTGTTGTTGTTGTACATTTTTAGCTTTTATTTATCCCAGCCAATTACAAAAGTTAATATTGATTCATTCATATCAGTTTGTATCTGTCCAGAATACTTGAATGACTTTAGTTTATCCTTACACTTTAAATAATCAATATTAGCATTAATTTGCGCCTCACTGCTACTGAATTCAGAATTCTGATTGGTTCGGAAGGTTTTAATTAATTCTGCATAACAGCAGATCTGACAGTAGAGCAGCTACAAATCACAGGTTTATTGTTTCTATAGCAACAACCTACTCACAGGGAAAGTGATAGGAATAGTCAAAGGATACAGCTGTAATTTTCTCAGTAACAAGCAGCTTTTTTTTAATAACATGAAGAAAAATGTGTTTCAGTTTTTTTTTTTTTATAAATAAGTGTAATATTCATGAAATGATGAAAAAAGACTACATGATGTACAGTATTAGGAAAATAATCAGCGTCAGAACGGTAAAATGGTCAATGGTCCAATGGTAAAATGGTCAAGTATGTGAAATCATTTTAAGGTTCAAAAAACATTCTAGCAGCTTTGCCTGTTTTATTTATTTCAGAATTTAATTTACATTTTGCCCTGAAATAAGCCCCACCCCCCCAAGCTACAATACAAAACTTCCCTGCCCTGCCCCGCCCGCCCCGTTTTTGCTTAAAAGGCATCTCATGGATCATGTGCTTCCACACATACTGTATAAATGCTTGGGGTTGATTTGAGAAGATGGAGAATTGTGAGGGTTTTTTTTCTATTGTAGTTCACTTCTCAGCCAGCAGGGGGGCTCTAAAAATTACACACTGCCACTTTAAGCCAAAATTCTGCATAAAATACTCTTTGAACAATGCATCACAGGCAAATTATTTGAAAGCGAATTTTTTGTGTTTTATGACACCATATGAAGACCTCAGCGGTTTCTGGCGTGTGTCTGCTGTAAACACTCAAAGCTAATTTTCTGCTGCCGAGGGAGAAACGGAGTGTGTTTACTTACTGTGAGGCACGAGCACGGAGGAAGAAGTGTGAAATTAGGAAACGCTTGCTTCTCTCAGATGTTTAAAAGAGTGTGAGGAGAAGCTTGCTTATACACTTTCACTCTCTTTTTTCTTCCCTGAGCCTGGCCTTCATCTCTCTCTCTCTCTCTCTCTCTTTCTCTCTCTCTCTCCATCTGTCTTTCTGTCTCTCTGTTTCTTTCTCTCTGTCTCTGAGACCAAATCTCACTTCAGCTGTGTTGTTAAAGCACGGTAATCTGCCCAAAGTGGCGCTGCTGGACCGATCGATACGCTGCAGGCAGGGACTCGAAGATGGAAAGATGGAGAGATAGAGGGATCGGGTGTGGGATGAGCCTCAAAGTCCCGTAAAGTCCTGTAACTTCCAGAGCTTTTGCTTCACACGGACTTAAACGCGCTCATGGTGGGTTAAGCGAGGAACTCCACCTCGCTGTGACTCGGTGTGTATAAAGGAACTGGATTCTCCTAATTAACTCGTTAAACCCGTTTTCTAAGGGTCCTTCATCTGGATCTAAAATAAGAAATCACACACCAAACCTGTAGTGCTGTCTTAAGAGTTTATACACACCTAGAATTCGAGGAAAAAGAGGTTCTGAAATGGGAGTGCCTAGTGAATTTTTTGGTATTACAAATAGATGAAAATCTCCTATAGTACATTGTTATATATTGTACTTTTTTAGTAATTGGAATTGACCAGAAGTATAACAGCATGCTACTGCAGCAATAAGAATATATTCATGGGAAATTTGAATCATGTATAAGATATAATTATAAGATATAATAAGATATACATTAATTTAATTAATTATTGGGTCAGGTTCTGTATGTACAGCATATACTTTAAGTGTACTAAGTATATTTGAAGTTGTTTCACTTTGGCACATAAAAGAACACTTAATGCACTTAAAATTGTGCTTTTGTACAATTTAATTACAACTTAAATACACTTGGAACAAAATTAGTTGTTCCAAAATAGCAAACTTCAAGTATTCTAGTCATTAGTCTGCACTTATAGTAAGTCATGCTAGGATTTAATGTACTTAGCATACTTTATTTTCACTTGGGGTGGCTTGGGTGTGTGTGTGTTTAATCTAATCTAATCTAATCTAATCTACTACACAAACACCTCTTTTTAATAGAATGCATAATAGTTTTGATGCTTTATTATCATTAGTGCTCCTCGTAAAGCGCGCGTGGCCACTTTTGGAGCCTTTGTAGGTCACATGACCATAACCACGCCCTCTTTTCCATCAAGAGTCTCTGTAGACGTTTGAATTCAGAAATATATTAACAGGAGTTATTGTTTCTGAATATATGATAAAATACAGCGGTTTCTTTCCAGATGTGTGTGTACACAAAAAGAAAATGATAACATGACAGATGTGGACTGGACTGAGATCCCAGAGATTCTCCGCTAATAAACGTCACTCCACCTCCAGATGCGACACTAATCCAGTTTATATGTGGCATAAAACGGCGGCTTTATAAATGTAAAATGTGAATAATGTGGCATAACTATGCAGGAAACGTCACACGCATATTCAGCGCACTGAGGTATAAACACAGCTGTCTCATTTATTTGTTCATTTATTACAGTTATTTATTGTTGTTGTCATGGTGTTTTGTGTTTTGTTCCGAACCAGTTCCCAGCATGCATTGCACCTCACAATTTTAAACCTTTCTAATCAAATCAGGATTTTTTTTTTATTGCGCAGAATAACAGAACACAAAGTAGAAACTCCCTTTATTTCTCTATATAATCCCCTGCTACACTAATGCACTCATCTGGATATCATGAAGGTAGGAAGGTTTTTCAGTTCGCCGGATCCATGATCAGACTTCCTGCTTCAGGTCTGTAGCCCTAGGCTTCCAGGAACTCCTTTAATGGACCAAATTCCCACAGGCAAATGCGTCTCTTCCACAAGTTGGCGACAAGTTATCCGTTGATTTTCAAAGATCGTCCGTTGAAATCGTTCACAGGAATTGGCGATCACGGACGTACGACCTTCTTTAAAACGTTTGCACCGTTCTAATGTTTTACTGCGGCTAAGATTCTCAACGCTGTACTGCACCTGAAGTCTTCTTTAAATATCAAATCATCTGATTTACGCCTTCATTCATCAGAAAGTCCCGGTTTGACTTGAACGCTCTTTGTATTATGAAACTTCACCAGATTAAAAGGAAGCCTTTGCTTCGTTGGACTCTTTTTCCCGACAGAAGGTTTTAAGATTTATTGTAGCCCGGACTTTACCGCAGTAACTCAAACTAAATCTACAGCCCTATTCAGACAGGATTCTTTTCTCTCTTTGATGTTTATAATTACCGTTTTAATGTGTCACTTTTGCAAAAAAAAATTTTTTAATCTGACATTCAGACAGAAATTAAATTAAACTGCTCATTCATATTAGAGTAACTTTGTTCTAAAATGTACTGTTTCGTGTTTTATGTCGAGTGCCATTGATTTAAAAATCATTTTAACACCTTTTTTTTGTTTTGTCTTTTTGTCTTTTCTTTTTTCCAGTGGTCAGTCTACATCCGTGCGGCGGTGAGGAAAGAGAAAGGACTGCCGATCCTGGTGGAGCTCTTGAGGATAGATAACGATCGCGTGGTGTGTGCGGTCGCCACGGCGTTACGAAACATGGCCTTAGATGTCAGAAATAAGGAGTTAATCGGTAAGTCCTTCTCGTTTCTGTTTTTTGTTTTTTGCGTTGCTTTACTGCGGTGTGTTCGGATCTGAGTGTGTAAATCAGCACCGAGTCGCTCGGAGTGTGTTGTTTGTAGTGCTCGTGAATAAGTGTGACTAAACGCAGCCAGTTGTATTTCACTGCAGCTTTACTGCTTCTTGTTGTTTTTCGCGAGGAACACAGCATTGTGCGTTCGTCATGTTGTTAGCGACCTAATTAAACAAAGGCATCAGGTGTGAAAATATAATTGTCCTCTCTGTTTAGCTGAATCCAATTACAAGCTGCTTGTGAGCACTGCGATCACAGAAGCGGGTTTGTTTTGTTCCAGGACTCTGATCTGAGATCAGTCTGATTAACACCGCAGGCTCCAGAGGAGCACAGAGCAACAACCTGGAGAAATGACTAAACATTTATGAGATCCGTTACGCTTATTTGACTGCAGAGTATTTGGTAACACTTCAGTGAGGTGTTGGCACTCAGACACAAACTTTTGTGAACATTTGTAAAGGTTTAGTCTGCAGACCTGCCAACTGTTCCTCCTTTTGCACGGCCTGGATTCTGCGACTGCGAAAATTCTTGGCAGACGAGTCGACTAGCGTATGAATCCGCAGTATCCGAGGACCGCGTGCCCCGCCCCGACCGCTTCTCCCATATCGGTCTCATCTCAACTTGTTTTTCCTGCAGCACGCTCGCTTTCTGTCAAAGTTAACGGAGAATGTTTTGTATGAGTTAAAGGTTCCATATTTTACAGTGTCTCAGCCATTTCAGTGTCTGTGTAAATGTGCTGAGCCACAGAACAGCGACAGAACAGCGACAGGCCAGCTCCGGGGTGCGTCCCTTTAAATGAGCTCACATTAGGGCAAAAAACGAATCGTCTTCTTCAAACCCTGTCCTATACAAATGTGGAAAATGGATGTTAGAACAATCTGAATGTTTAAACATGACAAATTTAATTGTTTAATACAATGAAATGATCCGGTTAGATTAAAACTTCTGTCTTATCAGCGCTCTCCGTTCAGGCCTCCTGTCTCCCCAGCCAGCGCTGTGAAGCTCAGTTCATTCGTAACAGCGGTGCGAGCAGAAATGGATGCCTCACTTATGATTTGTACAAAAGAAGAGCAGCATGATTTGTTTTATTTGTGTGGCCCGAGGGTGACCTGCTGCCGTTATTTATCGAAGACTAATAGACGATGAAAAAAGTGTTTTGTCGCAGAAGAAGAAGCCAGACGCCCGTCCACGTCCACGGCTGATGACAACATCGAGTCCCCTGAAAGCACATACTTTCCGAGCACTTTTTTCTTCCTAATTCCCATCTGTCACTAGGGGATCTTTTCACAATCTTTTCGAAATACTCACTCACGCAAAGTCATAACGCACTCAAAGAACAGCGCTATCCGCTCCCCTCCGATTGCTTGGCTGTAGAGCCAATGTGATTAATGTGCGAGCGCTGAGTACCTCGGGACAGTCAGCTCTCTCTAGGCCCTCGGCTGTGGGAGCATCACATTTTCTTTAATGTTAAATAGTTTTTTATTTATCAGTTTAGATTTAACCTTAGCTAATATTAACTAAACACAGCAACGACAGAAATGTACCAGAACACCCGGTGCACCACAGCCCAACACACATGGGGGCCGCAAGGTTCCGCGACCCGCCCTACGTATTCCGCAGATCCCAATCCGATCGAGTCCCACGTCATGCAAACAAGTCAAATCCACAGAGGCTCCACCCTGCAACCTGCAGCAGCACCCAAAGGTTTCACTTTCCTTGTCCTTGTCCTTGTCCTTGTCCCAGGTCGCAAGGGGAACCCACAACAAAGGTGATTTTAATGTGTGTGTATTCCTTTTTTTTTTATTTTATTTTTTTTATAATTCAGCTCCTGTAAAGAGTCTGATTTCTTTTTCACTGACATTACTAACACACTATCGATCTGTCTGTAATGTACTTGCTTTCCTGATGTGCCCTGGGCATCTCCATGGCGACGGCTCTCCCGTTACAGTCTGGTGGTTTTCCGAGGGTCCTGTGGGACATAACTGTGAGCGTTTAAGCTTGGACAGCTTTACTTCCTGAAACATTTGACTGTAATAATCAGCACCTGGGTTCATACCTCGGATAAAAAGCTGCTGCTCTGGGAATCGATCATTCCTCCCCGTGCAGGAGTGCGCGCTCGACTTCGCTCACTACAACAACGAGCGCTAACACGAAATCTGCTCAGGATGAGCTTTAGCTTTAACGTATCCATAGCAACATAAATTTGTTGGCTTTCTTGGCCGACATGTCCAGTTTTTTTTTTTTTTTTTTTTTTTTTCACCTGTGAATGAGAATTGTCAGAAATAAAAGGAGTAATTATAGCGTTCGACGTGACGGTCTGGATGAAAAGGTGCTTTGATGATTGAAAGTGCCTGGCTTTATTCTTCTGACTCGGTGTGTAGGTATGAATTCGAACACGACCTGGAGCTTCTTCATTAATTTGACATTGATGTGCTATGATTTAAAAGGCTGACTAATGAGAAGAATAAACCTGTCTGTCTGCAGGTCTGTCTGTCTGTGCAAATTCAGCATTCAGTAGGATTTTTATCACTAATGAAATGAGAGAAATGTATTGTAAAAGGAGATCCAAATAAAAAAAATCTGTCTGTGCTGTTCATATTTTGTCTTTCGCCCCTCTGCTGCTGCTGCCGCTGCCGCTCTCTCTCTCTCTCTCTCTCTCTCTCTCTCTCTCTCTATGTTTTGCAGATGATGGCATCAGCTCATCGGCTTTTAAAGCAGGAGTAAGGAGAGGAGGCGGGAGAAGTGCTCCAGAGTGATGTTAATTTGGGCTTTCTGTGAAAACACAGCATCTGACTCCCCTTGTGGGATTGAGAGAGAGAGAGAGAGAGAGAGAGAGAGAGAGTAGCAAGGGGAGAATTCACTGGAGTGGAAAATGGAGGAGAACAAAGGCCAGGGATGGAGCGAGAGTGAAAGAAATCAAGCTCAGATCTGAGTCAGTTCCATCAAGGACAAGGTGACTTCAGAGTGGTTCGGAGGTGTACGTCGAAAATCTCAGCATCGTCTAACTGAAGCGTAAAACAAATCTGCACTAAACAGTTAGGCCTGACCACTCGGCAGCCATCTTGGATTTGTAATAAGAGTTAAAATCTGATTAGGGTAATAAATAACAATTTATTTTTATTTTCAGGATGCATGCTGCTGAGTGGAAGGGTTTATTTTCTGCAGCGGCTCTTTTTATCCAGGGTGCAGAAATGGATGCATGAGCTGGTCGTGGTGTTCGTGCTTCTCTCGAAAAACACAAAGCTGATGAATCAAGAACATGGAGAAGAGCAGCGTGCATACGTTCAGGCCATGTTTGTTGCTTAAACATGCAAATTCCTAAACAGGCTCTGTCTTCCTCCCGGCTCTTTAATCCCAGACTTTAGCTTGACGCTGATTTAAGTTTGAATCTAAACCGCGACAGGCCTCTGAGCCAGCTACAGGGGATAAAACTCTGGAATAAAACTCCTCCACTTCAGTTCAGGCATATCAAAAACACCCACGCCTTTCTGTTGCTCAGCTCCAAATACGAAAAGAAAAAAGAAAAAAAAAAACTCTCAAAACTTTGCAGCACAGAAGTTCTTCAGGTGTTTCTTTCAAACCCTCCTGGTGTCAGAGTGAGGAAATTGACCATGCAGAGGCACGTCGTTTTTGTGGAGCTTCAGCAGAAAAGCTGCCTGGATTTGACAGGAATGTTTGAAGTTTCTGTTTCGGTTAGCACTGGGATTTGGGACGCTTGTCGCAAAATGGCCAGCATTTGAGCGGATAGGGAAGGGATTTGAAAGTGTAATCCTGTTTTTGATGACCGGAGGAGTCGTATATCTGGCTGCTCGTAAAAAGAAAAATGTTCCGGCTTTTTTATTACGACGGATGAGAAATTCTTTCCAGAAGATTAACTGGAAATACAGGCAAAGATCTTTAGATAGAATTAATACTCGTGCATGAGTGTCAATCCAATCCAATCCAATCCACTCCATCCGTCCCTCTATCTGTCCCTCCATCTATCACATCATTCATCCACTTTGTCTTAGACATCCATCCATCTAGTCGTCTATCACATTACCCTACACATCCTTACAGTTAAATTGAACCATATATCCTATCCATCCATCATCTTATTCATTCATCTATCCATGTATTCCAGTCTATATATCATCTACAGTATCTACCCATCCAATCACCCATCCATCTAATCCATATATCCATTCATCCATCCCAACAACCCATTCCTTAATCCATCCATCTACAGTATTTATCCTTTCATCCATCCACGTTATCATCCATCCATTCATGTGATCATTTCTTCCCAATCATCCCTATAATTTCATATAATCTGTCAAATCTGTTTTAATCATCCATCCGTCCATCCAATCAACTCATTCCATCCATCCATCATTTCAAACTATTTATCCAATCTACAGTAATCTGTACAATCCAATCAATTTGTTCATTTAATTATTTGCTTAGTGCAATCTGTCTATTTAACAAATTCCATTTAACTGTCCAGTATAGTCAACTATTCATCCATCCTTCCATGTTTTAATCCATTTCATCCAATCTAGTCTGTCCAGTCCAATTCATTGAACCTCCCGTCCATCCATCTTTCCATCCATTCATCCATCCATGTATAGTTTCTGTCCATTCATTCATCCACTTATTTGATCCTTTCTGTCCATTTATCCCTTAAATCCATCCATCATCTCTTCCCATCCAGTTCATCCATTTCATCGGATCTAATCTGTCCCGTCTAATTTATTCATCATTCCATCCATCCATCATCACACCCTTTTTCTCTCCGCTATCTAATGTCCAGCAGATGGACGTCTGGAGTGCGTCCTGATGCTGACATTCAGGAAATATCACATTATCAGCAGCGTGTCTAAACCTAAACCTAGCCTTGTTAAAGCCATATTCCTCGGCTCATTATCAGTCTGCACATCTTCCCTTCCGTCTGCCAGTCTGCATTTTTTTGCCTTTCATACCCTCCATCAGGTGTTTTGTGTTTAATTGAAGCTTCAAAGGTTAAAATTTTCTCGACGCCAGCTCATCAAAGCGCCTTTAACTTATCAAGCGTATTCTTTTTATCCCGTATGACAGACATCAAAGGTGGTAAATGGGAAGAGATTTTGTCGGTGTGAAACTCACCTCGCCTTTAACTTCGGCCCGTTTCATAAGCGGACAGTGGCAGTCCATTTTCAGGTTGACTCGCTCGCCTGACGAGCTGTGGTTTCACCGACAATATGTCTTCAATCCGGTGGAAATCGTTCCGATTAGAGATTCCAACTGAACTGTTTACATGGATGCTGATCTGATAAGATGTGCGTTTTCATGCTCGGATTATTCAATCGGGGTAAATGCTTGACGTTTACGAAGTGGTTCCGCTTTCTGTGAAGTGTTTAATTCTTGCTGGAAATGTAAGAGAGGAAGAAAAATTTGAGGAAATTTGAGGAAATTCTATTCATTCAGTAGAACATGATGACCCAGAGGGACTCGCTCCTGCAACGTTTAAACAGGAGGTGAGTGCAAGAGGATGTTTATAGCTCACCATGAATGCTAAACTTCCTTCCTGGAAACTCATCATGTCGAAGACGAAGTGAGTTCAGAGTGATTCGGAGATGTCTGTATCAAATCTCAGACTCGGCGGCCATCTTGGAATTGTAATAAGTGTTAAAATCTGATTAGGGTGGTGTAAAAGTAATAAAGAACAATATATTTTGCAATGATGTCACCTAATGTCATGTCACCTACAGTAATGTTACCTCCATGTGGGGCAGATCCGGTCACGTCAGGTCTCTGCGCGCTTGGTCTTCACATGCTTGGTGGGTTTCCTCCAGGTACTCCGGTTTCCTCCCACAGTTTCCAAATTGCCCATAGTGTACACTATCACCCCGTCCAGGGTGCACCCTGTGTTGTGCTCTGAGCCCAGTGAAATAGGCTCCAGGCTTCCTACAATCCTGAACAGGTTAAGCGATATACAATAGGGAGCAAGTGAGCGAGTGAGAGAAATGCACATATCAAGTGTTTACATGGCTGATATTTACATATTTAGCGAATTATCAAAGCTTTTCACCAACCCTGTCATTACAGTCGAGCCAGCTTGGGTCAGTCTGTTCAGATTGTGGGGTTTGCATGATTCATTTATAATGATTGGGCTGATTATTACCATTATTTATTAATTATTAGCTTCTTGCTAAAGGCAGCTTATGTGTTTTGTTAACAGTCTGCCACCAATGTGTACGTTGTTTCTTTACAATCTGTTATTAGCAGAAATTGTCAAGCATTTACCTTCGAGCAATTGGCAGACACCCTTATTGAGGGTTAAGGGACTTGCTCAAGAGCCCAACAGTGGCAATTTGGTGGTGCTGGTGTTTGCCCCGTTAGCACTGTGGCCTCGTACCTCCACGGTCAATGGTGGCTCAATCGGTTAAGGCTGTGGGTTACTGGGTTACCGATCGGAAGGTCGAGGGATCAAACCCCACCGGCAGGCTTTTAATGTTGAACCCTTGAGCAAAGCCGTTAACCGTATCTTCTCCAGGGGGCGCTATATCCTGGCTGCCCCAAGCTTCCTGCAGAACATAAGGAGATATGCGAAAAAATTATTTACTGTGCTGTAAGGTACATGTGACAAATAATTGAATTTTAATCTTAAGCATGTTCTTTTCCTCTGCTTGGTGGGTTTCCTCACTAATTGGCTTCTCCAGGTGCCTTTGATGAACTGGCACCGTATCCAGGGCGTACGCCACTTTATGCCACGAGTTCCCTGGGATAGGCTAGGCGTGGCCCAGTACAGGATAAGCACTATAGAGAATGAGTGAGTGAGGGTGTGAGCTGGCGTACTAAACATGAGGGCCATGCTCCATGACCAAACTGGATCAAAAATAAGACAAAATGAAATGAACTCACAGTGTGACATACACATTTTTTTTAAAATAGTTATTTATACAGTATAATAATGGTTTATTTAATGGTTTATTTAATGCCAGCTCCAAGTTCTCTGTAGTTCTCCGTACCCTGGTCATTTTGCATAGGAGTTTATGTCATACTTCCAATAGTTCTGACCATTTGAAGGTTTAATGAGAACTTTTTCACCCCATAGATGCCAACATCCCTTTTTTTCTTTACATACAGAACATATCCCCTTGAATCAGACTTAGCAGGCAGACTAATGGGTGATAAGTCTGATGTGTTCTGATATGAAATGCTAATTACTTAAGTGCTACAATGACTTTGTTTAAAATGGATTTAATTCCGTCCTTAAACACAGTAAAATAGAAGACGGGAATTAAATCCGAGAGAGTAGAAAGTTCACGGGACAGGACCGTTCAGAGCCGACGTGTCACTTTATTGAATAATATCTCATTTGCATAGTATTAGGAATGCAAATGTCGCTTGTCAGAAGTGCATGTCTGTGATGCGTACTTATAGAGGAAATGAACAGTCGTGTTGTCGCTTGCTAATGTGCACCCAAAGTCAGGAAAAGGCTTCTTGGGGAGTTAACTAAATTCAATTCGGGATGTACAGGCTTTTAACAGTAACGACATTCTGTCTCATTAATTAAGGTGGTTTTATTAAACAGCATTTCTATTTAGTTTTGAAAAAACGAGAGGGAAGTTGAGGGAACGATGACTTTTGGATAGAGAAATTGGATAGATTTGTCTTTGGTGAGTGAATGATGTTTACAGCTGCTATAAAATACATGCGAACAGGAGTTAACATGTTTCATAGTCGTTCCATACTATTTAATGTAATTCGAAATGGAGTAAAACAATGTAAATGTATTTATCATAAACGAATAAGGCAATAATAGATGCAAGGCCTCTGGGGGGCGCTGTGGTGTCTGGTACGAAGACGTTGGCCACAGGTCCTTTGGGTGCTAGGTGTTTGTGGAGAGGGGCCTGCGTGGGTCAGACTTGTTTGTCTAGCGCATCCCATGGTGCTCAATGGTAGTTTGGAGTTGGAGGCCTTGGGCTCTCTGCCTCCTGGACCCTGTCCACAGTGGGCTGTAGTACGCTGGGTGTTCTGGTGTCTTTCTGTCATAGTCAGCATTGACTTGCAATTTCTATGGCAGCACAGTGGCTTAATGGATATAATTGTCACCTTGCATCTCCAGATGCACCTCTTGTGTGCATGGAGTTTGCATGTTCTCCGGGTTCTCCGGTACAGTTTCCTCCTACAGTCCAAAGACATGCAGATTAGGCTAATTGCGGTTCCCAGATTCCTCATGGTGTGTGAATGTGTGTGTGAATTCTGACCGGAGGTCCTTTCATGGTCACAGTATTGGCCTCCAGTGGTCACCACTGGCCTCCACAGTCCTTAGTTGCACTACAGAGGTTCCTAGATGAATGGATGGATGGCGTTTCTGTGGAAACATGGGTTCATGGGTGAGTCTTGGATGCCCTTGATCCTGTCACCAGTTTACTGGTATATATTTGGTGATCAGTGTTGTTCACTTCGCCTAGTGGTGGTGTTAATGTTATGGCTGATCTGTGTGTATTCTTGACTGAATATACTGTACGCATTCATACTGTATGTATTGGACCAGAAACCTGTTTTTTTTTTTTTTTTCCTCACTAGAACACAGAACTGAAATCAGTCTGAAACTGGATTAAAAGCACTTGCTGAGCAAGCAGCAAATATAACCCTGACATCTCCCCACTTCCTCCTCTCACGCTTTGTGGAAGTGTCATGGGGGGCGAGTGTATTTCTGGAGCTCTTTGCACTCTTGTCGATGATGACCCACGCATGCGTAGCTTGATTGCCTATTTTGTGCTAGAATGGGCTTTTATAGGATGGAGAGTTAGCACTCTGCTCTGATTAGCACCGAGCCCTCGTCTCTCTGAGAGCACAAAGATGATCCACTCCACAAAGTCAAGGTTGGCCAAAGTGTCACGAACAACACCTCGATCGAAACAATCACTCAGCGCAGCCTCGGGCTCGAGCCCACCGAGAGACCCTCCAAATCTGTGACCATGAGGGCAAATGTGGCGTCTAGAACACTTTTCACACTTTATCCCCAGTGGGCTTTGTATTTATAACACTTACTTGTAGCTTCACCTTGAAAGCTGGGTCTGAAATGTTTGGTTTAATTTAGAGATGTGAAAGTGAATCCTTTACTCAATCGCTGAAAATTACATAAAGAGACGATGCTGTTGTAAGAATAAAATCAATGACTCAAATTACGGCAAGTCCTGAACCATTTTATTCCTTTTATACCAGCACTTTGCTAATGCTAACAATTGGTTATGTTTAAAAAAAAAGAATAGATACTCTTTATACGTGGCTATTTTGATCCAAACTATACAGAACATTTATTTACAGAGATTTAAAAAAAGAAGTAGCACGTTCAGTGGGCCTGCGACTCATATTTTACTTGAAAGCCTTTGGAGCCATGTACTGTAACTTTCATGGAATGAGTCTCCAGTGTCGGTGCTTTGTAGTCAGAGATAAAAGATGTGACTTTCCAACACTGAGGAGTTTCTTGTCAAGCTGTGGGTTGTGAATGAGAAAAGAGAGACTTGTGAGGGAACGAGTTTTTCATAGCTGCTATAACGTAAGTGAAAACAGGAACGCACTTTAAAGTAACATTAAATTAGTAAATTTGCTGTGGAATAAAGTTAATATGGCTGTCAATAATAATGCATTAGCGCATGTGATTAATCTAGAAATTTTAATGCCTTACTATTCTTTTACGCAAATTAAACATATGACCATGTTTGACCCTAATGGCTTCCCATAATTGCTTATAATAAAAAGCTTCTAGATAGAAGTTTGGGTAAAAACCAAAGTTGTGTGTTCGAGCAACCTTCAAGAGGAACTACTTTTACAAGAAAACATTAGGTGTAGGACATGGGAGTTCTGGCTCGGGTGGCTACGGCTCTACGTTATTATTTGTCAGATTCGAGGATCTGGGATCGAGCTCCACCCTCGGTGGGTTGCCACACCCCATATTACCCAGCCACTGCCTGCAGCGCTGGTCCCATTCAAGAGATTTTAATTTAACATGAGTTAAAGGTTTATTTTTTTTTCTTTGGGCTTTCCTCGGGAACCTTCCTCGGGTTCACCACATCAGATCATTCGCAGCTCATGGTTACAGGTTTTTACACCAAATGCCCTTCCTGCCACCACCCACCCATTTTTCCTGGCTCTTGTGGCACCTTTATCTCTGGTGGCTTTGTATTTCATATAGGAATAGAGTCATGACCTTGTCCAAGAGCCCTATAGTGTCAACCCGGCAGTGGTGCTGCTCATACCCTTGAACCTCTGATCAGCAACCCAGAGCTTCACCCACCTGAGCCACCACCACTTTTTTACCCACATGATAACAGCAACTTATTCTAACATTATTCAGAGATGTTTCTTGGATCCTTTTCAGAAACACTTGAAATCCTGCAACCTAAATTACAAGATGAAATGATACCCTGGGCGTTTCTCCTGATCAGCCGTTAAAACCATTTTGTTTTGCTCTTCAAGCTTCAAGCTTTCCATGGTGAAACATCTCTGTCCTGCCGGGTGAGAGACCTACAGATTGTCCTCTCAGGCAAAAAATGAGCATATTGCCTGCGAGAACAAGATAAGGGCACACCAATTAACTCGGAGCTCGCTGATGAGAAATTTAGGCCATTTTGGGGGGAAAAAGATTCATGCTTCACGAGGCACGTGAGAAAAACAATGCCCGTGTTTCTCCATTCAGAATTAGGAGTGAGAATTTAAGCTTCTGAGGTTCATTTTATTAGCAGGATCTTTTGGTACAAGTCGACATGCAGGGTGAAGAAGAGTTCCAGAGGTCAAACTACTGGAACTAGCATGATTAATCATTAACATATCTACTTCATACTGTATATATTATTTTGTTGATAAAATGTGAATGAAAGTTTTTTAGGGGGGTCGAAACTTTTGCACTGTGTTTTAAGTGAGCATAGATCTCACTTAAAACAGTTTACCTTTTAAACCCTTAAGAGTTTTTCCATTGTTCCTTTAATCCTACACTATATACACCCTTTAGAAAAGTATTTTGCTATCTGAAATGGTTCCATGAAGAACCCACTCAGGAAGCTAAGACGTCTTGGTTATCCTAAGAACCCATGAACCTTTCAGTGTCAAGATACCGTTCACGTAGAATCCATTCCACATAGTTATCTAGGCTCCTTAAACGTTCATTGGATAATTATGTGGTCTTAGCTTACCAAAAAGGGTTCTACATGGAACCCTAACTTGTGTTTTAGGACTTTGCCTAGAAACGTGCATCAAGAGTTCCTCCAAAGGAACCAGGTTCTTTAAAGGGTTTGTTGAATAATTAATGACTCTTAGTCTTATTCTTTAAGGCTTCCCTCTGAGGAACAACTGGAGAACCTTCAGAAGAGTTGTGACCACACACACACACACACACACACACACACACACATGATTATTTTATCAGCCAAGGTTTTTAATGAATCGAATCAGTGTATTCATTAACATGCATCCTCTTTGACTCTGTTGGTTTAATGCCACGTTCTTCTCCGTTCCTCTCTTCTCAAATACCACATGAGTCATTTTATTGAACTCGAGACGGCGGGCCTTGAAGCGGGGCGTGATGTTACACAGACTTATCCACGCTGTGCTGAAGTTCATGGCGGTAAACAACAACACAACAGATGTGTTAATCCAAGAATAGCAAATAATAATCCAGAGCGCGTTCACTTGTGCAGCCGGCGCTCCCTCACACACCTCGCGTCGGTTTCATACACACAGTTTCTCTCAGTTTTTATCGACAAGGACGATGAGCTTCTGGTGATGTTTTTTCTTTTTGTATATTAGAGATTGTTTGGATAGTTACAGTTTCCTCAGCTTTCTGTTTAGAGCTCTTTGTGGCAGGGAAACACTTTGTTCTACTAAAAACTTTTAAAAACTTTCCCCAGAGAGGCTCCTGAAGGACCATTAACTAGTACACAGAACTGAATGTGAACATCTGACAGGTTTTTGGTGTTTAAAGGAAAGTAATGAGAGAGAATGTAGAGATTATACAACACACTTACTCGGGTTATACACTCATCTTTAAAAAAAACATTCACAGAGGGCTCTTTAATGATTTCCCTCAAAGAGATATTATTAAACCTTTAAGGATAATGATTTAACTTTTTTTGCATGTAGTGGTTATCACTGTCGCCTCACACCTCCAGGGCATGGGTTCGATTCCCGCCTCGGGGTCTGTGTGCATGGAGTTTGCATGTTCTGTTGGTCGGTTTCCTCCCACAGTCCAACGGCATGCAGCATTGGTAAAATGGCATTCCTAAATTGCCCATAGTGTGTGTGTGTGTGTGTGTGTGTGTGTGTGTGTGTGTGTGCCCTGCAATGGATTGGCATCCTGTACCCTGCCTTGTGCCCAAAGTCTCCTAGGTTGGGCTCTAGGCCCCCCGTGACCCTGTGCAGGAGAAGCGCTATAGACGATGAATGATTGAATGTGTAATATGATTTAACAATTGTGGATTCAGGATCATATGGTGTTGAGTGCAAAAGTTTTGGCCCCCTAGTTACTGAGTGATAGCTAGTGTGTTTTATTAATTTATGTACAAAATAATAGAATTTCAGGCAAATTAAACATTTTTTTCTAAGATTTATTAGAAGGAAAAAAAATAATATTTTAGATTTTTGTCATGTTTTATGAAATAAAATAAATATTTTTAGCTGTGTTTGCTTTATATATTTTTTTATCTTCAAATATATACACTGTATAAGATTTAACCACTAAATAACGTAATTCTTTTTTAAACAACTAAAATGTATAATATATTACAGTTTGATTAGAAAGTTTTTCTTTTTATTATTAAATAAAATAATTCTCAATTATTATTGAGGATCACCCCAGCTGTCTCTTCATATTAATTCGTTTTATTGATATTTTATTGTCCTGAAGGTGCACAAACTTTTACCCTGTGTGTACTTTTTGTCTGAATGTATGTACTGTATGTGTGTGTGTGTCTGACTTCTGAACATGGCTGAAATCCTGACCTTTCTCCTCCTCCTTCTCTCCTCGACCCTTGTAGGGAAGTACGCGATGAGGGATCTGGTCCACCGTCTTCCCGGGAGCAGTAACGCCAGTGGCAGCAGCAGCGGCAGCACCACCAACGGCACAAGCGGCAAAACCATGTCGGACGACACGGTGACGGCGATCTGCTGCGCCCTGCACGAGGTCATCACTAAGAACATGGAGAACGCCAAGGCACTGCGAGACGCCGGCGGCATCGAGAAGCTCATCGGCATCGCCAGGAGCAAAGGAGACAAGTGAGTTCCTGTCATCCAGACGATGTGCATCAGGGAGGTTCCTCAGTGTTCCTTTACCAAATGGGTGATTCTCAACTTAGCACTGATTTTTTTAAAATTAAAGTTCTGATTCCTCAGCGTCTCTGTGCTGTATCGTGAATGAGGGCTCAGATCAGACAGCCTCGTGTTGGTCCGCTACCTCTGATCTTTGTGATGAAGTGCAGGATAGATGTGTTTAGACAAAGTGACGGTCAGAGATAAATCATGATGTCCTCGACAGACTGTATTAGCATTAAAGCGTCATGTAACATAACTGCTTTATGTCTTCCTCTTACCAAGTGGCCATTTTTCCTCTTATACGCTGTCAGACAGGATAGTCAGTTCCCCGCTCGGAGGTTATCTGAGGAACACGTGAGAAAGAAAGACGGAAGGGAGGGATGTAGTAGAAGAAAGGAAAAATAAAGGAAGGATGAAAGGAAACAAAGAAAAAAACGCGAGAAAAGGCAGGAAGAGGAAGAAAGCAAGAGAAGAGACATTGAAAAAAGGAAGGAAGGCGGGAAACAAAAGGTAGGAACCAAAGGAAGGAAGTAAAACGAAGAGAATGAAGAAAGGAAGAAAATAAAGCAAAAAAATAAAAAATAAAAGAAGATTATCTCTACTGGTTTAGGCCACGCCCTGTTCTGGTCTAACTCTAAATAAATCGCACACACTGCGTTACACCTCTGTCATCCCTACTTCCTGATATTCTAAAAGGGTGCCAATACTTTTGGAAATGACCTCACACTGTAGGAATAACACTCAAACTCCTCTCGTTTGTTCTCTTCCTTTCTTTCAGACATTCGCCCAAAGTGGTGAAAGCGGCATCTCAGGTCCTGAGCAGCATGTGGCAGTACAGAGATCTGCGCAGCCTTTACAAGAAGGTATGACATCATCCATCCCCGCGTTAGCACCTACACCGCTTCCGACACGGCGGCATACCGCACGGCGCGGCCGTCAGACCGCTTTAGAACCGCGTGCCTTCACTTCAGCGTGATTAACACGGCAAAATGTTCCCGTCTGGAGAACTCCTGATGCCTGAAGAGGACAATAAAACTTCAATAAACCTTCACCGGCAATAATTCATTCAAGCCAAGCAATTTCTTTCACTCTGAAAAGAAATCCATAAATGTGCGCTATTCAGAATGCTGAGAGAGGCGTAAATTCGGCTTTTCTTCCACATGATACAGCGCGCTCGGATCTGACCGTCCTCGCAGAAAGAGCTATTGAGAAGGAAAAAAACGCGAGCGAAACTCTGAGAGATTTACTGAAAAAACTCCCGATCGATCGGTGTTTGTTGGGCGTCTTGGCCTGGCTTTATTGCGAGGCTCTACTCTGGATATACACCTCATTTCTGTCGTGAATCACACACACACTGTCTCTGTCTCTCTCTAATGAAAAGTCGTCCTTCCGTGGTGCTCAACTAAGAGGTTCCGGATAGCGTGTGTGTGATGAATGACGAGATGAGGACGTACGGTAGAGAAACGTCCTGGAAGTCACGGCGGAAACTCTTCTTTTAAGTGGAGACTTTTTGTCTTGGTGTTTTAGTGTAGACACACAACTACTAAGAGGAGGATCAGATTTGGTTTCAGAAATTGAAACAATTCAAAAATCAAACATATCTTAAGAACAATTAAGGTTTGATTCTGTCTAAATGTTTTCCCGCCCCTCCAAAAAAACTGACTCCGCCCCTTTCTGAAGTGCTAAAAAAATCTAATACTCTAATAGTGACGCCCACTATCTGATTAATACTAACCCGGTTACTCATTTCAGTATCAGCTTGGAACAGTCATAGGAGATTCTCTTCACACCCTGAAGTTGAGTAGTTTCTGATAAGATGACAAGCCACAGTGTTTTATACCTCTAAAACCACAGCAGCCTACAAAACGCATTATTTTTTTGTTATTTAAAGAACGCAATACTTTTAATCCATTTATAGTGTGAAGGCTTTGTAAAGTCACTCTTTCTAGGACAGTGCAGTCAACGCAGTGCAGTCATTTATAGTAATGTTGTGGAGGTGTTTGAGAAACAGGTTCAACCCGACTCTCCAGCTATAAACAGTCGTTCTGTCATCTGTCGTCAGCTTTTCTATTGTTTTCTCTTCCTGTCACCCACTAAACGTAAACCCTCCCCCCTACCTACCCCCCCCCTCCCTCCGGTCCTGGCAATGTTAGCAAACTTAAAGTTACAACTCGACCTCTGAATGTTTTTACAGAAACAGTAAGATATTAGAGCCTTAACATACAGTAACCCTGTGATTTGGAGCTGCACTGTTACAGTACTGTGGTATAGAATGATCTGTACTGTAAGGGTTAACGTCACTCCTCTGCTGCTCTCCGTGAGGACAGGGGGAAGAGACGCACTGTGCTCTGACCTTTCCAGACAAAAAAGGCTATTAGTCAGCTCAAACGCTTATCCTGAATTAGCTGAGTGTCGTCCAAACGCAAGCTGACATTATGTAGCAGAGTTAGCAGACGGACGTTCCTCCCTGAGTGAAGCGTGAATTAAAGTATTTCTGGGTCACGGCATGATCCGCTTAATAACAAAAACTTACTTAATATCAGAGTTATTAGAATTACATCAGGGTCCAGCCATATTCTTATTAAGGTTTTCAGTGTTTGTCATAAATCACATCTTATTTATTTATTTTATAGGTGCAGTGTATGATGTGTAGGGCCCTCTGCTGCCTGAGAGGGGAACTGCAACTGTTCTTTAAAAAAACAGTAATGAAAGTACATTAAAGAAACAATAAGCCAGGATTGTAGGATCCAAGATAACAAAAAAATGCAGACGGGATCCAGAAGTGAATAAATATTTAATAAAATACACTAAAACCTTTCTACCTTTAACAGTTAGTCGCTGCATGCAAATCCTAAATATTAGTTTTAAATAATATTTACATCATTATATATAATTTTTGCTTTCAAAATATTTTATTATTTATTATTTATTAGTTTTAAGTTTCTTTCTTTCTTTATTTATTTATTATTATTATTTTATTATAATTTTTGAAAGTTTAAAGTAAAATGTTAAAATACAGCCTAAATTCAAAGTTCCTGTACAAGTGCAAAAGTGCAAAACTTTTCACACCTTTAAAGAAATTAGAAGAAATTTAATTAAAAGAAAAAATTAAAAGAAAGTGGATTTTAAGGCTTCATTTTTATTGTTTTTTTTTAAAAATGTGTTTAACTTTTTATATATACAGTATTTAACATTGAATATTTTGGATTTTTTAACATTTATGTGTATTTATTATTAACTTATAACATTTCTAAGTATTTCTAAAATATTATATTTAAATAACAGTTTTTTTATGAAACATTTAAATATGTAAATATCTAAATTATTTTATTAAATTCATTCATTTTTATTAGATAGATAGATTTATTATTTTATTATATATATTTACTTTTTCTTAACATAATTGAATTTTATTTGGGTTTTTATTTTAAAACCACATGTCATGGCATCTTTCCTTTAATACATCTTTTAAAATATTTATATATTTTCGAATAATTTGCTTATTGTAAACAATACTAAAGCTTACTACACTTGTGGAAATTAATTATTTTTTATGCACTAGAGATATACTTTAAAATATTTACTGGACATCATTATTGTTATTATAATAATATCCAAACATTGAGATAAATCTGGTTAGACAGGATGTTGTCGCATGTTGTTGCTGTCAAATTTTTGCCTTTTGTCGCATTATTGTTTGCTCATGTGGACGTAGCTTTAGGAAATCCTGTTGCAAATTTGGAGAACTTCTTCATCTCGAGCACTCTTTAGCTGATTTTATTCTTTATTATATACAGTTCTTTATTATATACAGTAAGCACATAAAAAAAAAATGTATTTTGCATTGTGGTTTTACAATGCCCCCTTCAGGCTGAGAAATGCACTGCAGTCTGTCATCTATATCTAATATGGACAGCAGGACTGACACTGTTGTTACGTCAGCTGCAGGTCAAGGTCACGAAGGACAGTCTGAAAGAGAATCACACCACATCACATGCTGTTTATTACAAAAAGAACTCCTATATGTTTTTAAAGGTATGCTTAGCTTTTCTGTCCCCTATTTTTTTTTCATTTCCTCTGCTGCTCTGGATTTCATCCGTAATGTCACCAAGGTTGACATTAAAGAAAGGCCACCAACATTCAGATTGCTATTATTAACATTTCGCCGAAGCCATGCGTCTCATCTCATCAGGCTGTAATGACAGTTATTCCGAGTGGCCGTGCCCTTTTTTTCGCCCTCATGCTCATCCTCCACTCAGGAGCTGGGAACTGGCACTCGAGGTGTCAGTGGTAAGGCAGTGGGCGAGCCAAGCAAGACCAGATTATAAATAAAGCTAGAGGAAATCAGGAAGGAAGTCGCGGAGGTTAGAAGCAGCACAGAGTTTAAATGGTCATACATAAGATTTTTATACACACATCACCCAACATTTATGTGCGGTTGCGAGTGGGCGGAGTTTGGCACACGCTGTTTGCTCTGGTCAGAGATCAGTTCACATTTACTTGCTCCCAGTGATCACAATTTGCTTAGATTTTCAAGATTTGATGAAGAAACTTATAAGATTAAGTTATTAAATTACCCTCAAGCATGTAAAGACACTAGCTAGCTAGTTAGCAAATTAGCAAGCTATTTTGAGTCTAAGTAGAAGCTGATCAACTGTAATTCACTTACTAGCCTGTAAAATTATTTACACAACGTTTTATTGCGAATAATCTTAATAATTAATATATCTTTTCAATCGTTGCTTTTTAATCCGATGCCGCGGTCGAAATCACCTACTGCACACGAAGCTGGATCTAATCATATTTTCTTCAGACGGCATTTTCTGTTCCTGATGACTGCTTGAGTTTAAAGGTGGTGGAACTGATGATACCGAAATAGACAGAAAATCTGTGACCATGTGATTTTGCGTGCTCAGAATGCATTGTGGGAAATGTATTTAAATATTGATTCAGATTACACAAGTAAACACAATAAATAAGAATAATATTCATAATAAAATGACAAGTGTTACCATTATTGTCTTGCACAGCTATCTATAAAAAATTATTTTAGAAAAATTGGTTTTGTGCAGCCTGTGCTTTTAGTATCCTAATTAGGCCCAACCTCCTTTCCATGGCACTAAGATCACATGACCTGAGACCTTATTATAATTTTCTTCAAAATAACCATCATGGCGGACACAGAGACAACTCGCGATAATAGCCGCAAACTTTTTACAGAGTCTCCCAAGAATAATCTTCACCTGTTTGGGGTTCTGAAATCTTGTTTGTTTTGACACCTTGTCACATGACTGCTTTATTTCCATTCATCCATCCCCGGAGGAAACCCATGCAAACAGACCCGAACCTGCGACTTACAGACTTACACATTTAAGATACATTTTGAGAACCGTGTACAATGAGAACTGTGTCAATCTTTAAGTTCAAAAGTCTTAGCCCTGCTCTGGATATGTGCAAGTTTCCATAAATAAACAGAATATTTGGACGTGCAAACTCTGAATGGAGTAAAATATTTAATAGAGACGTTACACTCCCAGGTCTCTTAGGTAGCACTGTTCAGCCCCAAAGTGAGATTGACTGATGCTCTTGACGCCGTTGCGGTTGCGGTAACGAACATTGCCCTCGGCTCACCCGAGCACAAATTAGCAAACCAGAGATTTTGCCACCTGAGTGTTAAGCACGGTTTCGAGCTTTGTCTCTGCTCCATCAGTTTCCTCTTTTGTGGTTTTATCTGTAAAAGAGACCTGAACTAGGACATCATGCATAAGGCTGGAATTAACATGTTTAAAACAGGATTATTGGACCATGTCTTGATTGTCTTCATCATTCAAACTGAGTAGATGCACAGATTCTAGCTTTACTACACACCACCAGTCATGGCCACATTAGGTCTGCGGCCCTAATGAAGAAGGGAAACGACTTACGGGATGCTGAAGTAATCGTAATTTGAGATGTTAATTGCACGGAAACTCGATGCTTCTCTGCAGCATCCATTCCTTCCTCCCTGTTTCTCTGCAGATGCACAGCAGCGTGGTGTGATAGACTTACTGTTACCACACTAAAGATGATTTAATTTTCCTGTACTTCTATTATTAAGGAAAAACACATCATATCTCTTTATATATACAGTTTAATGTAATTTGTGAAAGAGTTTGTTCCTGATCTTCAGCATATCAATGATTACACTCTTTTGTTGCTATATAAATCTGCTTATACGTAAAGTACACACTATAATTCCCTGCGAATGAGCCGTTACTATGGAAACGAACAAGCTCATTAACTTGAACCTGTGATTTTCCCAGTCAGAACCCAGAATGCAACGTTGTGGTAAAAAAAAAAAAAAAAGTTAATAACTAGAATCTCTATTATCAGTTCAGCTCTCACTGTTGTAATCTTTGTATTGATGCGGTGTGTAAAACGCTGACTGAGATATACGAATGCTTCATTTCTTTCACATGAGGAAATTAAGAACTCAGACCTAAAAATGATGAAAAGATTCTGCGTCCCAATCCACAGGGTGAGTGCTGCCCTCAGCTCTGCCTGTCCTGTGTGCTCATCTTCAACAATAGTCGCTCAGGAACAGCTGCACGTCCTCGCCAGCAGGGCCGCGTGGCAGTGATGCAGCGGTGTTGGCATGGGAGGGATGGCAGGCAGAAAGTGGGGCAGCTTTGAACTGTTGTGCATCAGAAAGCCTTTGATCTTGCCTAAAAAGAAAAAAAAAAAAAACTTTTCCAAACCGAGAGGGTACGAAAATGTCAAGGCTCCTGATCTCTCTCAGGGGAGTCATGATGCCTTCATGTTGTCTAAAGGCTCACTTCTGATCCTTAACCTAGCCACGAAGGGCAAACATGTGACACAGAGGCAATAAACGCTTACAACTCCGTCCGGTCGTCTTGAATACAACATGAGAAAGACCAAAGAGGGTGAATCTAATAAAAATAATAATAATATTTTTTAAAAAAACAGCTCTTTAAATCGTGCCCCTTTCTCAGCCTGCGCTCAGCGTTCCCAGGAGAGATCTCTCGCCACGCTGACTGAGGAAATGCGCTTACTAAAGATGAATAAACCCAACTTGTTGAAAACGGCTCTGCTGCAAATCAGATGCAGGAGAAAAACAATTCATTTGCATTGACTTCGCCCAGTGTTTTGCATTTTAAGTTAGAAACGCTTCAAATTTGTAAATACATTGAGCTAAACCTGTGTTTATTTGCAATTTCACTGCAACTTTTCGGACACGCCCTCCTTTAGCACATTATGTCTAACAAATAATACCTGAACATGTAAAAAATAAATAAATAAATAAAAACACTGTACATTATTATTATGAGGATTCTGTCTTTAATGTTACATTAAGGCACTACTATCACCGTTCAAGTCAAACCAGGAACTTCCAGGTTTGACATTTACAGAAGTCTCCAAGCACAGTACGGTGATGAGACTCTTAGCCGCAGTAAAACATTTGAATGGTGCAAATGATGGCCAGATGATGGTAAATGATGATTCAGCCCGAGGTGACTCGAAGCCCACTGCAGTCGTTCCCATGAACATTCAGCACCTGATCCTTAAAAATCAACAGATAACTTGTCACAAACTTGTGGAAGAGACACATCTTTCTGTGTGAACTGTACACACAATCATTCACCAACATCACTTACACGATACAGGAACTGATTTCCACATTAAAGGAGTTCCTGGGAGGCCGGCGTTTCAGATCCAGATCATCATAGCTCTGGTGTCCTGAGAAAACTTTCTACCTTGATGGTGTCCAAGCCCTAGTGAAACACTGGGATACGTGCATTAGTGCAGCAGGGGATTATATAGGGAAATAAAAAGAGTTTCTCATAACTCTCTGAACTGTAACCTGTTATTCTGTACAATCAAAAGTCCCAGTTTGACTTGAACACTTTTCATAGTAATGTTAAAAAATAAATTTAAATTCCAGTTCCTGATACTAAACAACAAGATTGTTGACTGTTAAACCTTCGTTTCTTTCTTTCTCTCTGGTTGGTTTCCTGCAGGACGGTTACTCACAGTATCACTTTATCGGTTCTGCTTCAACGATAGAAAGAGACAGACAGCGACCTTACTCTTCCTCACGCACGCCTTCCATCTCTCCGGTCCGGACCTCACCCAACAATCGTTCAGGTGAGAACGCGCTTCTTTTCTCAACATGCAGTACACACAACAGTTATACTGTCATATTTTTCAAGTTGTTTTATTTATTATTCTGCATTTTCTTTTAACATTCGTTACAAATGTGTGGACTTTATTGAGATTGTGAACTTGACCTTGGAGGATCGTGGATAGCAGGCAGGTTTGAAGGACTTACAGTTCAGCATTGCATGGAAGGCCTTTAATAATGTTTCTTAGAGCACCAAACTACATTCTGCATTTTTTACCAAAGTGCCTTAAGCATACAAAACCCTTGGGGTTGAACCTGTCATTAAATATTCATACATTCAGACCTTGAGGATTTTGGTGCAGTCAGTGATGAACCTGGTGAAAGCTCTCAAGATATCATAATAAAAGTAAAACCAGAGCCGGAACCAAAAAATGATGACAGATTACTGCTGCACACTTTAGCAGGAAGTCTGAGATGCTAAGCGGCCTTCAACACATACAGTATAAGGGAGATCATCAGGAAGTTCTGAGCGGCTCTTCGCAGTCCGGGATGCTCGACATTTTGTACTTGCTGACCAAAAGAAAAGAACATTCTAGCAAAGTGTAAGTAATTTATTTGTGGATCGTTGTGGTTCTTTTGGACTTATGTGATAACTTTATGATTTTAACTAGTAATTAGTCAAGGATTGCTATGGTTCTGCTAAGAACTGCTATGAACATCATGTGCGCCGTCACGATCTCGCAGTGAGATGATGGAGCGATTCTGAGAATGGATTGTCTTTTATATGGATCTACAAAATCATAGTAAGTCTTTACAGATTGTAGGAAGTTTCAAGACAATTCAGTTTGATTCAGAAGGAGTTTGGAACAGTTTGTAGCAAACTTGAAAGTACACTGTATCTGGTTCATGAACACATTGTAACATTTTGTGGCTAATGTGTAGTCAATTCACCGGAGATTAAAACAGGTGGTGTCACAGAGTCAAGCGACCGAGAACCAGCAAGAATTTTATTTTATTGAGCTCTCGGGAACGTAGTAGAGGAAATCGGCACAAAACATTTTTAGCTTAATGGAATGATGTGTGACTTTCGTTTAATACAATTCCTTCATAGTATAGGTTTCAAGACAATTCAGTTTGTCAGATAAATTATATTTTAATTATATTTATATTATATGCATTATGAAATTAAAACATAAATTTCATAATGCATATAATATAAATATAATTACATTATTTTATTTATATTTATTATTATATATATATATATATATATTTTTTTTTTTTAAATATATAGTTTTTATAATTGTTATATTATTATAATTAGTTTCTGAGGAAGCAACACTTTTTAAAATATTTTGTCTAATTTTACATACAGAATAATTTTCATAAGTATAAAATAAATATAATAATACAAAAAGACAAAGATATTGGCAATATTGGCTTCAGTTTTTCAGGCAGTGTCGCCTAAACCTTTTAAAAAATTAAGTTTTAATGTTTAATTTTGATATAAATAATTACATGAATTTGCTGCATTACATCACATTGACCCCTTCATGCATCATATTTGCTTACTTTATGATGGTTGTAAAAATTAATTATTAAATAACATAGTCAAAGTTAGTCCCGTAAGTTATTAAATTAATTCTGTGGGAAAAAACAGAAGGAGAAACTCAGTGTCTTGTTGTGTTGTAGTTAATTAATCAAAAGGCCGAGTGTTCTGATGAGGCAGAGTTACTACTACCAGCATGAAGCTGATTATTTTCCTGAAACAGAACAACACCACTTGTTTTATTCCTCTTACACCACACCAGGCGTTTAATGTTGTGGAAGTTAGTTCCTGTTCTCACTTTTGTTATAGCAGCTATAAACATTCGTTCCTGCATCAGCCTGTCTTTAATCAATGAAGTTAATGAGACACATTTTTTCGTTACCAAAAACTGCAAAGAAGCGTCTAAAAAAAGGAGACTGGAGACTCCTTTCATAAATTCAGTTGTTTTCTGTAAATTCAGAAAACTACACCATCATTGTATGAAATCAGTTTAAGCGAAGCATCTGGTGTCCAGGTTCCTGTGAATGAGCTGTTACTATAGAAACAATTACATACAGGAACGAGAGCTGCACTACTGTCAGAGCTGCTGAGTGTGTGTGTGTGTGTGTGTGTGTGTGTGTGTGATGAACCTGAGAGAGATTCCTCCCTGACCCCAGCCCGTCACTGTAGCGAGCCGTTTGGTGTTTTAATGTCGTTTCCGGTGGACTTGGTGTCCTGATGAAGCAGAAAAGTGCTTTTTTCCTTGCTGTCGGGGGTTCGGGGTTTTGCCGAGGGACTGAGCCGAGCTGTGGAGCCCTGAGACTCGGAGCTAATGGCTCTTTAAATGACTGGCGCACAGTCACTGAACGATGTGAGAAATATTTCCCAGCTTGCTGCGCTTTGCTTGATGAATCGGCCACTGGGGTTTTTAATGGGGGAGAAGCTTGTGTAAGGAGGGGCGGAGTCACGCTGATTTCCTCTCTGGCAGCTTTTGCACTAATGCATTACGCTCTGATCATTTTTTATTATTAAGACTAAATCACCTCTTTGGTTTGAATTTGATGAATTATTGATTATGATGGAGGAGCACCTTTTTCTTCTCTCTCTTCCTTTTTTTTACTTAAAAGCCAAGTGTTCCATCTGTTACATGTTAATTTTTATTCCCAAAAATGCCCTGATTTAGTGAGATTTACCTTGAGCAATATTCATCAATATCAATATTCCATTCATGCATTAAAACCATTCTCTATTTAAACCTATACACTAAACGCTATGCTTCAGTAAAGAGGAAACAAAACCAGTGATATTCTTTTTTTTTTTAAGTTAAAATACAGTGTGTGTATATATATATATATATAATTTAATTTGATTTCAGTCTTTATTTGCATTACATTTACTGGAATGTACTCTGTAAATTATTAAATTCTTTCCTAAATGACAGAAACATACAGTACAGATCATCAGAGTGGTACATTTTTTTAATAATTTGTGTAAACTAAGCAAATGAACTAACAAACAAACTGTGCACACGATTTTATAAAAACGACCCCACAGAGGATTACAACATTCGTCCTTTTTATTAAATCGTGTGCACAGTTTATTCATATGTTTGTTACTTCAAATGCATAATAAATTACACACAATTTAGTAAAAACTTGCAAATGTCTTATTCACCCATACACATGGATGAAAAAAATCAGGGCGCACCATCTAATAAAAATTAACGAACGTTTTAGTAAACCACATATGATTTAGTAAATAATAAGCGTTTTTTTTTTTTGGGGGGGGGGGGGGGGTCCCGATTTTGTCCCAAATTTAGTCGTATCCAATTCCTCCCCGTCACTAGGGGGCTCCACATTAAGGCTACTACCGCTCATTCGGGAGGGCCGAAGACTATCACATGTTTCCTCCGAACCACGTGACGCCAGCCAACCGCATCTTTTCGAACTGCGCGCTCACACATTGTTGGGGGCGGAGTCACACACTCGGAGGACAGCACTATCCGCTAGTTCTGCTTGCGTGAGCTCACAGATGCCCCTGATTGGCTGTAGAGCCGTGTTTAATGTGGGAGCACTAAGTACCTCTCATCCCTCCCCTCTGAGAGAGGCTCGGCCAATCATCTCTCTCTAGACCTCCAGCTGCGAGAGGTTACAGCATCACCCGGGAATCGAAATAATAAGCGTTTTTGAACATTTTAATAATCCATGTACCTGATTTAGTAAAAACAAGCAAATGTCTTAATAATTCATGTGCACAACTTAGTAAAAACAAGTGAACAACTTAATAATCCGTGCGCATCGTCTAATAAAAATGGCCGAATGTTTTAATAATCTAGGTGCACGATGTGTTAAAAAAGGCCAAAATTTTGATAAATTGTGTGCACAATTTTGTAAAAATGACTGAATGAATTAGAAAGAAATTCTATTAGACGACTTCAGGGTTCCGTAGAAGGACTTTGGCAAATGTAAAAATATTACTCGTTCTTATCTGGGCGTTCGTTCCCTTTCCCTGGAATAAAACGTTCAGTTTTAGTAAATCACTTTTCACATGTAAAATTGTAGAGTCGGTCAAGTCAGTGTGTGTTTAAAATTAATCAGGCCCCTGGTGTAACATAAAATAATTTCTTAGCTTGATCTTCATGACATACTTAAAACTTATTCAGCTCAAATTTAATGTCTAATTTACTATAATTCCTCACAATTATAATTGTGTCTTTTTTCTTCCCTGACCTTGTTATCGTGGAGATGTGTGTTGTAGTGATGATTGATTTGTAAGTGCCCCTGCGACTGACCTGCAAGCCTGCAGTGATGTTTATCAGGTGCTGTAAAATCCCACGGCTCGTGGAAATAACAATGTTTTGCACATAAGCGCGATAGAAATAAATAGATCAAGACCTTTTTCCATGTCTTCGTTCCCCCACACACACTGATGTGTTCTGGCCAGCATGAGTACAACATTAACAGCAGTGGCCTTGAAAAGAGATAAAAAAAAAATAAATAAATAAATAAAAAATCAGAGCTCTAAATTGAGCAGCATGTGGTCTTTTCCTGATACCAACCAGGGTTCGAGCAGAAATAGAGACAAACAGCCAAATTGATTTCGAACACAGTGCTGCAATCACACAACCCCAAGCACGCCGAGTTCCTCTGCACTGCCACAGAGCTGTTATTACATCTCCAGCACAGACACGGGGACCGGAGCCAGGGTTTGAGGCATTTTCTTCCCTTTTTTGTTTTGTCTTTTTTTTCTTTTTTCTTTGGCTTCTGAGGTTCCCTGGAGACCAGAACAAAGCCGAGATGGTTCCAAGACTACTTGACTGAGGTTGAAGACATAGCGTGCTTACTGCAGCTCAGAGATTTTAAATAATTAAGCAGGATGAAGAACATGAGTCTTATTAAAAATAAGAGATGCACGCAGAGAATACTGAATTCTGAGAAATGCATGATGCTGCCGAAAATTGGCTTGACCTTGTAAAGAAATGTTAAAGGAGGTGAACAAAGGCTGCTGTGACATTAATATGAGCGCATGTTTGATGTGTTTAACATACAGTATAAGGTGGTGAGAAAAATAAAAACTTCAATCTGGTCACAAGTGAGAAAGCAAGTGACTGTTAAGATTATAGAGAGGTTTTTACCAATTCTGGATTCTGTTTGGTCAAAGGTGTTGATTAATTTTCTATAACAGCAGCTCTGACAGTAGTGCAGCTTCACATCAGAGTTTCTTATTAATGCACATGTTCATACACAAGCAAAGAGAATCCACATTCGAGAGAAAACGAGAGAGTGAAAACAAGGCTTGCAATGTCAGACCAAAGGTACAGCACAGTATAGTCAATACTAATGGAAGGAGTCTCCAGTGTCAGTCAGAGTTAAAGCCGTACTAATACAGGTTTCTTAATAACATAAAAGTCTGTTTCAAAGTCACAGTTTATCACCACTGGGTAGCAGATGCTTTATGGTTTTGAGTCGTGCGTCATCCGAGAGTAATATTTTAAGACCAAGTGGTTGGATGTTTGTAGGATTAACATGGAAACGGACAAAACTCAGTATTGGTGCTGATTTAAAAAAAAAAAAACATTATGATACACACTACTGTTCAAAAGTTTGGGGTCACTTGCAAATTTCTTTGTTTTTGTTTAGTGATTTATTTTCTACATTCTACA
>JAQMYJ010000019.1:21308438-21326741 GCA_030014305.1 Clarias laeviceps
GAGGCAGCACTGGGACGTCCTCGAAGACGCTCGGCAGAGGCAGCACTGGGACGTCCTCGAAGACGGGCGGCAGAGGCAGCACTGGATCACCCTTGAAGCCGGGCGGCAGAGGCAGCACTGGATCACCCTTGAAGCCGGGCGGCAGAGGCAGCACTGGATCGCCCTTGAAGCCGGGCGGCCTACCTCCTCAAGAGTGTTCTTCACTTGGCTAGACGTTAGGAAAGTGTTCTTCACCACGGAACAGAATTCTGCAGTCATCCACTTTAGTTTTCTTTTCACTTAGGTTTTCCAAGCTTTTTGCTGTTGTTGCACTCGCCAGTTATTTCCTTCTTGTTAAGAATGTTCCAAACTATTCTACTTGCTATTCTGATATGTTTTTGCTCACTCTCTGATTTTTTTTTTCAGCCTAATAATGGACACCTCCACTTGGATTACACACCACTTTGGACCTCATGCTGATATTCTGATCGACTCAGAACCACCTTCAGGCCTTTTATCTGCTTAATTAATCATGGAGTCATGTGGCCACACCTATCAGCTATTTATTCCATAATTTAGTGTGTATGTACTGTATACAGTGTGTGTATAAGTATGGCTGTACTTCTTTAATAGTTAATGCCACTCTGCATTCTCACTCGGTTCTAGTACATATCTAGATCTAGAATCAATCCAGGCATGAGCATAGGACCAGGAGTGTGTTCTGACCTTGGGTCAGAACTGAGCATGGCAACAGAGATTGGACCGGGACTAGTGCTCTCAGAACTTAGAACAAAACCATCAGAAATATAAGGAAACATAAAATGAGTTAACAAGCTATCAGGGAGATGGACAGAGCTTTCACCAAACAAAACAAGAACTTCTGGAAACATTTCTAGATTCAAAGACAAATCACTGAACAGGCTGGTTGAGATTTTTTGATGGAAGGTCTCTTAAACAACATGGTAGTGAGCCTTACTCTTGCCTCCAGGAGCCTCCACCTCCATTTCCCTGCATGTTGTGCCGGGAATGCAGCTCAGACACTCTCCTATGCTCGTTGCTGTCGTTCTGCCCATTCACCTCCCCTTGTTCATCTCTCAGTTGTCTTAAAGGGTTGATATCTGACGACTAACCTTGAGCCTGCACACCTCCGCACAGCTCTGCACACCAGAGCGAAACGCCATGCAAGATCTCGTTTCACATTCTCCTGCGTGTTTCTCAGTGCCACCAGCTTGTGGCCGGGTGCCCTCAAAGTTAGATGGCCTCTTGTTGTCAGAGCACCCTGAAAAATTATTTCCTGCTACATCGCAAGTACACATTTACTGAAAGGAGTCTCAAATCAGAATCTGAGGTTTGCTTGCTTTACCTAATCATTTGCCTTTTGCTTAGATTTCTTGGCTCTGTCTGGGGAAAGACCAGCTGGATCTTTCCTAGGCCTCTTTGAAAGAGGTTTAGCAGGCAACTGGTCACTCGTGTTTACGACTGGGACGTGGTACATGCTATATCTTTCTGATACCTACAATGAAAATGAGACTAATTTTAGAACTGTCCAAATCTCAGCATGTAGAGTATACTTAGGAACTTAAAGGACGCCAAAACCAGTATCTGTGGTTTGTTGAATTTTTTGCCTTACCTGATCAGTTGCCTCTTGCTCAGGTTTCTTGGCTTTTATTGAGGAATGACCAACAGGGTCTTTACTGGTCCCCTTTGGGAGATGGTCACTCGGGACTGCCAGCGCATCTTGGTACATGCTATATCTTTCTGATACCTACAATGAAGATGAGACTAATTTTAGAACTGTTGAAAACTCAGAATGCAGAGACAATACAACTCTATTATGATTTGTGGAATTAAAAAATTAATCTGGTGTTTTGTCTGTCTGTAGTTAGATCTGACATCTACGGATGTGAGCATTTACTGTATTAACATTTTACTATATGTTTACATTACAGCATTCGGCAGACACCCTTATCCAGGGTGACTTCCATTCATCTCATTACACATTACACATATGAGCTGTGGCAGCATGGTGGTGCTGGAGTTTGAACCTACAGTAGGACGGTCACCACTGAGCTACCACTGCCTATTTAAGAGCCAAGCTCTGAACGCAACCCATTAGTGCACAAGGTTTTATTGTTATCAGATCATGTCTGTCTCACTTTGATTTTTCCAAGATGGTTCACTTGATTAGAAATTTGTTCAGTGGTCTAACAGTCTATTACCAAATCAATATCTAAGCAATACACATAACTACAAAATAACCAAAAAATAACAGATAAAACAAGCATTAACTCTTAAAATTCTTTAATGATCTGCTTACCAGGACGTCCTCGTGTGTAGGTTTCGATCCTGTAGTTTGCTGCCCAGAATCTTGCTGTTGAGGTTTGCTGCTGCTCGATTCAGGAGCGCTCGTAGTCACCATTTCTTCTGTTGTTCTTTAAGAAGCAAATACAATCACATAATTTAAAACACGCTTTTGATAAAATACTTTGTCATACAATTCTACTCTTAAATGATTTCACTAGGTCAGGGAGTTTAACATCGCTATACTGCCATTGGCCGTTTCTCAGAGTCTAATCTCTGGTAGGAAGGAAACACACTCATCGTTCTGATTCTCCGGCGGTTCGGGTTCTGTAGCTTCTTGCATCTGTAATATTTCAATAAAAACACGAGCACATGATATTAGCACACTCTGCATTCATGCATTTCAAATATTAAAAGTGTACAGAGGGCAGAAGCTTTCTCACAGTTTGATCCTGGGGCGTCTCTTCGAGTTCAGCACTACTGTCAGTACTACTGTCCATGGTTAAAACCTGTCCGTTTGCACACAGAAAAGAAAAACAAAGTCTGTGAAAAGTAGTACATAAGGTACCAATGTAAATGTAAAGTGACTTTCACCATTTCAGTTGCATTTTAAAGACACGTCAGACCTTTAAATTAGAGTTTCAGTTAATTGGTAAAAAAAAACAAAAAAAAAAACAAGCATCATTAAGTATCTTAGCACAGTACTGCCTGGTGTATGAACCTATTTAATAATTAAACAGCCAGCCATGTTCAATAAGTCTGATCCATTATCTATATTGTTTATCCTGTGTAGGGTGCAGGGGGACCTGGAGCGTCTCCCAGGAGCTTAGGGCACAAAGCAGGGTACGACAGGGTACGTCTGTAGGGTACAGACACACACACATTCAGGAGTACACTACAGGCAATTGGGAAACGCCAACCACCCTACACTGCATGTCTTCATGGGAGGAAACCTGAGTATCCAGAGGAAACCCACAAAGCACAGGGAGAACATGTAAACTCCAAACACACGAGATTCGAACCCCAACCCTGGAGGTGAGAGTGACCTTGCTAACCGAAAAGCCACTGTGCTGTTCAATAAGCTGATCATCAAATTTCACTTGAGTTTGTGCCATGGCTCAGCACACTGTCAATAACATACCAGTAATTAAACAGTTATTTATTAAATAACTGATTTGTTAATTAAAGGAAAACTGTTATAAAAACACAGCTGTACCAGGAGTTTATATATTATATATATATAGTGATGACTTTACCTCTCTGTCCCTCTAGAGTTTTATAAAAATATGAAGATCAATCAGAGCTGAACGCTGCCTTTACGTCCTCGCTCCCGTCTCAGTGATTGTGACGCTGCGCGCCGCCGATGCGCGCTCCCTGAGCAGCGTCCAGCACCTGTGACGAGTGCGCGCAGCGAGGAGCAACACCTTCATTAAACTGCTTCACTTACTGCTCAGAAATCCACAGACTCACGGAGTACGGAGAAGTACATGACGGCCGAATTATAGACACGATTACATTCAAACATTATACATCAAATCCAGACGCGAGAAAACATACGCGTTAAAACTTTCCAAACTGATTCACTCACTTTCTACTCAAGAGTCGATTCAGAGCCGAATCACTTTCCACAGACGAGTCGATTCAGTTCGTGTATAAAGTGTAGCTTTAGAGCGTTTGAATGAAATCTTGGCGTGTTCTGTTTTCTCCTGAACTCAACAATCCCACTCAGGTCCCAGAGCTCACTCCCTCACTCTCACTCACTCTCTCTCACTCCCTCACTCTCACTCACTCCCTTGCTCCCTCACTCTAACTCTCCCTCGCTCCCACACTCCCTCCATCCCTCACTCTCTCTCACTCCCTCCCTCCCTTCCTCACTCTCTCACTCACTCCCTCCCTCACACTCTCTCACTCCCTCACTCCCTCACTCTCTCACGCACTCCCTCCCTCCCTCACTCTCTCTCACTCCCTCACTCTCCCTCACTCCCTCTCTCTCACTCTCACTCACTCCCTTGCTCCCTCACTCTCACTCACTCCTTCGCTCCCTCACTCTCTCTCACTCCCTTGCTCCCTCACTCTCTCACTCACTCCTTCGCTCCCTCACTCGCACTCCATCCCTCACTCACTCATCATCTATGCCACTTTATCCTGTATTCAGGGGCCTGGAGCCTATCCCAGGAGACTTAGGGCACGAGGCGGGGTACACCCTGGACAGGGTGCCAGTAAATCGCAGGGCACACACACACACACACACACACAATCACACACTACGGGCAATTTGGGAACAACAGTTAGGCTTTGCATATTGCAAATTTGACATGCATGTTGATGTGGCTATTGACTCGTGTATTTTGCATCATCACAATAATATCGGTTTATGTGATTGTCAGTTGAGAGACAACCAATCTGTAAAAATTAGTTGATCAATTAGACCACCCCTAGTACTATATCAGTAATATGGACTAACATATCTAAAATGATAACTACGTATAAACAAGTACATACAATATTTGTAATTTTTTTTCCTGCGCTCAGTGCCACCCTCAGTAAGATGCCACCCTGGGTTGAGAGTCATGACCAATAAGATGCGCATTCCCTGTTCTCAGTTGAGAGAGAGGAGGGTTTTCCTTTTGTCTATTAACTGTCTGCTTCTCATACAAATCACCCTGTCTTAGTAGTCTAAACTGTAATATTTTTCTCCCTTAGAAAATGTTTCTCTTCTTTTTATTCGAGTGTTCTTTGACTCTTCTTCTGTGGTGAAGGCTAGATATCTTATAGTTGTGGTTCTCAAAGTTCTCAAAGCACAATAAACAGGAGGATTTTTATGTGCTTTTCTTTATTGACAATAAAGATCATACACTCAAAACTAATCAGCCACGCACAGAAAGAAAGGGTTCATTAATACATGTAAATTAAAATATCAGTTATGTTATATAATATAATAAGTTAAGGGACAGAGATTTAAAAAAAAAGTGGAACCAACGGTTTAACGTCTGCATGTTAAGTACAACGGAACAATATAAGCAAACTTTCACACAAAGGGTCAATAGCGTACAGTACATACTGGGTATAAAGTGCGGATGAATGTGTTACATTGATCATAAAAAAAGGCAAGTGATTCAGCTCCTTAGTTTCCACTGTTATGTTGATGTTGTACAGTTGTACAGTATGTTTCAGCAAAGCCAGATGAGAGACACCAGCTTAATAAAGTTTAGAAATGTGTAAATAACTTTAAACTGGATGCTTACTAACTTCTAACTCAGCTTCTACTTAGAACTCTCTGATATTCTTTGACAGATATTTTATACATTCATGTCACACACTCTCCATTCAGGGCCATTGAGAGCAACAAGTTGAGTTTTTGGGATTCAGTCGGGAACATGGCTTGTAATTCCTCCTTATCTAAGCTTAGAACTTTTCTCATGTGACTCTGCAAAAGAGTACGCCTGAGTAAATCACGACATTTCCTCCCCGCTCTGGTCCTTCCATTCATCTGAGGTTTGGTATGAGTGGAAAAGTTAATGTTTCTTAATGGTCTGGCCATTATTGCATGATACAGCCTTTTCCTGGCAGGTTCTCTTGGGTAGTCTACAATTTGGACACAATAAAGAACAGTGTGAAAAGACTGTGAATGGAAGGTTCTACATTCGCTAAGCTTTAACAATCAAATAAAAATGTAACCCAACACTAAATACTTTCAAGGTGGCTTCGTGGTTAGCACTGTCGCCTTGCACCTCCAGGGACCAGGTTTGATTCCTGCCTCTGTGTGCATGGAATTAGCATGTTCTCCCCATGCTTGGTGGGTTTCCTCTGGGTACACCGGTTTCCTCCCACAGTTCAAAGACATGCAGATTAGGCTAACTGGCATTCCCAAATTGCCCATAGTGCAGTGTGTGCGATGAGTGTATGTGCGTGCCCTGCGATGGCACCCTGTCCAGGGTGTACCCCGCCTCATGCCCAAAGTCTCCTGGGATAGGCTCCAGGCCCCCGCAACACTGAATACAGGATAAAGCGGTATAAGACGATGAGACAATGAGACTACATACTTTCTGAAAGTCACATATCCATAATCTAATCTTCTAATATTATACATAATTGTGTTAAATTCAATGAAGATTTCTTTACCTGGCTTTGCACTAGCAAGGGATGGAGGGACAAGGTTAGTAGATTCCAGGTGTCCATCAAGAGAAACAGAAGAAGCTCCAGAAGAACCTTCTTCGTCATCCAGAGGAACCTTTTTTTTTCCGGTACATGTCAGGAGAGAGACTCGCATGGCTTTCTGTAGTTTGATGAAAAGAGTGTGCCTGGCGATATGCTTTTGGCTCTGGCTAACAGTACTTGTTTGGGTCTTTGCTGCAGATCCTTTAAATAACACACACAAGTAGCTTGTATGAATTATTTGAAAACAATCTAAACCAGTTAGTGTATAAATCATTTAATTTAATCTAATAAAAGATACTATTTCATATCTCACCAACTACTTTCTTAGTGGGCAAGTGGTCACTCGCTTCAGGGTACATGCTGTATATTTCCGATACCTGAAATAAAAATAAAACAAGTTTTAGATTTAACACAAACTCAGCCTGTAAAAAAAATAATACTAATAATTTTTTTATGAAAAGGCCGATGGTCTTGATTATTTCACCTGTTCATCGTTACATTCTGATTAGTTAATCTATTTAAAGCCTGTGTTTGAGATTGGCTTTTGTCTTGACTGTGTTCATGCTACTGCTAATGTAGTTCCTGTTTTTTAAGCCGAGTCCAGCTTTTCTTTCTTGTGTACTTTTCATTATGTTTAGTAGTTCATCTGCATTTACACCCCTGTATATCCAACAGTGACATTAACTAAACATACACTGATCAGAAATAACAATAAAACCATTAACTTGCTGTGTAGGACAACTTTCACACACACACACACCAGTTTACGGGAAAACTGGTGTGAAACTGGTGTGTGTGTGTGTGTGTGTGTGTGTGAGAAAGTTATCCAACACAGCAGCTTCCTCAAGCCACACATAAAAACACAAAATAAAAGATGCTTTATGCACACGCACCCACGTGATCACAGTGTTATAGTAAACACTTCACGCACACACGCATGTTGACTATACGAATGCTGCGCGTGCACTGAGGCCAAGCATGGGAGATGATTACCCACAATTCCGCAGCGCGCGAGAGAGAGAGGGAGGCTCAGTTGTGATTTTTGCTCGTCTTACGGAGCGCTCACAAACCGAGTTCCACAGAATCCGAGGTTCCACTGAACACCTTTACTGCTTCCACTGGATTTAAGCGGGTCAGTTGCAGCAATTTGCTGCTAAACATCAGCCTGTGATCAATTGGTCATCAGCAGGTGTGCAGATCTCTATAAAAGCAGATGTTTTGGACATTCAGTTGTGTGTTAACACAATGCTAAGAGGGAAAGCCATAAGCAATAGTATTAGAGAAGCAATTGTGCTGCACATCAATCTGGAAAGGGTTGGAAATCCATTTCCAAACAAGTTGGAGTTCAGTGGGAAAGATTATTCACGAGAGAAAATGTGAAAAAGTAATTGCCCCTAAACCTAATTAATAACTGGCTGTACCACCCTTGGCTGAACCAATCGCAATCAAGCATTTGTGATAACTTTTGGCCCACTCGTCTTTTCAGAATTGTTTTAATTCAGCCACATTGGAGGGTTTTCGAGCATGAACAAGGTCATACCACGGCGTCTCAGTCAGAGTTAAATGCGGACTTTGACTAGTCCACTACAAAAACGTAATGTTTTCTTTGAGCCATTCAGAGCTGGGCTTGCTGGTGTGTTATGGATCAGTCCTGCTGCATGACCCTCATGTGCTTGAGGTCATGAACTGATGGCCGCACATTCTCCTTTAGGAGACTTTTTTGTTTCTGTTAGAGTACAAAATTCATGGTTCCATCAATTATGACAAGTTGTCAAGGCCCGGTCAAAGCAGGCGCGGACCAACACACTACCACTACCATGTATGACTGCTGGTATGATGTTGTTTTTATGAAACGCAGTTATTTTTTACACCAGATGTAACGGGACACACACCCTCTAAAAAGTTCAACTTTTGTTTACCTCTCATCAGTGCCTCCAAAGTAGGATAATCAAGATGTTTTAATTTTTTTGGCAAATATGAGCCTTTGTGTTCTTTTTGGTCAGCAGTGGCTTTCGCCTTGGAACTCTCCTATGGATGTCGTTTTGGCCCCCAGTTTCTTTCTCGGTATTGACTCATGAACACTGACCTTAACTGTGGCGAGTGAGGCCTGCAGTTCTATAGATGTTGTTCTGGGGTCTTTTTTGAGCTCCTGGATGAGTTGTAGTTGTGCTCCTGGAGTAATTCTGGTAGGATTGTCACTCCTGGGAAGGTTCACCACTTTTCCAAGGTTTTTCCACTTGTGGATGATGGCGCTCACCATTTGCTGGCATCCCAAAGCCTTAGAAAGGCTTAGTTTGGACAGCTTTTTTCCCTTAACAAATTAGATCATCATTTAAAAACTGCATTTTGTATTTATTCTGGTTATCTTTGTATAATATTTAAAAAGGTTTGATCATCTGAATAATTTACATTTTACATACTTTAAAAATTTACCTATAAGGAAGTGGAAAATACTTTTTCACTTTTTTTACTTTTGCACCGTAAGATTAATGAATACAATAAGTTATATCCCAATTAGAATTGTACATGCCTGTTTCTGTTTGGACAGTAGTATATATTTTTGTGGAAAGCATTAATTACTAAAATCCACTCACCCGGACATCCTCAGGTGTAGATTTACATCCTGCTGTTTGCTGCCCAGAATCTTGCAGTCGAGGATTGCTACTCGATCCAAGAGCGCTCCTCCTCACCGCTGTTATTGTTATTCTTTAATAAACAATTACATTCATGTAAATTATAACACACTTCAGATAAAAGACTTTCCAGACATTTCACTTCTGCTCTTAAATGATGTCATTCAGAGAGTTAACATCGCTAAACTGTGGATCTCTGGTAGGAACGAAATTCACCCATCATACCGATTCTCCTGTGTGTGTGTGTGTGTGTGTGTGTGTGTAATGCTCATCATTGCACTACTGTATATTCCACCCATATTTATTCTGTATATATAGTCCAATTTAGAACTCACACATATACGTACATTTGTATATCCTGTTACTTTTGTGCATGTAAATCTTCCAGACATGCTAATCTACTGCACAATGCTTGCAGAGTTACACTGTATTTATACTGTATACCATTATAGACATATAGCACATCCACTGCACAATGTTGCACAGTTACTGTATACTGCACATTACTATATCACTATATACCAAAACTGTATTACCTACTGCATCTGCATCACATTGTTATTCATTGTAAATAAGCCACTTATGCACTTCTGGTTAGATGCTAACTGCATTTCAGTGGCTCTGTACTTTGCACAATGACAATAAAATCTAATCTAATCTAATCTAATCTAATCTAACGACTCTACCTGATTAGTGGTCGCAGTTCGGCTCCAGTTGCTCCCTGTATCTGTAATATTACAATAAAAACATGATCACATGATATTTGAACACTGATTGCTCTACAGTCATCCATTTCAAATATTAAAAGTGTTTAGAGGGCAGAAAACATCGACTTCCTTACAGTTTGGTGCTGTGGCGTCTCTTTGAGGTGAGTACTTCTAATCATGGTTAAAACTTAGACAATAAGTAAAAAGTCTGTGAAAAGAAGTACATAAGAAACCAATGGAAAGCCAATATAAATGTAAAATGACTGCTTCACAGTTTTATTTGCATTTTAAAGACTTTTAAATTTGAGTTTCAATTATTTGGTAAATAAAAAAGCGTCATTACGCACACTACCTCTTGGTGTATTAACTTACTCACGTTGCTTCCATTACCTGTGGAGTGGAGTGTGCGGTCAACTCACTGGTGCTCCTCACATTGCTCCAACGTTTCGGCTGCTCTTGTTCTGCTGTCGTACTGTATGTGCCGTCGCTGTAGACACATTGCAGTCTGATTCAGGGTTTCAGCAGCTATGAGCTCAGCCTGACATACCCGGTATTGATACTGTTACAACGCCTGTGACACGCTCACAGACTGGAGTAAAAGTTGACGGGGACACTGACTACTGTTCCTCATCTTATTCTTATATTTCCTATACACTTTTGTTGGCTACTGTTACATCACAGTATGACATCACAAGCTGATGTTGACACGGTCCACTGTTACATTCACTGAGGAACGTTTTTGTGACATGCCTGCGGTGGAATGACCTGTGCAAACACACAATTAAGTCACAAAATCTCGTATTTTAACAGCTCAGCCGTGACGACGCCTTAAACCTATGCCGGAAATTGGTTAATAACTTTGTTTGACATTTTATTGATTGACATCACATTGAGTGACATCACAGTTTGATGCTTTTATCCCGCATCTGAGGCGTATTGGAGGTCTAGCACTTTGACATCAGCCCTATGTCATCATAGTGTGTGAAGGACCCTCTTGTTCTTCTGAGGATATTTTTTTCCCCGCATCCAGGACTTCTGGGGGTCTTAACGTGCTCAAAAATCAGCAGAGAGGTTGGAATCCACTGTCATTAGGATGCCTGAGAGTTTGGGCCAGTGCGTGGCACACACAAGCTTTTGCGGCATAGCTCATACACACTTGCACGTATGCAGGCAAAACCCGGTACACATTTACAGCTCGTTGAGCTGAACAACTTTCACACTGGATGTCATGGGCTCAACTAAACAGGTCAGCTTTTTTGGGTCATTTGCAAAACGCACCCAATGGATTAGGATGTACCCCTCTTAGGGGGTTTATACGATCGCCAACAACCCAGGCCTATGTGATCTCAAACTCTCAGGCATCCTAATGGCAGCAGATTCCAACCTCTCTACCAATTTTCATGACTTTTTGAGCATGACAAGTCCCCCAAAAAGCCCTGGATGCTGGAAAAAAAATTCTTAGAAGAACAAGAGGGCCCTTCACACTATAATGATGTCATAGTGCTTGGACCCTAATAGCAAGTGGTTTCTCCAAAATCAACACAAAATTTAATGACTACCCCAGTATAAAAAATATTGAACCCCTTGATGAGAAACACCTTCAGTACATAGTAGAGCTCACTTAAGCCCTTATGATCTGCTGCAAATATAATGTACAGTATAGCCAGACACTTGCTTCTTTTCTGAGGGATCATAGTCCATCTTAGTCCTCTTGGGCAATAGCCTTTAGTTCAGTGAGATTCTTGGTTTTGCGTGCTGCAACTGCTTTTTCTATTATCTATATGGATTCAAGTCAGGCGACTGTGATGGCCCTCTATAACCCTCAAGGACATCTGAAACCAAACCTTGGTGGTCTGAAGTATGCTTGGGGTCATTGACCTGTTGGAAGGTCCAACAACAACAAAGTTTCAGCTTTCTCACAGATGGGATGACATTTGTTTTAAAGATACTCGATTGAATCCATCTTGCCCTCTTGTCCCAGAGCATCAACGGGACATCACCATACACAACAGAATGCCTAAACTTCTGTATCTTTTTTAATATGGTTTTCAGCATATTGGAGCTGAGTTTTCTTGTGTTTTAGGGTCAGTGGTGGGCTATGTCTTGGGCTGACTAAGCGAAACTTGAGTGCTGCTGCCGGCAAACTTAAACCGGGGTGCGCAAACTTAAACCGGTGTGTGAGAACAGCCAAACTTGCCTATGGACAAAAAATACAAGCACACTTTACAGACACAAAAGACCCCAGACACATATGGCAAGGCATCCGGTCAGTCACAGACTACAGACCGACACCACCACTGTGTGAGGACAACATAGACTTTCTGAACTCACTCAACACCTTCTTCAGCCGGTTTGAGGATGAAAATACCACCATACCAACAAAAGTCCCTCCCTTTTCAGGGACTTTTCAGCTGGACCCAGTCGATGTGCGGAGAACCCTACTCAAGGTAAACCCCAGGAAAGCTGCAGGTCCTGACAACATACCGGGGCGTGTGCTTAGAGACTCTCTTACAGACGTTCTCACCGATATTTTCCACACCTCTCTGAGCCAAGCCACCATACCAACATGCTTCAAAGCCATCACGATCATACAGCTACCAAAGAAATCCCCAGCCATAACACAAAATGACTACCGGCCCATAGCACTCACGCCCATCATGATGAAGTGCTTTGAAAGGTTAGTCAAGGCCCATATAACATCCAGCCTTTCAACCACATTCAACCGTTACCAGTTTGCATACCGTCCTAAGCGCTCCACTGATGATGCCATATCAAATAACACTTCATCTATGCCTGTCCCACCTGGAAAATAAAAACAGCTATGTGCGGATGCTGTTCATTGACTTTAGCTCTGCTTTCAATACAGTCATCCCACAACAATTAGTACACAAACTCAGTGAAATACTGTAGGTATCACCACCCCACTATGTAACTGGATACTTGACCTTCTCACAGAAAGACCACAGACAGTTAAAGTTGGCAAAAACTCCTCAGAGACCACCATCATGAACACCGGGGTTCCCCAGGGATGTGTGCTGAGCCCTCTGTTGTTCACGCTGATGACACATGACTGTTGTGCCAGACACAATTCAAACTATATCATCAAGGTCGCAGATGATACAACAGTGGTGGGCCTCATCAGTGATGACAACGACTCAGACTACAGAGAGGAGGTACATCAACTCATCAACTGGTGCGACATTAACAACCTACAACTTAATGTCAGCAAAACAAAAGAAATAAATGTGGATTTCAGGAAGAACCACAAGCCGCCTTCCCCTCTCACTGTAAATGGCAGTGCTGTGCAGTCTGTGAAAAGAACCAAGTTTCTGGGGGTGCACATCACAGATGATCTGACATGGACCACCAACACCACCTCCATAGTCAAGAAGGCACGGCAACGCCTCCACTTCCTCCGAAGGATGAAAAAAGATAACCTTCTACCTCCTGCACTCACCACCTTCTAGACCTTCTACCTTCTGGTGAGGACAGCTGAGAAGATCACCAGATCAGCCCAACCAGCCATTAAAGACTTATATTTGTCCCACTGTAGCAAGAGGGCCATCAACATTCCACTCACCTAGCTCATGACTTGTTTACCCTTTTACCATCCGGCAAGCGCTACCGCATCATGCGCTGCAAGACCACCAGACTAAGTAACAGCTTTTTCTCTCAAGCTATCAGACTCATCAACTCCCTCAAAAGATACCATGGACATGTTTACATTTAACATAATAAAAACAGCACGAGCATAAATATGAAAATAATGTAAATTCTGTTTGCATGGTTGTATTCACAATAAAGTTTACTTTGACTTTGACATAAAATCTTTCTGTAGGTCCTTTGGAGTCAATCAAGGGTTTTTCAACACTTGCCTCCTCAGGAATCTGGTAGCAGCAAGTAATTGAAGAGTTTTCTCTTTCTGCTACGTTCAGGTAAGCCACTGTTCCTTTAACTTTAAACTTGCGAAATAGGCCTTTTACTGTATTTCTAGGAATATTTAATACTCTTGTCGTTGTTTGTGCTTCACTTGATTTAACCATTTCTGACACGCTGTCAAACATCTCCATCAACAAATCTCCAGGTATTTAATGTATTCTAAATCAAGTACATCTCAGGCACTTAAGCTGTGCTTGAAATAACACCTGATTTACACATTTCTGCTCTAATAAGGGATTTTATTCATGGGTTGAATATTTCTGAAACTGCAGTAATCATTAAAAGAGGCCATTTGCATTGACTTTGGAGGAACCACTTGTTATATTAGTTGTGTTGCGCTATTTAAATTGCTCTAGTTTCACGGATTTATTACAAACCACTGCAAGTTAGGAATTTTGGCCAAAAATAATTATTTTAATGGGGGTTAAATGATTTTAAATTATTCAAAATTATCCAAAATTACTAACTTATAAATTATTTAATTAAAAAGCCAGTCACATTCAATAAGTCTAATCCATTATCTATCTATACTTCTTATCCTGTGTAGGGTGCAGGGGGACCTGGAGCCTCAGGAGCTTAGGGCACAAGGCAGGGAACGACCTGGATGGTAGGGTACAAACACACACATTCCGGTGTACACTACAGGCATTTGGGAAATGCCCACCGCCCTACACTGCATGTATTTGTGGAAGGAAACCTGAGTATCCGGAGGAAACCCACAAAGCACAGGGAAAACATGTAAACTCCACACACAGACCGGAGACGAGATTCGAACCCCCAACCCTGGAGGTGAGAGAGACCTTGCTAACCGCTATACCAGTAATTAAACAGTTATTTATTAATTCATTGATTTCATTAATTTGTTAATAAAAACTGTTATAAAAAGCCAGCTGTACCAGGAGTTTATAGTGATGTGTTTACCTCTCTGTCCCTCTAGTGTTTTATAGAATGAACGCTGCGTTTACATGCTCGATCCCGTCTCAGTGACTGTTACGCCGCCGATGCGTTCTCCCTGAGCAGCACCAGCACCTGTGATGAGTGCACGGAGCGCGCATCACAATCACTGAGACGGGAGCGAGGATGTAAACACAGCGTTCAGCTCTGATTGCTCTTCTTACTATAACTATATAAAGGTAAACACATCACTATAAACTCCTGGTACAGCTGGCTTTTTATAACAGTTTTCCATCAATTAACAAATCAGTCATTTAATAAATAACTGTTTAATTACTGGTATGTTATTAACAGTGTGCTGAGCCATGGCACAAACTCAAGTGAAATTTGATGATCAGTTTATTGAACAGCACAGTGGCTTATCGGTTAGCAAGGTCACTCTCACCTCCAGTGTGTTTGGAGTTTACATGTTCTCCCTGTCCTTTGTGGGTTTCCTCCGGGGACTCAGGTTTCCTTCCACAAAGACATGCAGTGTAGGGTGGTTGGCGTTTCCCAATTGCCTGTAGTGTACTCCTGAATGTGTGTGTGTCTGTACCCTTACACAGGATAAACAATATAGACAATGGATCAGACTTGAACATGGCGGGTTTTTTTATTACTAAATAAGTTAATACACCAAGCACTAGTGTATACTAAGTAAAACGTAATGACATTATTTACCAATTAATGGAAATTCCTAAAGGTCTTACGTGTCTTCAATATACAAGTGAAACTCTGAAACAGTCACTTTACTGTACATTTACATTGGCTTTACATTGGTCTCCTATGTATTTTTTTCACAGAATGTTTGCGTGCAAACAAAAGTTTTACCCTTGATTCGAAGTACTTACCTCAAAGAGACACCCCAGCAATATTACAGATGCCTGGAGCAACAGAAAATGAACTGCGACCACGACTCCGGTAGAGTCATTACACCATATATACACACACACACACACACACACACACACACACACACACACACACACAGGAGAATCAGTACGATGGGTGTGTCTCATTCCTACCAGACATTCGACTCAGAAACAGCCAATGGCGGTTTAGTGATGTTAAACTCTGTGATCTAATTATAGGAATTACGTAGTTTTATAGTATTATCGTATTAATTAAATGCTTAAAAAATAAAATTTGTGAAAAATGTTATTTTAAGTGCATATTTAAGTTAATGTATTTTTCTTCTTAAAGAACAAGAGTTGGAGTGGTGAGGAAGAAAGCTCTGCACCCTATGAAGGTCTTAGATGAGGAAGGACCCTGTGTTGGTAAGAAATAAAATAGTACCTTTTACCAGATGTAAATAACACAAATCTAATTTCATTTGTTTAAAGGACCTACAGCAAATACCGAAACAAGACCCATTAGCCAGTGCAAAGAAGACATCCTCAAACATCTTTCACTGAGTGACAAGGTACAAGGTTCTTCTGAAGGTTTTTGTGTAACCCTTGATGGACAACAAGAAATTATCATCCTTGTCCCTAGACCACCCACTAATGAAAAGCCAGGTAAAATAAATCATGTTACTTGTTATTTATAACATTTAAATATAGATCTGGGACTGACAGAAACTATTTAGTGTTGTCCTACCAATGTGTTAAATATTCATTTAATTTTTTTATACATTTTTTAACAAATTTGACCATTCCATTCACACTTTTTTCATCCTGTTCTCTCTTCCGTCTAAATAGTAGACTACCCAAGAGGACTTGCTAGGAGAAGGACACATCGACCGACTTGTTAATAGACATGCCCCTATCCATTCCCAAAAAAGAAAGAGGAAAGAGGACATCCTCATGCATAAGCTTTCGCTGAGTGACAAGAACTAATGCTCTTCTGGGGGATATACTGTAACCCTTGGTGGACCATCAGTAGTTTTAGCCCTGTTCCTAGACCACGCACTACTGAGAACCCAGGTAAAATTTATATTCATATCACATAACTCAATTCTGTACGATTTTGGAATATTTAATTATCAATGTGTGACTTATAGAAAGTCAAGTCGGGGCTGAAACGAGGGACTTGAGTGTTTAAGGAAGAGAACCAATATTCAGGTTAACAACATTCAGGGGGTGTGGTTCCTAACCAGTCCCAAATGAAAAAAGTGCTGGTCGTTGAAAACATCCTGAGTGAGTGATGGGATGTGATCGGATCAACACTTGTACTTGTGAAACAATGCAATAGAACGAAAATGGCTGGGTACTAGTCGTCTGATCTGTGAAACATAAAAGGTGGGATTTATCCAGCATATAGCTGCAGGCAGACGCAACCTAACCTAGGTGATGGTGAGTTAGCCAGTAAACTTAGGGAATCATTTTATGTAAAGTGTTCTTGATGGAGTCTCGTGTGGTGAGCATTACTCTTCTGTCTTTTGGCGCAGCAGAATGTTGATGATTAGCTTGTTTCTTAAAGGCCCTCACCGACTTCAAGAGTTAAGACCGAGCTTTCTGCCAGGCTTTTTACAATGCCGCATGAACATTTGCGCCAAAGGGGCTGGTTAATACCCTAAACAACAGTGAAAAGAGTACATTCTATTAGAGGAGGTGGGAAGAGAATTGTGGGCATATTCTACTCATGGGAGGAGCTTACTCCATGAAGTCAGGTCCTGTGAAACCATGCACAGGTTGCCCTAAGGTTGCCTCTAGCTTCTGTTTGGTTCTCTCAGTCTGTCCATTGGAATGGGGGTGATAACCAGAGGACAAGCTAGGCATAGCACCAACAAGTTTACAGAATGCCTTCCAGAACTGTGCAGAAAATATCAGAGACAAAGTTCCTTGGAGCCAGAAAACATTGAGAACAAGAGGTTCTGCAGTTTCTTTTGCAGAGGGGATAAAATGGGTGGCCTTTAAAAAGTAATCAACAACAGTCATAATACAGGAGTCCCCCCAAAACTGGGAGTCTTGTAACATAATCAAGGGCAATGTGCGACCAAGGACGGCGAGGAATGGCAAGTGGTCTTAAGAGGTTTGCTGTAGGTTGATTGTTTCTAGTACATGTGTCACATGCTGCCACAAAGCTAAAGACATCCTCCCGCATAGTTGCTCACCAGAGACTGGATAAGAAACAGGGCCCTCCTGGGTGACAGGCCACCCTAGAGCTATGCACCATTTTAGTACCTGTGGGCGAACTGACTGTGTTACAAATCGGTGGTTTCGGAGGTATATGTGGTGGGAAGATGTACAGTAGATGTCCTCAGTAGACAACTATAAACATTGGCAGGTTGGACAGAATATAGATGCCAGGAATCAGATAGTGCAGTATGGAAAAAAAGTGGTCTTTAAATGGGTGAAAAACCCACATGCACTCAGACACATAAACAGAAAGTCACTCTGTATTGTAGGCAAGGAGAAGATGTCCCATGCAAAAGATGCAGGCTCTAAGTTGTCGCCAGTGGCCGAAATCAAGTGAGGTGCGCTTGTAAGGCGAGCCTGTTGAGCAGTGCCGATTTCTTTAAGACAATGTCACAAAATTAATGGTCAGATTATGTACTATTGTATTAACATTTTATTGACTAAAAATGCGTTAGAAAACGTGCATCTCAAAGACGAGTTGGTTCAGAATCAGTTAGATACAGCAGGTCGGCTGACTTGATTTTCTTCTCATACATTCCCGTAGCGTCACAGTGCATTTCCCCGTTGAAGCCC
>JAQMYJ010000019.1:21333710-21354000 GCA_030014305.1 Clarias laeviceps
GGAAGACCGGGGCGGTGTTTAACTCGGGGAAGACCGGGGCGGTGTTTAACTCGGGGAAGACCGGGGCGGTGTTTAACTCGGGGAAGACCGGGGCGGTGTTTAACCCGGCATATAACTCAATGTTATCACAATACCTAGATGCCAATTTGATTTGTATTGCGATTTTGCAAATATAATTATTTTATAAATATCTCACTTTGATATACATTTTTATATTAAAAAAAATAAAATTCGAAACAAACTTAGCAAATAATTTGCTCCGGACAGGACGCTGGTCTGTTTAAAAGCCCACCATCGTAGGATTACAGAAGAACAGCAACATTTTACTACCTCAAACACTAGCATGTATAAATTAAAAATTATTAATAAAAATGTATATTGGTCGCTACATGAATTGCCACAAGAATGAATTGCGATATATAACTGAGATGATTTCTATTTCATCTATTTCCATATTTCATATATTTCCATGTAAAAATTCACTTAAGTTTGTTCCTTATATGGTTTGTAGAGGACTGATTCAGATACGTCTCAATCATAAAACCAGTTTATCTGAAATCATTTATTTTCAAAACCTCATTCTGCGTGTTCGTTCGAGTCTCTCACGGTACAAGCGTAACTCTTTTTGCAGTCGTCCTTAGAATTCACAATTTGTAGAAAACCTGCCCTCTAAACATGTGCGTTTATCCCATCCGTAACGGGCTCTCTCTCTCTCTCTCTCTCTCTCTCTCTCTCTCTCTCTCTCTCTCTCTCGGTGTTATGGGACGATCATATCTGTATGTTTTCAGGATGAAAAACTTTTAGGTTTTGATTCTTTTCAGCTGAAGAGATCACATTAAGTTATGCAAACCAATTCCCTGATACTGAGCTCTGAGGATCAACAATGTGATGTGAAGTTTATTAAAGTAATATCATAAGCAGCTTTGTACATGACCCTGCACGACTCTGTGACCTCTCTTTATGCGTAATACAGTGAACGTGTCCAAGGGCGTTAAGTGTGTGGAACTGTTTGGTCGTAGCAGTTTTCGTTCCCCTCATTTATAACTGACATTTTTTGTTTTGTCGTTTGCGATCAGTGAAAGCAGGAGGGATGAGGATAGTCCAGAAGCACCAATCTGCTGGAGACTCCACAATGGACAGGAAGGAAGACAAGGACAGTAAAGAGTTTGAGAGCTGCAGGTGAGATGAATTTTTTTTTCTCTTTCTCACATGAATCACTTACTTTCCTGCCTTTAGTCTATTCTCCGCTCCGTACGCACAGACTGCTTACTGTTACCGTGATACTGAGGGAGAGCATGGAAGGGTGAGATTATGGGTAAGCATGGCACAGACAGTTCTCGTCTCTGAGTCAGTATCAGACAGTGTTTAAGGTGCTTATGGTGTAGTCTTTTGGAGTCCTAAAAAAATCCTAAGTCCTAAAAATAGATTCCTACTGTTCATAAGAGTTTATCAGGTAAACAATACAACACAAAAAATGCATTCCTATTAAAGTTTATTCCCATTCTGAAGTCACTTTCATACAGATATAAACCACAGAGTGTTAGAGGTACGGCACAATAATCAAATAACAAATGCGGCTCCTACATCCACAAAAGACTGAGACCAAGGTGAAGATTTGAGCGCAAATGCTTGTTCAGAAATGTTAATTCTAAATAAACAATAAAATTCAACAAGTATATCTTCAGAAATATTGATTTTGTTTGTTTGTTTTGTTTTTTGTTTTCCCAAGAGATATATAATATGGATATATCGGTGTTCGTAACACTAAAAGACACTAAAGGACGTTTCCACCAAGATCTGAAGGCTTCGGAGATTTCATGTTGTGGAAGGAATGTTTTAAAAAAACAATTCAAATTTTTTAACTTTAAAAATACAATATACTGGTAGTCCTTGACTTGTGAACAAGTTTAGTTCCGGGAGCACGTTCGTAAGTTGGATTTGTTCTTAAGTCTGACAAAGTGGGTCTTGTATGCTTTTGACACAAACATACAATGTAAAGCTTACTCCACTTCACGAAATCTGAGTGGTGCATCTTTCCCCTTTCCTGACAGAGGGAGGACAACGCTACATGGTTTTTACACGCCATTTTGTCTCATAGCTGTTTTCCACTGTATCGGACTGTGAACTCTGTTTTGTTGAGGATTTTCCGAAACTAGGATTATTCACCATCAGGACAGATATTTTCTATCATCGTGCTCCCGGACTGATTCATTAAAACCGCTGAGGCCGACTCATTTCCCTGGCACCCCCACACGCACACATCTAAAATATACCGGACCTTAGACATTTTATACAATCACTTAAACAAAGAGAATATTGTATATCATTTTAAATATTAGTCCTGGGTGCACTGAAAAAAACTGTCCAAAAAACTCCTCTCTCGTGAAGATGTTGGAAAATTTCAAGTTGAGACTGGAGACTCTTTCCGTAAATGTTAATCAGACAGTTATTATGGAAACAATAACATACTATAAGGATTGTTTTAGCGCAATGCATTGTTAAGTGGAACTTGTGTTGCAGACCATTATTCACCTTCTGACCAATCAGATGGCAGAATTCAGAACTCGTATAAATAAAATGTTGTTGTTTGTAACATATTCGATTTGAGAATCATAATCTCAAGTTTAAAGCCAGTAAAAACTGGATAACTCAGTCACAGGTGAGCAGTTCTCATCAAGTTTATGTTTCCAAAAAAAAAAAAATCCACCTGCTGTTATTTGTCATTTTGCTCTCTAAGCTGCAGGGCAGATAAGATAAGCTTTCCCCACGTCTACGTTATGAACATTTCTCTCCGCGGCAGCTCCGTAGACATTTCCGTCGCTCTCGGGACGGGGGGCTGGTTTTCCTGGTGGAGCGCACATGTGGCCCAGCTTTTGGGTGCGCTCGCTTTCTGCCCACACGAACACAATTTCTTTTTCCTTTCTGGGGTTTTTGTGCTTTAAGAAGGCAGTGAGTCACATTCCGCTATTTAGAGCCTTCTTTGTTACATCATTAACGATGTTTGCCAGCTTTGTGTGTGTGTGTGTGTGTTCATTTTTTCCTTTTCCATTAGCGCTGACCTGAGCGTAGTGCCAGCTCACCTTCCTGCCCCGTTTGCCCTTCAGCCCAGCACCTGATTGCTGATCCTCATCTCCTTCGGAGCGGTGCTTTCGGGTCGGGCCTTATCAGTTCCTCGAAGCTAGTTGCCCTCTCAGCCTGCAGGAGAGCCCTGATTACTCTATCACAGTGAAAAGATACCGAGGTGACCTTTACCTGCCTCTTACCTCGCGCTCTCCCAGGATCTGAGATTCATAGTCGAAATGCCCAAACTGTGCCAAATATGTCCTGACACACTGGCTGTTATTGGTTTTGGCAAGCGGAGCGGGAAGTTCCTGTGTATTGTCTTTTTTTTTTTTTTCCCCTTGTAGGCCCTTTGTGGTTGGGTGTGTCATCATTCATCATAGCTCGGTGTTAGTTTAGCTTGTGTGGAGAGTGTGTGTGGTGTGTCTGCCATGCTGTACGCTGATACTCCAAAAACGTTGGTATGTTCAAAAATAGCAGGTCGGCATTACCATGGAAACCTGGTCATGCTCAACTCCAGGATCAGTCATGCGGTTTGGACTGGTGGAACAGCTAACAGAGGGGGAACAAAGCCAAACTCAACCCGTGTTGGCTGTTTTAAAGCAAACTCACATGATGACGTGGATTCATGTGCTCAGTTCTTGGTCTGTGACTCGTGTGCTCTCTCTCTCTCTCTCTCTCTCTATCAAGTTGTAATTCTTCCTCAGAATGTCAGGAACTTCTGAACTTCTCTACTCTTCCGTCAGACTACAATATCATTTACTGTAAATCGATCCACACGCAGCCACCGAAGCTGCTTAGAGCTTAAATATGTAACTTTTTAATTGTTAATATGATATTTAAACGCATCATTGATGAATCAGAAGACATGCTTTAAAGGAAGAGACTAGTTTTTCTCTGACTTTCGTTGCTCAGAGTCACGACTTCCTGCCAGTGATGGCCGATGCGAACCCAGAGCTGTGAGTCAGACAATTCAAGTCAAGTAAGTCAAGTCGGCCTTTTTATTGTCATTCCAACCATATACAGTTCAGTACACAGTGAAACGAAACAACGTTCCTCCAGGACCAGGTGCTACATACATGCAACAACGTAAATTAACCACACAACTCTACCGGAACCAGCTAAACTACTTTTATACAACAATAGACAACAGACAACAAATGCAAATGTGTAAACAAAGAGCTACGACGTAACATATTTCAGTACTTTTTGTAGTAATGAGGTGTGAGTTGAGGTAGTGGGAGGTGAAAACAGTAAACGTTTGACATTCCTGAGTAGCAGCAAAGATTTGAAAATATTTTGTGCAAAAAAACAGCAAGAATATAAATGTTGTGCAAAAAGAGAAGATCCAGTCCCTTTGTCTTGAGGAGACAGATGGCTTGTGGGTAAAAACTGTTACATAGTCTGGATGTGAGGCCCGAATGCTTCGGTACCTTTTTCCAGATGACAGGAGAGTGAAGAGTGTGTGTGTGTGTGTGTGTGTGATGGGTGTGTCTGATCAGCCACAATGCTGGTAGCGTTGCGGATGCGGCATGTGGTGTAGATGTCTTCGATAGAGGGGAGAGAAACCCTGATGATCTTCTCAGCTGTCCTCACTACCCGCTGTAGGGTCTTGTGGTCCGATACGGCACAATTCCCGAACCAGACATTGATGCAGCTGCTCAAGATGCTCTTGATTGTCCCTCTGTAGAAGGTGGTGAGGATTGGTGGTGGAAGTTGGACCGTCCTCAGCCTTCTCAGGAAGAAAAGACGTTGAAGTTCAATCTGATTCAGTAGCACTGATTTGTCTCTTCTTACAGGATTAGAATTTTCTTAAAAAAAAAAAAAAACACAAAATGTATTTAACAAACACTGCAATTCTGTGTATAATGTGTTGCTGGTGGTTTAGTACAAAAGAATAATCTTAATTTCCTGCTGATCTTCTGAGCCACGCTCCAGTCCGCTAGCAGGATGTCTTACACTCGGAGGAAGAAGTTAAACTCTCATAAAACCGGAGTATTTTTGCGGAGGATACGAGCGTTTTGTCTTCTCTCCAATAGCTGTGGTAGTGTTTTAAGGAATATGCAAATTGTAGATGATGCAATCTTCATAATTTTACCTAAATTTATAATAAAACTATCATAAAAAAAATAATAAATTTAATCGAATACTGACCCAACAATTGAATGAATATTAAAGAATTGATTAAATTGCATAATCACATTAAACTGCTCTAGTGGTATCAATATTGTGACTTTTTTTTTTTTTTCTAAATGAAATGAATATTTTACAGATTTGTTTGAATTTAGTTTTTGCAGGTATAATTTAACAGTTCAATTTACTTTTCACAGCTATTTGTTATTTGTAATCAACTCCAGATACGCATCGTGTATGATGTATATGATCGTTTTACTCTTGTGTCTTCTCATGAGAAAAAGTTCGTAAGCCAGACAATTGTAACTTTACTTGTGAGTCATGTGATTGTGGTGGGCGGGTCAGTGTGGGTTTTAGGGGCGGGGCTTCTGTGAGATGTCTGAACACATTGGAAGCTGATCTATGGCGTGTATTTGTCAGTGAAGGTAATGTAGCGTTTTTGTTTTACTCCCAGGCAACAAGCCTGTGTACACTTTATATCTGGGCCACACACACATTTTCTTTCTACTGACGAAAGCTCGTACCCGATGTGAGAACAGCGAACAGGTGGGAGAAATTGCGCGTTTGTCGCAGCTAGTGGAGCGAGGTGGCCTGGGGAGAACCTGCCACGTGCAATCTGGCTCCTTCAGACAGGCAGCAGGGTGAAGCGCAGTCGCTCCAAACGCATGCTGATGTGATGAGCCACGCACCCGCTGAGCAGGAACCGCGCTCCACCCCGCTACCTGAGACGCAGGAACGACCGTTTAACCCGGAGTGATTTGTTCGGGGCTTCGCGCTGAGCCGAAACAGCCAGACCTCTTTAATCGCTTTTCAGGGGTCACAGACTCCTCGAGAGACTTCGCTGTGAAGTACAAAAGAACATTTTTCCCCCCTTGCTTTCAGGTTCTCTGTATCTGATCACTAATGAAGGATGATGTCTGATTAGCAGAAATCGGAGTAACGCTGGCGCTAGAGGACACATCCTGCTTAGGTTGTGTTTTTAAACAAAAGTATGATTTAATGATATAAACGTTAAGGTGTTATTAATGTAGTAATGCGGTATCTCGGGGATATAAAAAAAAAATACCAACACTATGCCTTTAAATACCGTCAGTGAAATAAATCTGCCGTGTGACGAGCTGTTTAAAACGCGCCCATGAATCCTGTAAGAGTCATGAACATTAGAAATCAGCTTCTCCTGGGAGCAGGTTAATCCAAAACCACACACATGCGACTTCTACACACTTGGCGGTAAACGCTTTGAAATTTGAGTGTGATCGTCCGCGAGCTTCTACACAAGCGTAGCATGTTAGCGTTGTATAAAAAACAACAACAATTAAATCAAAGTATTGGTATCAGTAATCCCCATAGTGTTTCTGAGTTTGTTTATTTATTTATACCCCAAATAATAACCTTTTGATATATATTTTCCTTCAGTTTTGTCTGGTTGTTAAGTCTGTGTTTCTTTGTGTGTTTATTTGTTTATTTAGACGTCAATCAAGCCGTCTACCTGTTTATTAGTTTAGTTGTTTATCTGTCTGTCTGTCTGTCTGTCGTGCCGTCTGAGTGCCAAACCTGTGATACACAATGCTTCTCAGTAATTGTACCAGTCGGAGGCGTGCTGTTGGTTTTTATTAAACAGATCATTCGAGCATGTCCTGCTCCGTGAGGGATTTAAACAGTGCGATGCGAGCGTGACGAGACTCGGAGAGGAGAGGCGCGTGCACTGATGGTCTGATCGTTATTTTCATGCTAGTTTCCTCCCAGGATGAGAAGCGCCAGAATAGTCACGTGTCAAGTTTGTTGATGGTTTGTAATGGAACAGTGAATGTCTTTCTCATTACTGTAGCAGGAGTGTGTGTATAGTGTGTAATGTTCTGTGTGAAGTGTAACGTGTGTTTGTTTGTGTGTGTTTGTGTGTGTTTGTGTGTGTTTGTTTGTGTTTGTGTGCGTTTGTGTGTGTGTGTGTGTGTGTGTGTGTGTGTGTGTGTGTGTGTGTGTGCAGGTAGTCCCCGATTTACAAATGAGTTCTGTTCCTGGAAAGACGTTTGTAAGTCTGATTTGTTCTTAAGTCCGCCAAAGTGAGTCTTGTACGCCTTTGACACGAATATACAATGTAAACCACACAGATCCACTAAATCTGTGTTGTCTCTGCGCCTTTAAATCGCGAGGCGAATCCCGGACGCCAATTTGTCTCAGAGCTGTTTTCCACTGTATTGGACTGTGAACTCTGTTCCTTTGAAGATTCTCTAAAATTAGGATTTTTCACCCTCAGAACAGCTTTACAGGACAGACATTTTCGATCATCGTGCTCCTGGACTGATTTACTGAAGGCTGTCTTATTTCTCGCACGCACACTCGTACAATATAGCGGATTTCATTCATTTACTTGCACACTGAAAATATTGTATAGAATTGTAAATATTGGTCTCTGGTGCACTGCAGTGTCTAATTTTTTTGTACAATACACGTGGGCTACGTCTGTGATTGAATCGAAAGTAGAACCGCGGCCCATTAGTGTCTGCGGAAATCATAACTTGAATGTTCGTAACTCAGGGACTACCTGTATAGTGTGTGTGTGTGTGTATAGTGGGCAAAGTGTGTATATAGTGTGTGTATAGTGTATTGTGTGATTGTGTATGACATTGTCCCGTTGTGTCGTCTCGTTGTCACCTTGTCACATCACCGTCATGAGACACCCAAAGCAAAAAAGAAAAAAAAAACGGTTTCTATGGCGATGCAGGGTTGCCGTAGCTTTTAATAGTGGATTACATCACTTTCCAAAAATGAACACCAAGCCAGTCTCTCTCTCTCTCTCTCTCTCTCTCTCTCATGTGTTTCCTACATCTGTTTTTCTTTCCAATTTTGTCTGTCTGTCTCTTTCTCACACTCACTCTCTCTCTCTATCAGTCGATCTCTCTCTCTCTCGTTATCTACACTTTATCTCCTCCCTGCGTGTTTTTTCCTCCGTTATCTCCCCAGTGCGCGAGGTTAAATATGTAAATTGTGTCATCATTATGCAGAATGCTTTCTTTCTCATTAGCTTCGTTTAGGGAGGTTCAGCTCCATCCCGCCGTCCCTCGTCCGCTCCATCCCTCCGTCTCTCAGAGCGGTGAGATTTCCCGCTCTCCACCGTGCGTCACTTCAAAGACAAAGAAAAAAAAAAAAAAGCCCTCCCATGTAGCCCAGAGCTAGTTGTCCTGGTTATTAACCTTGGCACTGGCTTTATTTTTGGGGTTCTTCAGCCTGCTCTTGTCCTCTGCTGAGTGTTAGTGCTCAGACTGAGAGGATGTTTCTCAGCCAGTACACTGCTGCCCCCTGCAGGAGGAATGTGGTATCGCTCATGTCTGACTAAGTAAATTTGTTACAAAAATAAACTGGTTAGTATCAGATAAATTTAAACGTGTCCTGAAGTGTGTGTGTGTGTGTGTGTGTGTGTGTGTGTGTGTGTACTGAAGTGTGTGAGCTGGAGATTATAGACTGACATGTGGAGCGACATAATGAGTCGTTTTGAAAAGCGAACAGTCTAATCCAGAGATCTGAATGAGACGATTAAGTGAATTCAATATATTATCGAGGATTAGCTCAAAGTTAATCCATTTTAATCGAGTGATTTATTTTTTTGCGACTGATTGGCCAGGAAATGAAAAAAAAAATATAAAATAAAAATTCAACATCATTCCCAGCTTTCCTTCGATCATTTTGTTAATTCCTGAAGCTTAACTGTAAAACCAGAAACGCAGACAGCAGCACTTTTTAAAATAATTCACTTCCTGTAGGATCACATTTAAAAGCCGTACTGAAATAATGTCACCTCTAGAAGAGCCGAATTATAAACATGACTGATCAAAACAGATTAAAGAACTAAAATTATGCAGCTGTGTCTAATCCTCATCATCTAATCTTTCTACTTCGGCCACAGACTTCCTGTGCGGCTCTAAAACCCGCGTAAGTGTCTTCCGCGCTCAGGACGCTCCTCCGCTAGAGCCACCGGCGGCGCAGAGAAATGAGGTCTTTGAGATCTTTTCCCTCGTTTGATAGATTTAATAATTTCATTCTGTACAGAGACAGGGATCATTTTTCACACCGAGGTCAATCATGACACCTGACCCTCTCCCGTGTGCTGCTGTGACGCCGTGGCTGCTCGCCGCGCCAGAAACAAATGAGAGTCATTTCCAGAAGTGACAGCGTCCGAGGCCTGGAGTCACAGTTACAGCACACAGCGCTCACATGGAGCTACGCTGCTTCTTTTATAGGTCACACACACACACACACCTTGTACATGTCCGGTCGTCGTTGCGCTCAGTGAATAATATTTTTTTTTGTGTAAATTCTTAACATTTCCAGTTCCCCCCTGTCAGCTTCAGAAGTATTGGCACCCTTGTTACTTTTAATATTACTATGATTATTTTAAAATAATGATAAACTGCCCTTGTGGTTAATTACCAGGGGCGTTCAAGTCAAAGCGGGACTTTTAATCGTGCAGAATAACAGTAAAAACTCCCTTTATTTGTCTCTATAATCCCCTGCTATACTAATGCACTCATCCCAGTGTTCATCATTGTTTCTCAGCCATGATCTGAAACACCGGCCTTCCAGGAACTCCTTTAACGGCCCATACATGTGGAAATGTCTTGGCGCGAGGTCAGGACGGTACGGGGTGTGTGGCTATAACTCCCAGCCGAGTTCCTGTAACGTGCAAGTGGTGCTGGTGAATGTGTGTGTGTACAGTTCACACACAGACAGACGCGTCTCTTCAACAAGTTGGAGATTTGATTTTCAAGCACAAGGTGTTCCACTCGGTGAATGATCACGGGAACGTTTGAATCGTTCAAAATCGTCTCATCATCGTACTGTACTTGGAGTCTTCTGTAAATGTCAATCATTTACAGTGACCGCACGACAGCTGACATAGATGTGAATGAGCTGCGCATGTGCAAACGGTGTTGCCACGGACCAATCACTTACCTGCTTCTGATAACAGTTTTATATTGGACACGTGAGGAAGGATTAGGGAAAACACGCAGAATGCAAATACGACGTAATTACGTCATCAATATGCAAATATACGCATGACGTCATCTAGCGACATTTGGCGACTTTTCGAGCAGACTTTAGCTACTTTCCATTGAACATAGTTGGCAACACTGCGCCGAACTCTGCTAGCATCAGTGCGCGAGACCGAGTGTGTTCACTCCGCTCCGCGCTCAACTAGTTTTTTTTTGTTTTTTTTTTTATAATCAAATGTCTCCGCGTCGCACGACACAACGAACTGATTATGAAATTCAACGCTTTTAGTAATCGATTTTTATAGATTTTTTTTTAATCGATTTTATCAATTCGTTGTTGCAGCCCTACATAAAAGTAAGATAAAAGTGTCAGTAATTGTGATGTTACCTATTTTTTTAATAATTAAAATGGTGTCATGTAGAAAGTACTTTAAGTATATGTGAATAAACTTTTCAGATTTTCAGTGTGAACTCATTAAACACAAGTACATGTTTGTTTCATAATGTTTTTTTTTTATTTCCATAGCTTTACCAGGGGTGCCAATATTTTTGAAGCTGAGGTAAAATTTGATTGAACAGTTCTCACACACACACACACACACACACACAACCAATGTAGTTAATAGGCACCAGATTGGCGTATTCGTTTAATGTGTGAAGGTCATGTGACCTCCGTCCTCCCCGTGAATGTGATGTTCTGTGTATTGATTAACGCCGATGTTGGAAGTGGATTCGATTATTCGGCCGCACTTGTTGACCTTCAGCTAATCAGGAGTGTATCTGTGTGATTAGCCTGAGCTCCGCCTCCTCGCGGATGACGGAGAGGAAATGAAACCCAAAGTCACTTAACATCTCATTCCACTTTACATATTTATGAATCCTCAATGCCTATTTGTGTGGTTTATGGCCTGTGTGTGTGTGTGAGTGTGAGATGTGGTGCTGGAGTGGTTTTACACCTCTGTGGTGTTTGAGAGCTTCACAGAACTTCACTTTTCTCTTTTACTGCTGTGAAAATCTGTCATGTAGTGTTTTCTCCTGAAGTTTTTCATTTTGTCTCAGAGTGACGGCGTGCGGCTGTGGAGCCTAAATAAGGTTTTTTTGGTTGTTTTTTTTGGTTGTTTTTTTAATAAATGTATATATATGTTTTCATAAATATAGGGTTGAAAATTTCACACATTTTTCATAACCAATAATTGAACATGTTTATAATCAATAATTGATTAGTAAGTAATAAGTAAAAAAGTGTCCTCACTCAGAAACAATGGCAATAAAAATACGGAGCGTTGCCTGGATTGCAAGTGCGCCCTCTGGTGGTGAATAAGTTCTTCGTGAGCTACAGAGAAATATTGTGCAAAACATTGTCTGTACAAAGAGTTATGTGTTTAATAAATTTTTAATCGAATACATCTTTAATGGCAATTAAAAAATGTTCATTAATGATTAATCAAGAGCATCCCATGTCAGGTTAACTTGAGCGTTAATTACAATCCAGATTCGCATCACATGTTAATTATGCATATATTTAACCTTGTGTTTATGTTAAAGCACTTAATTATCACTTTTATTTATATTATTATCTAGTTTCATAATATTAGTTAGTTTGTTGGTTGTATCTAAATTTTACCTCAACGTCAATGTTCGATTTTGTAAATATTATGCTAAACAAACTATTTTTAATATAAATTCTTAAATGCGTAATCATTAATGTTTCTATTGAATTTATACGAGTTTCAAAAACTACACAGTTAGATTGTGGATCACCGGCAAGTCAGCCGTATTTATTTATTTGTTTGTGTGTGTGTGTGTTTATTGGCTAAGAGATGTGTGTACCGTGTTCAGATTGTGAATCACTTTACTTTTTCTGTGTGACACGATTATTTCGGTTGTTGTTGAAATAAGTCTTTATATCTTTTATATATTTTTTTTACTTGTTTGTTTTGTGCTCATTGATTAAAGCAATCTATATGTGACTTACTTGCTTAATAATTTTTATGTTTTATTGTATTATTTTTCCGCATGTCTTTCTGCATGGTCCTCCTGAGCAGTAGTTGGCGCTGTGTGTCGAATTAATCTTGTTTTTTCTTGGTATGTTTTTAAACACGTGTTTTTGAAAGGCTGTATTAAGTCGGTTTAACTCCGTCGTTCTCCTCAGCTCAGTCTTTTCAATCCTTTTACTGAATGAAGAAAATTCATGGAATTTTTGAAGCTTCTGAGATTTTACCAAACCGTTCAATTGTGAAGAATCGTAGACGCGACTGTTTGCACGTGTTCCATTAATTCACTGCATTTTTAACATGTGATGTTTTTTCTCCTCTTTGCAGCCCACCGAAGATGCCAGTCGTGGTTTCTGGAGTAGTTACAAAGGTACGACACACACACACACACACACACACACAGGTTGATATAAGCAGTGTGTTAAGGGGATGTGGTTCATGGAGGTGACTGTTTATCGAGGCTACACTTTGTAACTGCGGCTCCACAGACAGATGCTCACTGACTGCACATCATGTATAATTCACATCCTGTCTGGAGCCCTCTGAGGCCCTGCTGGAGTGTGTGTGTGTGTGTGTGTGTGTGTGTGTGTGTAAATCAGTGTGCAGGTAAGGCTTCTCTCTTCTCTCTGGAGAGTCCACTTTCTGACATGAAAGAAGCGAGCGAGAGGCAACGTTGCTCCTGAAGCTTCAAACAAAAGCCCACGGAAAGATCCGGAAACAGAGACACACCGTCAGAGCCACAGATCTCGTTCAGGCATTTTTCCATTTGTCCCGAGCACACTTGATGTTTCCTGGGAAATAGTGTGAAAGGAAGCAGATAGATGGATAGAAAGATTCTTTTTTCACAAAACAGTAGCAGCGCATCACTGAAGTGCTTTATTCCTCTTAAACAAGTTATTATTGATCAAAGAACAAGACATCATATGTTGTATGTATTTATAATTGGTTTTAATGTTCATGAAACATAAAAAAATAAGTACAAACATCTCTATTCTGAAGTTACAGCTTCACCTCTGACACTGGAAACTCCTTCCATAGACATCATTTTTCATTTATTGTAATTCAATTTCACCATATTAACGTTCATTGTGAAGTCGGGCTGTAGCTATCGAATATTTTAGTAATCGAGTATTCTACCAAAAATTTAATCGAGTAATCGGATAAAATGTATTTTTGCTTAATTAAACAGCAATGTAAAAAAATATATTTTTAGAAAAAATCTACTTTTCTTTTTTTAGATGCATACAGAATTATATCAGAAAATTAACATTGTCGTTATTCACAATACAAGGAACAGCTTAAAGTTGACTGAGATGAATTAAGTGCATTACAGTGTCATACATTCTTATTTTAAAGACTTTTTTCAGATGCAAAAACTAAAATAAAAAGGTATTTAAAAAAAGTTGTGCAACTAAACTTTCAGAACTAAAAGTTTCAAAATTTACAGCTCAGGTATAACATAAACCTTTACTGACAATTTCTGTCGTTTTCTACAAATAATTGTGCAAAAACATAACGCAAACTTTTAAAATTAATTAAAAGAAGCTTTGAGGCAGAAGATTTTGCCTCCATCATTTTTTTGTAATCGAATTACTCGAGTTACTCAAGGAATCGTTTCAGCCCTAATGAATGTCCACTGTAGACGTGTCTGAGAATGAGCTGTTACCATAGAAACAGTAACTTATTAACCGTAACGAGTGTGTTAATATGTGTTAATATGTGTTAATATGTGTTAATATGTGTTATGTGTAAAATTTCTCTCCCTCTCACCCTCCCTCTCTTTCCCCCTCTCTCTCTCTCTCTCTCTCCCTCTCTCTCTCTCTCTCCCTCTCTCTCTCCTTTCCTCCCTCTCTCTCTCTCTCTCCCCCTCCCTCTCTCTCTCTCCCTCTCTCTCTCCTTTCCTCCCTCTCTCTCTCTCTCTCTCTCCCCCTCCCTCTCTCTCTCTCCCTCTCTCTCTTTCTCTCCCCCTCTCTCTCTCTCGCTCTCTCTCTGTCTCTCCCACTCTCTCTCTCTCTCTCTCTCTCTCTCTCCCTCTCCCTCTCTCTCTCTCTGTAAAAATCGCTCTCGACTATTTATTTCTATTCTGTGTCCTGTAACTGATCCCTTTGTCCTCCTGTGGGCTCCTAAAGAGACCCACTGTTGTAGAAAATTACAATTTAGAGTTAAAGTGCTGTAAGTGTTTAACTGTGAAGCGAGCAGCATGTAACACATCAGATTTCACTTTATTAGCCTTTTATTAGTCCCCGGGAACGGGGCAAAGCTCGGCTTCTTTCAGAGCAGAGGGATCGTGTCGAAACCTCCATGGTGACCCTAATCTCCACCTGTAATGTGGGATTGGCCCGTCACTGTCACTACCGCCGTGCCGTGATGTAACACACACATACATACCGTTATGGATTCCATACAGAAATGTCCTTCTGTTAAACGGATTTGGTGAAATGTTTATGCTTAAACATTAAACAGGAAGATTTAGGGGAACAGTTACGCCCTTGAACCATCCAGAATGGAATAAGAATCACTGGACACTGCTTGAGATGGACTGGTCACTACGCAGAATAAATTAATATCGACTGTCAGGAATTCTTCTTCATAGTGAATCGATATCTAGAAAATATTGTTGTGAAGCTTCTCTACGCAGAGTTTCTACAGAGCTGTGGATTTTTGAGATTTTTAATTAGATTCAACAGCCCTAGTCTCAAGCAGGTATATTATCAAAAGATTTTACAGTATTAAAAACCACTACAAAAGTATCTAATCGGCACTAAAATGTTGTGTAACGTGTAAGTGATTTAAAGAACAAAGTGATAATCTTTTCTTCCTGACAAACTTCCTGTCCAGCAGTAATGCTTCTAAATAAATTATTATATATATTACTATTATAAATTTCATTTCATGCATTTTAACATTTGTTAGTTTAACTTAAAAAAAAAAAAAGTTAAAATGTGAATTGATTCTGAATCAATCAAAAAGGACAAAAAAAAACAATCGTACGCACCAAGAGTTAAGCAAACTGGAACAGACCTCAGTACCTGGGAGACATTAGACTTTGAAATGGACAAACAGTAAATGGATGGTTCTTGCTGGTGTGGAACGACTGGAGAGTGGTAGAAGAATAGAAGAAGAGTAAAAAAAGATTGTTTTGGTGAATTGAAAAACCATCAGAAAGTTAGTTGCGAACTTTGTTCGAGAACGTTTAATTGATGACGTGGACTCATAAGCTGCCGTAAGCGTCCGTGCAGTAAGAGATGATCCTAGAACGCTTCACTGGACCAGGTTACTCGAACGCTAAGCTTCTCCGCTCGTATTATAGCGCATCATTATATAGAGAAATAAAGCGAGTTTTTAATCTGCACATATCAAAAGTCCTGTTTTGACTTGAATTTTGAGAAAGTTGTTTAAAGTTTCTTAGTGTGAGATTACAATACAAATATAAGATAATAAATTATATTTTACAGTGCATTTTATGTTTAATTGAACAATTTGAAACCAGGCTTAAAATGATCCTAAAAATAATCCTCTGGTTGTTTCTATTGTAATCTGAAATGATAATGAAATATTGGTTTATGTTTATAGTTTTTTTTTTATTGCAGTGTGTAAAGTTTGTTGTGAAGCCCTGTCTGCCCTCTGCCACATACTTCAGCTCGCACACACTTACAGTCGGTTTGACTCGCTTTGATTGGCAGGGGAGAGAGAGAGAGTATAAGCTCCTCCCACTTGGAGAGCACAGCCAGTTGTGTGTTCGCTGCCCACTAGGATCTCATGATCTCACAGACTCACGATCTCTCAGCGACAGAGCGAATGTAGTTCAGTTTTTGGGTTTACATTTATTTTTCTATTTATTATAATTTCCATTTTTTGCATTTTACTTTGCAAGTGTTTGTTTATATAACAAAAAAGCAAGCAAATTTCAATAAATAGCATAAAGAGTAAAAAAATAATACTTTACTAAATCTGATTAAGAAACATTTTAGAACGCTTAAGTGGAAAAATAAAAGTTCTCATACGGTCTAGGTTGGACTGGGGGGGGGGGGGTGACACACTTTGGGAATATTTATTACTATTGCTTGATTAATATGTATTAAAAGATTTCTCTTAGGCAACACATCACCACATTGGGATTAAGAGCGCCGTAATGCAGAGAGAGAGTGAGAGGGTGTTTTTTCTGGTACCTTTGGGGTATTTTTCTCCCGACCTGAAGAGTTTCTCTGATGCTCCTCCCTGAATGCTTGTGAGAACTCGGCCTGTATTATAGATTCCTGCTGAGCTTCAGATGAATTTCATGTTTTATTCAGTTCGAGTTCTGTAACTTCTGCTCAGAAGTGTGAGGTTAGACAGGATTGGGGGAACGACTCGAAGCCCCTCGTCTCGCTCGTCTTAATCTGTTGTTACAGGATCCGGGCTCGATCAGAGATCTCACACGGCTGTGTGGAGTTTCCTCAAAGCAGCACATTAGTGTTGACACTGCAGTTGCGACTAAACCCAGTACCGTTTTGCTGTTTTCTTTCTTTCTTTCTTTCTTTAAGTCCTGTTTTTGTTTCATTTTTTAATGAGAAGTACAGATGCACAGTATCTGTCAGTGCTTCAGTTTATTTTCCTGCTTTGGGGATTTCCCTTTTAGGATTCTACATGAAATCACTTACCAACAGGTCATCTACAGACAGGAAACCGTTTTTTTTTTTTTTGGTTTCTATGTGGTTTGATTCTGTTTGTTCTGCACGTTGTTAAATAAAAAGGAAAAGGGTGGGGCTGGAAATTTACTCACTTTCTTCAGAATCAGAAAAAGCTTTATTGCCAAGTACGTTTGCACAAACAAGGAATTTGTTTTGGTAACAGAAACTTCTAAAGGTAAAAAAAAAAAAAAGTTTTGGGGTTTTATCGAATAAGTTCAATAAATGTCAGTGGTATTGTCGAAGAAACTGCTCTTGTGCCTGACTGTCCTGGTGTTCGCTGCTCTGTAGCGTCGATCAGATGGCAAAAGTTCCAAGAAAAGATGGCTTGGGGTCCAAAGTGCGGTTCCGAGCGCTTTTCTTCATGTATACAGTTCTTGTAGCGTGAGCAGGGGAACCCCGATGATTCTTTCAGTAGTCCGGACCGTCCTTTAGTCGTCTGGTGTGCGATTTTGTAGCTGAGCCAAACCAGACAGTTAGTGAAGTGCACACAACAGATTCAATGATGACTGAGTAGAACTGTGTGAAGAGCTTCTGCAGCAGGTTGAACTTCTTCAGCTGGTCTGATGGGCCTTTTAACAGTGGAGTCAATGTGATCGTCCCACTTTAGGTCTTGAGAAGTGATGTCATTCTCAGGATTAGCTAAAGCATATCTCACCTGTAAGAAGTTCTAAGCCCTTCAGTTCCACAGTCATCTGTTCCCGAAGTTAGAACAGGTGATGGGTTCAGAAGATGAAGAGCTGAAACATTTTTCATGGCGATGGAGTTAAACACCAGATGCCCTTTAAAGGCGTATTGAGGTGATGGGATACGGTCAGGATCCAGCTATTGATTTTCTGCTGTGAACTTCTACAGAGTGAAATCGTCTTGATATCTGATTCAGTGTCAGTGTTCGTGTACCTGAACATCTACTTGTATAGCATAAAACATTTGCTTTATCGAAGTCCTTTTTATGTCTTTATTCCAGCATAATTTCAGTGGTTTTTAGATTCAGCAAGCAGAAAGGTGTTGATATTCTGAACCTCGCTTCAGTACGAGGTTCAAACATTTTTGGTTCCTGTTCTCTAACCCAAACTTCCTGTGTGTGTGTGTGTGTGTGTGTGTGTGTGTGTGTGTGTGTGTGTGTGTGTGTGTGTGCGCGCGCTCTCGCGCTCCTCAGGGTGATAAGGACTTCACCCCGGTCGCAGCTCAGGTGGCTCACACGAAGCCAGTACCCTCGGTGCAGAAGCTGCCACCGTCCCACCACATCAACCAGCACATCCATCAGCCCCGCAAGTGAACCTTCTCCGCCTTCTTCCAGTGCACGAGGACCACACCAAAACCGCCAGCCAATTCTCAAGCGATTCTTCTCATCTGATTCCCAGACAATTCCCAGTCACTTTTGAAGCAGATCCCAGATGATGCCCAACCAGTTAACATCCAATTCCCAATCTGATCCCAGCCCACTCCTGACCCATCTCAAACGAATTTTCTCTGATTTTCCAACCAAATTTCAACCAGGTTCCAATTGGCTATCAATCAGCTTCCGATCAGTTCCCAGCCGCTTGCCTACCAGTTTCCAATGATGTTCCCCAGTTCTAAACCTATTTCCAAATAATTTCGAACCAGTTTATACCCAATTTGATACCAATTTCCTAAGCAATTTTTAACCTGTTTCCAGTTCTCAACCAGTTCCATCAGAATTCCATCCAAATGCCAACCAGGTCCCAAACGAGTACCCATCCCTTCCCAACCAGTCAATCCCCCGACCCCAATTTTGCCAAACAGCACCAAAATGATTGACTATTTTATACCTAATTGCCAAACACCACCTAATCAGATCCCAAGCCACTTCTCAGGTTCACCAGGGGACTCGCAGCGTTCCTCACGGCCCCTTTCTGTCTGTGCCTGTCAGCCTTCTGCCTTGACCAACATCCTGAGAACCTCGTCTTTCTCTCTCTTACACACAAACACACACGACACAAACAAGCCCAGTTCTGTTCTCTTGTTCCTTTTAAAATCTTCTACACTAAATGCGTCACGACCGCAGATGTGCCGAGTTTAATTCTACAGCTGTACTGAATGAACGGTTAATTGAGTTTTTTTTTTTTTTTTTTTTTTTCCCCTATGCTCCTGTTAAAAACAGTTATTGCTGGAATTCTGTAAAGTGTACAAATCAGTTCATGTAAGTCGATGATGTGATGTTAGGAAATAGGTGTGGCTGTCTGAATAAAGAGTTAATATAAAATCATCAACGTTATCAGTTGTTATTAGGCTCCGCCCACATTATGTTGTGGCTTTGTGTTCTTTCTGGGTTTAGAGATATTTAATCTCATTATTCTTGTTATTTCTCAATAATGGGATCATTAGAGAGAGTTTTTTTTTTTTTTTTTCCAGAATTGTTTTAACATCTTGTCCTTTTCAGGGTGATGCTTTAAAAAGTGCCCAAAATGACTCTTCTTCTGTCCCACTTCATCTATCTATCATCGTCTTTACATCTCCATTTGTTTAATTTAATTCAATTCAGTTTTATTTTATTTATAAAGCGTATATATAGTTATTGTCTCAAAGCAGCTTCACAAAATCAAAAGAAAATAAATGTCAGTTTTTTTCTTATATTTTTGTTTCTTTGTCACTTTTTCTGTATATGTCTCTCTCTCTCTCTCTTCTGCTCCATCATCTCTTTTTCTCTCTGTCTCTTTCTTTCTGTTTCTCTACTTTTCTCTGTTCCAGTCTCTCTCTCTCTCTCTCTCTGATCTGTAGACACCAGGTGTCTGAGAGCTCACTGTTCGCTCTCACTCGGGATTAAAACCTCATCCGTTTTGTAGAAGTGGAATTTTTGGAGACCTGTTGCATTCAGGTCAAGGTCTTGCTGTTCCACGGTGTGTTATCAGGTGTTTACCTGGACTGATATGAAAGCAGGTACAGGGTCGTCGTGACACTGGGTCTCTCTGACCTCACGCAGGTTCGTCTTTAACCACGTCATCATTTATCACACAGTGAGTGCGTTATTACCAACTTCTGTCAGAACTGCTGTTAAGGGAAATGAATCAATACCTCCTGACCAGGCAGAATCCTGAACTCAACAGCTCTCTGATATATAAGTAATAGATAATAGAATTTTTAATCATAGAGCCGAAACACCCACCGTTTTATATATAGATGGATAGATTCAGAGATTTACAGTTGTGTTCAAAATAATAGCAGTGTGTTGAAAAAAGTGAGTGAAGCTCCATATCCATATCCTTTTAATTTAAATCACACACATGCATTGGACCCCCTGCACGTTCTATTCTGCATCATAACATGAAGAAAAATGTGCTAAATGGGTTATTTACAGAAAGTGAAGAAAAACAAATATTAGTCTGTTAAAAAAAAATAGCCGTGTCATTATTCATCTTTACAAAGTGATGAATTTACCATTTAAACAAAAATGCTTGAAGTTTAATCTTTCTTGTGCATCTCTGAA
>JAQMYJ010000019.1:21354100-21367600 GCA_030014305.1 Clarias laeviceps
ATTTACCATGAAGAAATATAATTTCTCCCAAAAACAATTATTGATCTGGTTACTGATGTTGGACTGCTATTATTTTGGACACAACTGTACTTGGATTTACTTGTCACATCGACCTTACTGTACAGTGAAATTATTATTTTTTGCCTATTCCAGTTGGAAAGCTGGGGATTAGAGTGTATGGTCGGGCAGGATACAGCGCCCCCTGGAGCAGATAGGGTCAAGGGCTCAACAGTGGTGCCTGGGCTTGAACCCCTGACCTTCTGATCAGCAACCCAGAAAGCCATTAACTGCTTAAGCCATCGTTTTTTTACTTTAAATTGACTATTCTTCGGTTTTGTGTCCCTAGCGGTCAACTAGTGGTCCAATTTAAATGCCCAAATATAATACACACACACAGACCGCAATCAGCCATACATCAACACTGCCACCAGGTGAACTAAACAACATTAATAAAGTAAACTGGTGACAGATCACAGACACCGCAGGCTCACCCATGGCCGGCCTTCTGCTCCGATCCAACGTAAAGCCAATTCAGTGTAAATGAACAAAGAACGTAAATCCTGGCCCTGATTAATATGCACCAGAACACCCAGTGGTCCACAGCCCGATGTGCACACGGCCCAGAAGGCCCATGGGAGGCCCCGGACGAACAAGTCCGATCCATGGAGACCCCACCCTGCAACCCACAGCACCCAAAGGATCCACTGGTACCAGAGACCACCGCACACGCCCACAGGCACAAGGGGAACCCATTACCTGGGTGGTTTTAATGTTGTGGCTGATCGGTGTATATTACTCTAATTTCCACTAGGGGCACTAAAAAGGGGTCACGGGGAGCTCAGTTTTTAAGACATTGGACTACGGTTCGGAAGATCTCGGGTACAAATCCCACAACCACCAAGTTGTCCCTGTTAACCCTCAACTGCTCAGATGAATAATGAGATAAAAATGTAAGTCGCTCTGGATAAGGGATAAAAGGAATAGAGGGCCGTTTGTTAAGGAATAAAAAAAATATTTAGTGCATGATAAACATTCAGATGACTTTATATTCTTTATTTGATTTGTAGTATTAATGACTATTTATAATAATTACACTCATGTGTAATTTCTATTTAATTCTTGTGGGGGAGGTCATGGGTTTTACTCGCCATATCACCAACATCCAACAATTGATCTATTTCAGTTATTCATCCACTAGAAGGTGCTGTCTCAGTCTCAGTGCTTCCTTCTTATCTTAATTCTTCACTGTTAGGACAAAAAGAAAAAAAGATGACTTCTGCAGGAAGGCTAAGCTAAATCCCCCAGCATCTGTTGTCCCGCTCCAGTGACCTGAGGGCTTAATAAAAGCCTCCGTCTCTCCTCAAACAGCCTTCAAGTCTTTGATGAAGAAAAAACGAAAGCAGGATTCATCCTTGAGTTACAGCATCATGCTGCAAACTTTATTCACATTTCATCAGATACAGTTCCTCAAACATCACTGATTATCCCATTTCACACAGTCCTAGTATTCGACAGGTCATGTGACTTCAGGTCACGTCGCCTGCCCTTTAGCTGAAGTTGAATCATACACACTGCTCTCCAGAATTATTGGTTGTAAATGTGAGCAAATATGACACAACTTTTTTTTTAAATAGCGCAATCAAATTCTAACTATAACAAAGCTTCATGATAAAGTTGATTATTCTAAGGAATATTTAAACTGTTAAACCTTGTTAGAAGTTACAGGAATAAACTTAACCAGCACGCCATTTATAAACATTTTTACAGGATGTTTTTGTTTTGTTAATAACATTTCGCATTTGTTTATAATTAATGCATTTATTTGATAAAGAAGCAAAAATGTGATCGATCAAGATTTAATTTAGGAAATGTTAAGGAACAGGGTTAATAAATTAAACTAGTTTCAAAAATATTCTAAAGCACAATACAACAGATACAATATCTCATACTGCATGTGTTATACATAATATATACATTTTTGCTCTTTTTCATAAAAGGGTGCCAATAATTCTGGAGATATGTGAACACTAGAAGATAGGAAAAGAGGCACAGTGGTCAAGGATGAAGGGGAAAAAAAACACAAGTCTTCTTTGATCTGAATAGAGCCTGAGGTTACGGTGACGATGATTAAAGTGTGGAAAACAGTTCCAGAGCCTTTTCATGCTGTAGCTTCTCTTAGTTAACAAACTGATTGATAAAAGCAAAATAGAGTTACAAAGTAAAAACACTCAAAATTTAACCACTTTCTAATAACGACGTATTGTGATTTTTTATTTATTATTCCTCTCATACCGCTGCAACACTGCTATTTCTTCATTTATAGCTACGTTTATTGCTGGTGAATCAAGTTCGTTCCTGTTCCTTCTTCTGTTATAGCAGCTATAAACAGTCGTTCCTTCCCCATCCTGTTTTTTTCTCTTTTCTCTTCAGCTCAACATTTTATAGAAGAACTGCAAAGAAGCACAACCTTCTTTTCAAATTTAACTTACTTTTAGCTTTGACTGTAACAGAGTCCTGATACTGGAGACTCCTTTAGCAAAGGAATTAACACTTTCTGATTTCAATAAGCAGCGCTGTGGCGTAATATCGCAGTAATGTAGTGGTGTAACTGGGTTTTCGTGAAGGGAAACAACTTAAATTTTATTCAATTCTAGGTAGTGTTTTTTGTTGTTGTTGTTGTTGTTGTTGTTGTTGTTGTTGTTGTCACGCACTAAACTGCATTTTTCTCAGTTTTACTCTTTGCACTGCCTGGTCCAGAATCTGACACCTCTTTATCCCACACATAAGTGGAAAGAGGGCGCCACTGAGCAGATACACGGCCCAGCCCAAAAAAAAGTCACCATTTTGATTTAAATAAGCAGTTGGATAATTATTAAATACTTTGGTTGGATAATTATTGCAATGATTAATACGTTCTAACTACAAAAGTTATTTTCACCCTAACTGATGCGGTGAGCAGCTTCTCAGTTCTTTAACAGCCATGTGGGAAGTCGTGTCCCGCCGTCGTGGAAAAGATGTTACTGAAGTGTTTCAGAAGATAATTGTCCAGTATCGAGCAAAGAAAACAACTAAGGAGATTGTTGAAATGAGTGGAACTGGGTTTAGGACAATCCGGCACGTTATTAAACCCTGGACGGATGGTGATAGAACAATTAACGTTTGTGACTTCGACAGATAGTGTGAGTCGGCATACAATGTTGATGCACCTTATTAAGTGGCAACTCGTGTTTTTTCATGTTTAGAATTCTGGCGGCTTCTTCTTTGTGCTGAAATTTTATTTCACATTCAAGCTGTGGTCTTGGGACATTAAATATTTAATACCTGAAAGGTTTGTAGAACATCAGTGAGGCGTGCACCTTTTTTTTTTTGTTTTAATGTTGCTTTTAAAAAGCATTTTATTATATAGTTTTGATTTAATGTTTATGCTGGTAGTGCAGGTGTTCCAACTATTAACAGCTAGGATGTTGGTCCTACTGGGTATCTATTTATTTATTTAGTTTTTATAGAAAAGTCTGACCCTCTGGATCTAAGATTACTCTATCACAAAAAGTGAAAGTTGTTTTTAAGAATAAATAAGAAAATAAATTTTCATCAAAAGTTTCAAGTATCAAAATTCCCATGCCAGGACTCGGACGTGTAGTGCACATGTCATGCTAGAGTTTCTTCTGTTTACCACCAGGGAGGTGGCGCTTAGAGGTCGCCTCCAGCCGTTTCTTCTCGGCTTCCTCTGCCTTCTTTCGCTCCTCTTTTACCTCTTTGTATCTCCACTTGGGAACCTGAAGGAACTGGCCACTGTTGCAGCTACTTTTGCGCCGCTCCTTCTCCGGCTGATGCGTTGGCCCTGAAGCCTTGGTGATCCGCAGCTTGGGCACCACCAGGCCCGGTCTCACGCTGCTCCGTCTCGCCAGGTGGAGCGGCAAGAGACTTCCTCTCCGGAGAGGCGAAGAGTCCTTAGCAGCCAGCGGTTGAAGGCTAACACGCCTGTCTTTAGCTTTAGGCACCAGAGTGACGCGAGAGTTCTGGAAGAGGCGTCTGTAGTTCTCCAGGCGTTCAGGTCCGAGTCCTTTGAGCTGCGTCGTGCGCTGCTTTTTTAGGATCTCCTGGACAGAGTAGCGGCGTTTCCCGACACACGGAGGACTACCGGGACACACCGTCCGACAAGACATGGCGACGAATGGACTGCCCAGAGCTGTTGTCATCTGCACCATGTGGTCGAAGACGCCGTCCTCGGAAGCTTCTGTCACGTTGCTGATGTTGAAGAAGTTGCGCAGGGACTCCATCATTTTCTGGACGCAGCCTTTGCGCTGTTGCGATTTGGCCACCAGGGCGGGTAATAGGGGCCACTCGGGCTGGTACGAGTCGGAGCACTGTTCAGGACACGGCCGATGGATGAGTCGCTGTATGACGAAAGCCGTCTCATAACGTCCGGTGAACAGCGCCCACTCACAAGGAGTCAGTTTACGCCCGCTGTCTCTGGCTTCCAGATCAGCTCCTAGCACAAACGAAACGGATTGTCTACCGGCATAAAATGTCTAGTTTTATTTGTATTAATTCATGAACTTTTTGCCATCACGCTCAGGTCATTAATATAAAGCAACACAAAAGTTCTTCGACAAGTCTACAATTTGAACCTTATCAATCAGGTGCCACGTTAGTGTTTAACTCGGACGCGAAACCTTACACTGCTGTTCGGACCTCCATGATGGACGTATAGAGAGAAAAGTGAAGGACCCTTATATCTTCAAAAGGATTAAGTACCTGCCATGATCAGCGCTCGGACACAGTCCACTCGGCCCTGCACGGCAGCTTTCATCAGTGCGGTGAAGCCGTGACAGTTTCTCTTCTCAATGTCAAGGCCAGGGAAGTAGTTCAGCAGGTAGTTAGTGACTGTGATGTGGCCTGCAGTCATGAGATAAAAAAAATACACAACCTTACATCAGACAAGTCGCAGGTTCTTCTTAAGTTGGAAAAAAAAGAACGTGAAAGATGTTACCTGATGTTGAAAAGAATTAATTATTTAATTCTGAGTAATTTTGTGAATATTGTTAATCTTATTTATTTGCATATGGTTTCAAAATCAATTAAATTTAGTACACTGCATAGTACAGCTTTAAATACTCGAATGTGCTTTTATTAAATTCATGACGCCTCCTCATCTCTTGCCTGCTGATTGGCGAAAATGATGACATCACAATAATACCTTTTTCAAAGGGTGACATCATTTAAATGCCCAATCAATTGATGGATTGAATTTATCTTCTTGAGCCACAAAATTAGTCTTTTATTTATTTGAGTTTTATACACCTGATTATAAAATTATTATTTTTATTTTTATTTTTTTTACTTTGGCTGAATCTTATGGATTTTTAAATTTTTTATTCTAAGATCTGATATAATATTTTGTATTAAACTAAAATAAGCTTCAAAAAAAGTAATTTTCCATTTGTTTAAGTTAATCTTTGTATAGTGTACATTAATCATGTATAATATAGATTTGCATTCCATTTAACAACAGAGTAAACATTACTGAAAATAAGTCCTAATGTACATTATACATTTTGTAAATATTTAACACAAAGAAAAATACTGCAAAATTAGTAAGTTTTTAATGTAATTTGCCTGTGATTTTGTAACAGTGTGTAAAAAGACATTTTTCTCCACCACGTTGTCGTGTGTGATTCACAAAGCGATTCGACTTTTTACATTTAAATTTACATTTAGGCTTTTTCGCAGACTCTCTTATCCAGAGCGACTTAAAAGCTCTTTTATTTTTCTTGCTTTCTCTTCACCATCGTAGACGCTGTTGATATTCATCCATTCCTACATTTCTTGTTAATAGTTGCTTGAACTCTTAATCATGTTTTAACATCTTATCTGATTGTTAGTGTAAAATCAGCATCACTAGAGTCGTGTGTTTGACGCTCAGCTGTGTGAATGAGGCAGTGATTCAGTATAACAGAAAAACATGTAAATAAACGTCTTCAGGGATTTTACAGACACATTACCAGTGCATGATTTAGGACGATTGATTTAGGCTAACAAGCATTTTATAAATGCTTTTTATACATTTTATTGCATTAAAAGTCCCTGAAAAAGAGCTGAAAGAGTCAAAGGATGAATTCCCAGCACGATTCTCCCAGCACAGTGTAAGATACAAGGTGAAACCCACCGGCCTGTGCGGCTGTGATCAGGGCCGTGTTGCCCTCCTTGTCCTGGAAGTTCACGTCCACGTGAGGACACAGTGAAAGTGCAATGACCACGTCCATGTAGCCATGATAACACGCCACCATCAGGCCAGTCTGCAATACAAACGCAACATCAATTACACTGAGCAAATACCTGACAAGACTGCAGGAACAATGCAGTGGATATTCTATATGACAGCACGTGCTCAGTGCTCTTAATTATATCCAAGATGTATTTCATCATTTTTATTCAAAGTGCATAATTCTAATATGAGGTTATTAAAATAAATGTTAAAAACATTAGTGCTTTTTTTTAATTTTTTTTTTTATAACAGATCTTTTCAGTCTTGTTTAGTTCCGGCAAAACTGAACCTTAATATAGCACATGTTGAAATGAGGACGATGTGACTGATTTTAATAGCATAATAATAAAGTCATAAGATGGTAAATGTTAATGAAATCAGAACTGCAGTAACTTAATCCAGAGACTTAACCTTTAAAAATTCTTAATAATGCAGGTATTTTTTGACAAATAATAAAATGAAGCAGAAAAACTACAGAACGAGATCAATTAATATAACGCTGTGATTTTTAACTCCATTACTGTTACAGCTGCTGTTTAAAAAAATATACACATCATTCTGACCAATCCGATCTGAGAATTCAACAGCCCTGGAATATTAAAAATAATAACAAAAATATGTTAGTATGTACTGATTCTGCGGAACAGGAGTTCAAGTCATTTGGTAGGAAAAAAAGCGCAGTTTCAGAGTCGAGTCACACTTTGTTACTGTTTATTTCTGTGTTATGATTTTAATTTCTGATTTTCAGGCATCAGATAAAAAAAATTCTAATCAGACTGAAAGCTCTGTTCTTACAAACCTGGCACATGTGGGAGACTCAGAGTGTTTTCTCAGAGCCAACTTCATGCTAAAGTGTCCTGTTGTAATTTCCATATAATCATTTGCTGAAAAAAGTTTTTACACTTGACCTGACTGATCGAATTTATTACAAGAAATCATCTTATGTATAAGATCTTCCTTGACCTATTTAGTTGGCCTGCAGTTATTCACTTAAAGTAAAAATAAAATAAAAGAAATGTTGCCGTTATAGAAAATTAATCAATTTTGTGATAAAGTGCAGTTACTGTTCCTAATCCAGTGCTGATTATGTTCCTATAACGATACATCCCTGTTGTAACTGTTTTATTATAAACAACTTTTTTTCATCTTCTAGTTTCGTGAAATATCTCGAAACGCCTGTCTTTTTTCTTTCTCTTGTAATTAATAAGCCAAAAAAATTCAGCTTCACATGTTGCAACTCGCTAAAATGTCAAATGTTCATCTCTGACTGATACAAAGGTGCTGGAACTGGAGACTCCTTACAAACATGGCAGGGCTGGTACTGGGTATAAGTAATTAAACCAGTTGGTTAGACACTAGGAGGCCTGTAAGAAAGTAGGATTTTTACAGAAACTTTACAGTGTACAGTACAGACGGTGCAGCAGCTGTCGCTTGACGTGACTTAGAAGCCCCAAAGATTCAGAAACAGCCTAAAATATTATTAATTTCTAATGAATGTTTAAAAATATCAGATTTCTTAACTAAAATCATGAATAAGGAAACAAATTTACCAGTTTTGACCTTTTAACATGCGCCAAAATGAACCGACCCAGACTGTGATAATGACTTCTGGCATTTGTAAATATCATCAAGCAGCAGGAAGAAATCTGTTCACTCCAGAAAACACCACTGTGCTTTCAGTCATAATAATAATAATAATAATAATAATAATAATAATAATAATACCTCCTAAAATCATAAAATGTGTTAAATCTGTAACTGAACCGAGACTCCTTGCCTTTTTGACAGCATGGTCTTGCCATAATTTGATCTTTATCTTGCAATAATATTAGGAATCTGAGAGTAATAAAGATATGTGCTATTTGTTATGTTTCTGTATAATTAATATCACTAGGTTTTTACTGAAATAACAAGATAATGTCTTAAAATAACAAGTAAAATTAATTAGATATCTTGGGAGGGGGGAATAATTAGCTTATAAATAAGCTAAGTCAAAATTTTAAAAAATTGTTGTAAAGTTGTAATAATCATATCTCGAAATTACATGACAAAACAAGATGATATTAACTTGTAATTAATAAATAAATAAATACATACATACATAAATAAGAAGTCAGAAATAATTGTATTAAATCAAAACAACAACTTTTCAGTCAGAGTAACGAGATCTTAAATTAAACCCGTGTGCAAAAATAATGCTTATAAGTCCAAATCTACATTTAAGTAAAAGTAAACATTAAGTAAAAATACTTATAACTTAAAAAGTAAGTCAAAATAATAAGATGAAATCTTGATAATAGAAAAGTCAAAATAAGTACTTTATTAATCCCAAAGGGAAATTGTAATATATCTTTTTCTGACTATAAATATAAATGTAATTGTATTAAGTCAAAATTGAAAACTAAATATTATGTTGAAATTACGAGCTATTGATCTGAAATCACATGGGCTTCAAGGTTTCGGTGACCTCACATAGAGCTGAGATTCTAAAGAATGACAATTACACTGAATCTTTAACTATGGAGACAAAATCCTGTACTGCTGACTCTGTTAAGGTTTAATCTAGAGGATGCCGAGACTGATAGATAAACCTGTGCCTGGACTGGATTTGCATCACATTGAATTTATTGTGGGAAAGAAATATCTTCAGAGTGACTATAAATATAAATGTAATGTAAATATATGCAGGTGGCATTTTGGGGCATCAGCATCAGGGTGTGTTTTATTCCCCTCTCAGCTCAGACTCAGATATCTGTGTCGTCTAATCTGTGGCCTAGTCAGTTCCTGAAATAGAAAGGATTAGCCTCGAACGCGTGACCTAGCCGCCGGGTTTATACCTACTCCATCACTCGGCTTTTTAAAGGATTCAGGACTTCAGCATGAATTCACTGTAAACTTTATAAGTCACAGTGACTTTTTAAAAAAACATATAAATATTCACAAACATACAAGGAATTTAAGAGATTTATGTTTATATTCTTAGCCACAAGCTACTATACATATTTAGTTTTTGGTTTTTTTTGTTAGCATTAGTATTCGGGCTGAGTGATGAGATGAACATGTTGTATCACAATTCTTGTACTTTGTATGATATACCATGTACAGTATATCACGATATTAACAAGTTAGTTATAAACCGCCCTGGTTAGTATTAGCAATCCGTAGCTAATAGCAGTTACTAGCTGATATTAGCTCATCAGAAGAGCAAATAAATTCCGTTTGAAAGTGAAATAATTTTGATGAATTTTCCATCACTGCAAATAATAACCACTACATACATTTTATTTGTAATACAAATCCGCACAAGTGCTGGAAATAACCAGATCTTAGCAAAACTATGCCTGATGCTTATATTGTTTTAAGCTTTATATGTTTTTTTTTTTTTCTATTAAAGGATCATTTCATTAAAGTTAGCAAAAGGTTAATAATCAGATAATTGACTTACTGTTAGAAAACGTTCAGCGTTTATGTGCCGTGAAATCAGAGGCTGTCAATCTAAGCATTTGCTCGATTGTAATTTATACTTTTAAACACGCATTTTTGTTCATGGATCCCTTTATTAGCAAGTCACCAAACACAGTTTAACTTACTGTGCATCGTAGAACTGTCTCCAAGTGTCATGATATATATTTTATTACTACAGTTTTAATCTCTTATTTATTATGTTGCACAGCCGATGGATGATGTGTTTGAAAATTGTCTTCCTTCAGATTCCACAGTGAATCCACAGATTCACTTCTAATGTGAATTAAGTAGTTGAAAACGGTTGTGTTTGCGCGGGTGTAAGAGGAGCGGACAACTTGAATTGAGTGAAGATTTAACACCGACGTTTGATAAGCTGTTATATCAAATCATGAGCACTTCATTATTCGTGTAGTGTCGTGTACTCAGTGCTAATCACATTTTGGAGAAGGGTGTGTGCATGTGTGTGTGTGTGTGTGTGTGTGAGAGAGGGAGAGAGAGACTGAAGTAGTGGGCCTTAATGAGTCATGGCGTCTTGTTGCCGCCTTATTAAATGAGAGAGAGAGAGAAGAATAATGAAGTCTGTGAGTGAGAGCTGGTGAAGTAAAGCAGCCGTGGTCTAGAAATGATTCACCGTATAAAAATCCCTTCTTTGCCCAGCAATTTGTTGTGTCCTAGAGGTGCATCAGGACAGGGATCCCACGGGACCCAACGAAAACATTTGTGGTTTCATGTGGCTGCGAAAAAAAGCCCCAAAAAGTCCATGTTTCTGAACACGTGTTTCTGAGTGTATTGACACTGAAGACGACTTCTGCTGTTTCCACTCTTTATTCATTTATCCATAGTAACTGCTTCCTCATGTCCGTAAACAATAAACACACATTTCAGATGTGCTATTCACACGTGGGGTGCACATGTGATATTTACAGAAGAGAAATACTTTTCATATCTTCAGTTGAAGATATTTTTAGTTGTGGTTTTCTTACAGGAATGACTCTTTTCATGTGATCACATATCTTTCACACTGTGTCATTTGTTTGCTTGAGTTCCTGTGCAGCCGTAACGTCTCCATCTTCACCCTCCCCACCACCCTCACCATTTTTATTTATTTTTTTTTGTCCCTACCTGTTTATTATCACCAGTCACATGTTTTCCAGCTGTTCCTCAGGTCGAGGCTCAGCAGCGTAACACGTTTGGAGGAAACCTCTTCTGCATACATTAAATCAAAGATGCCTTTAATAATTGTTTATGATCACTGTGATTGCTAGAGTCGCTCTGGATAATCTGGAAAGCGTTTGCCAAATGGCTAAATGTAAATTTAGAGAAAAGAGAGTATGCCCTTCTTACCTGGAAAGCACAGACAGTTTTGCTCTCTTGGACTCCTCACCATATGTGCATGGATAAGGATATTTTTACCCTTAAAGAAGTCGCTTGTTTAAGAACCCCCTATATATATACAGTATCAGGCAGTATAAGCGTGGCAGAGATTAACGGTGGCATGTTTGAGAAAGTCTGGATTTACACAACGCGATTGCGACACACTCAGCTCGCCTTACGCAACACTAAAGCTGATACAGTAAAATGCGAAAGCTTGTAAACACACTGTGTGTTGTGCAAAACTCCAAAAGTATTTGTTCTGTTTGTTGTTCTGTTTCATGCTGGTTTACGTTCTCTTGCTGGTTTACATGCTGGTTTACGTTCTCTTGCTGGTTTACATGCTGGTTTACATGCTGCACTATAGGAAGGCGTGTTACATGACTCAGCTCTGGTGTTAATGGCTTTGTTTCTATAATACCAAGAGGAACACGTCTGTCCCAGATGGGCGCAGCACATGCAGGACTCGGTCCAGATGAAATCAGGTCCAGATTACAGTCTTTCCAAAATAAAAATGTAAAAAAAAAAAAAAGGAACTAAAAAATGTTCTAGTCTCGTGTATGTCAGATGCGTAAACAGTGCATATGGTTGAGTTCCTTCCCAAATTAAATCCAAAACTTGGGAAACAAAGCTTCTTTATACGCTTATCTTTTTAATCCAGTAAACAGAATCTGAACAGTGTTTGTTTGTTTGTTATCAATCTGCACATCAGTTTTTCAGCCACAAAGCACAAACACGTTATTTTTTTCCTTCCTAAGACTACGTTGCTTTATCCTGATAAATAGCAAATGAGTTCTGGCCCACGCCTGCCACGTTCATTTGGCCCACATAGCGCTGTGAAAGGAAGGTGATGAAATCCTCAGAGTCTTTACCGCCAGCCCACAACTCAACCTTTATGAGACGGATCTCAGGAAAAAGACCAGAAATTACCGCTGAATCACTTTAAGTGAAATGCTGTAAGTGAGAAACATTATATATGCTTGTTTATGACTGAGACGGTTTTGGCCCACACTAATTGATTGACCCTTTAACACGGTGTTGTATAAATGCACATGATTCTATTCGTATAAAAACGGGTAAGGTTCGGGTGCAGGGCTGAGGGCGTGTATATTGTCTTACTCTCATGCTTTAAAGTAAAAGTGAATTCTAAATACTTCACAGTTGCTTTGCTTTAAACTTGTACAAAGGTTTTGTAAGAGATGTTTGGATCCGGGCATGTGAGGACCTGACGCCCTGTTCATGGCGAGTCCTTTGCCAGGATATAGACTCCAGATCCAACCAAGATGAAGCCCTCACTGAATGTGAATGAGTGAGTGAACCTGTTTCTGTCCTGCTGTGCCTCAAAACACCATGCTGGGTCCACAGACAAACATCTAGAAATATCGTTCATCGCAAGACAAGATTGCATTCACTTGGTCGTAGTCAAAACAGTCTACAAACTTGATGACATTACTATTCAAAGTTACCAAGTTACTGTTCAGTCAGCACTGCACAGTAAAAGACTATATACTAATGCGTACTGTTGCTTGTGACTAGGAGGATACCTTTAACAATGCGTCTTTAGAAACCTTGTAAATCCTTCACCTGTAATAAGGAATTAAGATATAATTAAACTAAGGTTGGCCTTTTGGGTCGATGGTGGTACCTTAAACATGTTAAAGATGAACTGTATTCACTCTTCTAGAAAACAGACGTATACCAGAATGCAAGAAGTCCATAGACGTCCATAGTGTTGTGGAAAAATGTAAGCACAGAAATGCGTTGGCATTATTATTATGACTGCTGTTAGTTTTCAGATAGGAACAAATCCATCCTTAAGCATGCCTAGAAGTGAAAGTTCTAAAGAAAGTTCTGATTTTTAAGAAGATTGGATTGTTGCTCAGGCGGAGAGTGGACTGTTCCGGAGACATACAGCTAAGAATATCGAAATACCACTTTTTTTTTACCGTTACCAGAATTATAGTTAAGTTTAAAGAAAAAGAGAAAGTGAGTGGTGATCTCTGTGGCAGTGGTAGCTCAGCGGGTTAAGATAAGCTCTGTGTTACTGATCGGAAGGTTGACAATTCAAGCCCCAGCTCCACCTAGTTGCCACTGTTTGGCCCTTGAGCAAGGCCCTTAACCATGTCTTGCTCCAGGGTGCCAAAGCTTCCTAGAAAAAAAGTTGTACTGTGCAGTAATGTCTATTTGTCAGATAAACTTTACTTAAACTGAACTTTAACTTAGTTAACTTAAAATCTGGTTAACCTACTGAAAGAATTCTTCATGCTGTTCAAACATGTCTCATGTCTGTGTATTTTAAAGGCTTGCATAAGTAGATCATTGACAGTTAAAGAGTTTGTAGAAACAGTTAAAAGGTTAAAGCTAAAAATAATCTGCTGATCTTTAATGTAATCAGT
>JAQMYJ010000019.1:21369309-21385701 GCA_030014305.1 Clarias laeviceps
CTCTGTCTAACTTATTAATACAAAGAAATCACATTCTGTAAGGTTGAGTATCTGACGCCTTGTTTACACTAAGTTGTTCTTCTTTCATCGTCTGACAAATCCACTCCCTGTTCGGTAATCGAATAAAAAATATTCTGTTTAGCTTTTCTAATTAATATCTATTGCTGCAGGTGTTTGTTTACATTGAGCAAGTAGCGCATAAGTAGCTTTTTTTTTTATGTAGATTATTATAACTCATAAGATTATTATAACACATAACTGTTCATAACATCGCTTTTACTCAACATTCAGATTTCACTTTTGGTGCAGGTTAAACTTCAGCCAGATATCTAAGGACTGCAAACGTTTCATTAGCTACATTCTGTCCGGATTCTGTTTTGCGTGATGCTGTGACAAAATCTGTCTGGACAGACAAACAGACATACAGGCAGAAGTTTTTTTTCTGAGACTGGTTTCGGGTCCCCCGGTGGATGAAACATAAAGATATGATGGAAAGATTGAGTTCGGACCCAATATACAGACAAAACCTTTCTTTATATAGATCCAAAAAAGCAAAAAGGTAATAATTCTGTAAAAACCTGAAGGAGAACCATAAAACAGCGGTTCAGTTAGGAAGCTAAAACCCTTGAAGAAGTGAGTAAAGCTTTCATATTCTAAGAAAACTTCAGATTAGGACTAAGAGTTACTCTGACATGCTGTAGCTGCACGTTGTGAATCGATTCTCCTGCTCGACTCACTGGAAAGAGTTGTTCACAATGAGTCGACTCTTGCTTACCCGGTTGTTTTGGTCTGTTTCTCGGACCTCCTCCTCCGTCACACCCTGTCTGATCAGAGCCTTGACCGAGAGCGCGTTGTTGCTGCAGCAGCCTCGGAACAGGGACGTGATCTCCGGACACGGTGCGCACTCCGACTCCTGGAGCTCTCCATCCGGCGGGTAGAACGAGTCATCCGAGGCGATGCTGCATGTGTCCGAGTCGTAGAGCTCATCGTAGTCCTCGTACTCATCCTCAGAATCGTTACACTCGTCGTAGTCGCTGTGCGTCGTGGCGGGATGGATGTGCGCCGAGCTGCCGAGTTTGGGTTTGAGTTTGCCCGGTGAGGAGCCTCCACCATCCTCCAGGTCCCTCATTAGCAACATCTAACCCTTCAACCCTTCAACTCACCCCACGACTTGTTAACTCATTTGGCTTGACGTGGTTCGCCAAAAATAATAATAATAATAATAATAATAACAACAACAATAAATTAGGTCTTCCCTCGTACCTCGGTTCATCCTGTCCCGTCCTGGGCGATCCTTCTTAACTTGATTTAGTTCCAGACTGTTGTTTCGTCATCATGTCTCAACCTAAAACACGGATTAATCCCAGTTGAAAGGCTTAAAAAGGCGCGCTGTCTGGTCGCGCGCTCCGCTCCGCGCTGCGCATCCATCCATCTGCGGCTCTCAGACCCGCGCGCTCCTCAGCTGGAGCTCTATAATCCGATTAGATTAGCGCGCGCGCTCGCTCTCTCTCTCTCTCCTCCTTCTTCTTGCTTTCTGTCTGGGGTGAAATAATCCAGTGCTGTATTTTCTACGTGTATAGCACGTGTTAATCAGCGGGCTTTGCGCAGGTACGCATTACGCGTGTTTTCTGGTGAAGTAAAATACATGTTCTGGGGAATTTTACTTTCGTTTTATTACCCTGTATCAGGGTTTTCCACTATGCTGTGAGTCATGAAGTTGCCCCTCCTGCTTGGAAATCCCCCTTCAGCCATCATCCGATGCTGCAGATATCTACAAAAATGAAACTACCAACTAAGCGGGGTTTATTCAAATGAAGAGAGATATTAGCAAAGATAAACAGGTGCATGAAAGATGACTTCATCTGATCTTCTGATCTTTTTTGGTAAGCACCCCTCTATGGGCTGAGACTCCAAATCCATACACTCTCAGGAGGTACAGTACAGTACTAAGCTCTACCTTTCTGGAAAGTCTAGTTGTAGTGAAATTGTATTAAATTATTACTTCTTAAAGTGCAGTTGTTTTCTTTAATGGTACACTTCGTTCACATTGATATGTAAAGGATATACTGTACTAAAAGATAAAATGTATTTGTGGCTTAAATTGTGCTCATGCACATGAACATCTGTCACAAAATAATTCCATCCATCCATCCATCTAGAACCCTCTGTACTCCAACTAGCAAAAGAGACCGGAAAGACTAAAATTGGTTAAGAAATACAATTGACAACATTATTATTATTATTATTATTATTATTATTACTCACTCATTCACTCACCTTCTATACCGCTTTATCCTGTATTCAGGGTCGCAGGGGGTGGAGCCTATCCCAGGAGGCTTAGGGCACGAGGCAGGGTACACCCAGGACAGGGTACCAATCCATCGCAGGGCACACACACACACACACATACACACTCACACACTCATTCACACACTACAGGCAATTTTGGAACGCCAATTAGCGTAACCTGCATATCTTTGGACTGTGGGAGGAAACCGGAGTACTCAGAGGAAACCCACCAAGCACGGGGAGAACATGCAAACTCGGGACGGGAGAGACGGGAATCAAACACAGACCCTGGAGGTGCAAGGCGACAGTGCTTATTATTATTATTATTATTATTATTATTATTATGTTTTCACTTAAGTCAAATGTTGTGCTAAATTTTATCATACTCCTTCTCATTTCCAGTTAAATTTTACTTTAAAACCTAAAACAAAGCCGCATCAGATTATTAAATTCAAATTCAAATTTATTTGTCACATACACAGTCATACACAGTACGATATGCAGTGAAATGCTTATACGACCGCCAGTGGCCTTAAAAAGAGAATTACAACTTATAATAAGAAATAAATATGAATAAAAGAAATAAAAGAATGGTATGTTTTACATTATTTGTTGGTTTTATAAGAAATGTTTAACTTGTTTTTTTCGAACTATAGCTACTATACAAACACTAATAACTACTTGCAAAAAAGAAAATGTTCATGGTCTGTTTCGAGTAAAAGGAAAAGCCATTTTGGGAACCCCACTTGAAGAACCCCTTGGAGACCTACGCTATAGCTTAGTAACTTTATTCTAGGAGAACTGGACATGAATCAGTTCAGAGACTTTGAAAGGGCTTGTTGAAAAATAATCACCTCATATTAATTTATACTGAACACGCAGTTATATGCAGTTATATAATCCTGAATACACTATTTATTATTATTAATGAGTTTTACTGTATATTTTCTATATGTATATTCCCCTGACATGCATTACAAGAATTATGACTATATGCTCATATCAATTTGCTATTTTACCGTTACAAATGCAAATAGGTTTGTGTTCCTGTAAAAAAAGCAAATGCAAAAATGACTTTGCATCTGTGCATTTGCTTCTGTACCATTTGCATCTGTGTATTTCTCTCGTATTGACTGTATTTCCTGTTCTCTCAGTGTCTGCACGCTGCACTTTCCTTTACAGTTCACCGTTAAGTGCTGAGTGTAATTACTGAGGCATTTTGCCCCGAAACCCTTTGAGCTCATATAGACTCATCTCCACATCCAGCTGTAGGTTCATCACTTCAACATGCTGTACCGCGAGGAGAAACTACTCAACACACTCGGTGAGGTGCCATGTTGCATGAGGAATAAAGCATGACATGGCATGCTGATATAGAAAAATAATCAACAATGGTGGAACAGAGTTGCTGGTGTGACTACAAAGATGTCTTTTCTTATAAAAGCATCTCTTGTGTTATATTCCTCTTACAGCACAGTATTCTTCTTTTTATCTATTTATAGATATGTCTAATGTTGTGGGAAGTTCAGGACACAAGTTGCGTCCTGTTTTCACTTATAGCAGTTATAATCAGTCTTTCACCCACCGGAGTTGACACTGGAGACTCCTTCCATAAATGTTAAACATCCCCTTACAAAACCACCATACACACAGTATTAATCCGTTTATTCAGCGTACGTGTCATACACATCCCTGTTTAAAAGCTGTTACAGGTATTTCTCACATTAAGGAAGTTTTATTCTAAACTGTGTTATATTTTATCTCATTTAAATCCGACCTCACATACTTTAAATCAGACACAAATTAGGCTACAAATTAGGTATGAAATTGTACGATATACTTACGATTATGATCACATTAATCCTCTACAAACTCAAAAACATATGTTTGTCGACAAGTTTAAGAGCCTGGCCAATCTGCTCTCTAGGCTCTTATTCTCAGGAATCGACCTTGTGATCTCCAGGTGAACACGTTTTAGCATTTTAGTGGATTTTCTCCACCCACTGTATGTGAGATTTTGACATGCACTCCAGAACTGGCAGCTCAAAACTCTCCATGTGGACACTAAACAAGGAATTCGGCATATACAGTATCAGGACTCTACGGTCCTTTATGATGAGGCACAGACCACCTCCGAAGTCTACATACTGCTACAATCCACCTTTAAGTAACTTATGAGCTACTAACATGCGTTCAAATAGTGTCTGTGTGGGAAAATACTCCTTTAATGAAACTCGTTATTATTCTCACTCATGTAGTTATTTATTACATCTCGCACAGTATCGCGATGTGGTATTCTTGTTTCTGGAAAAGCTGCTTGAAATTTTCCAAGAACTAAATCCGTGTATTTATCACCAGCTTTGAAAACTTGCTCCACTAATAAAAGACGTTCTTCAATAGTTCAAACAACATTTTCAGACAAAAACACACAGCCGACATTAAGCGAAGAACTCCTCGGATACGTACAACAGACTGGTGGCGCATCAACAAACACTCAACTACTCTACGTGCGGAGAGACTGTCTGAGCGCACTGTATGATGTTTCCTCTCAGTAAATAAATATCACTACTTTGAACGTGATTGAAATTTCTTTGACACCTAGGAGTTCTCCAGAAGAAGCCGTATCAAACTTTGACAGACTATTTGAAGGCCCTTCAATGTTCTCCAATCTTAAGGTTTAAGATTGTACCAGTGTGACACTAACCCAGCTTGATGTAGGTGATGTAGGTAGTAAAAATTGTCTGGTGAAATATTAAACATGAATGTGTAAAAATATCAACCAGTAATATACTTACTCATCCTGGATGCTGATTTGGGAGCGGAGGATGCGGGGGAGTTCTTTTTGAACATACAACTTCAAAAGAATTTCAGCCACAGAATACCACATACTAAATACCTTGCATAAATATTCACCCCACTGCAATTAATATTAATATTATGTGTCATGAATCAATACAAAATAGCTTACTTGCTTTTTTTTAAGGTCTCTTACTCATCACCTTGCTAACACCATCATCACAGGAAAGCATGGTGGTGGTAGCATTATTATTTTAAATAAGGGACCTAGCATCACTCTGTGTTTGAGATAATTTATAATTAAACCTGATTAATGTTTTTACAGAACTTTGTGCCAGATTTGTTTTGATCATTCCTTGGATGCTATCAGCTAAGCTGTATGCTTAGGTAGGTCCTTCCTGGAAGAGACGTATCATCTATTTAGATATTGTGACAATTGAATTGTGCACAGGTTCTCCATTTAGCAAATTATCTGACTTCTGGCAGCCTCAAATTTTATCAAAATAAAAAAGGATGGAGGAGCACTTATCCAAACACAACTGTTATATTTTGAATTATTTTGCTAACTATAACTATAACGTTCCTCGACCTTGTAGTTCCAGGTGGGGTGAATGCTTAAGTGGAGTGTACCTAAAAAATTCTATGAAAATATGATCTTGGTTCTGTTTTCAAATGTATAACTCCTTAATGATCTATGTAGTGTCTTCTCATTAGAAACTGTTCATTTTAGAAGTCTAATAACCCTTAATTATCCAAAGAACACTTTACAAACCCTTTTGTAGGCTATACAAACATACTTTGGCCCAGAATCTGAACCTGAATGAGAAAATTAATATGGTGTGTTTTCAAAATTAAGCTCTTTGTGCTAATGAAAGGAATAGACTAACGATTCCCTCAAGTCTCTGGGTCAATCGGTTGATGAGTAATTGCTCGCAGCACTGAGAATGACCTTCCAAACACGAGCAGGACACCACGAGCATCTCTTCATTTGATTACAATTAGTCTCTCTCTGCACTTCCTCGCTCTGCATCACAATTAAGACTTAATGAATAAGTAAATGAGTGTATTACCTGCAGCAGCCATGATTTAAATGGCATGAACTGTTTAACGGCTGAAAACACTCAGTGATGGAGTTGATGAAGTCCAAAAAAATGGATTGAAGGGTTATAATGAATCAGAAAAGTTGTACTCAAAACGAACGATTCTTCAACAGGAATAATCTTTATTAAAATAGTTGTAAAATACATTCACCTTTAACACTTTGTAATTAAAATCAATCCCAACCTCACAAATAAATTATTATACAGTGTCAAAAATGAACATTTAGTTTATTACTGGCAGGTAGTAACTTAATATACATCACAGTGAGACTAAATTCTGGATTCTGATTGGTCAGAAGGTACTGATTGATTTCCTATACCAGCTCTGATAGTTGCGCAGCTCCAAATCACAGGTTTATATCACATCCTGTTACGGTATCGTTTCTATAGCAACAGCTCATTCACAATGACTTGTACTGTGGACTCTCCTCATATACTGTATATATATATATATATATATATATATATATATTGTTTATGTTTTGATGCTTTCTTAAAGTGAGTGGGTGTTTAATTAACATGTAAGGAAGAAGTCTCCAGCAACTTTGGGTCATGCTGTTATAGGAAAATAACTTTCATCACATCACCCTGTAGTCTATAGTGTTTTTCTTTCTGTTTTTTTCATTTGAATCAATTAATTCTGCATGTTTTTGCCAAGTTCACAGAATGTATATATATTTTTTTTATTCCATTTGTCCTGCATGTTATTTTTTATATTTTATAGTAAGTACTGTATATGTAATTTGTTACTGAGGAGCTGAGGACACCAAAAAATCTAAAATATGCCCAGGCTTTATAAGATTAATCTCTGAATTCTGCTGCAGTTACATAAGCTGAGGTTGAGGGTGATTCTGAAAGCCATCCGTTCTTAGTTTTTCACTCGCACCTTTACCCATGGAGGTTAGTGAAATCAGTGGGCTGGATCATCCCACCTCGCCGTGCCCTAAAAACAGGAAACGAACAGCAGCAGTAATTATTTTTACATTTTTTATTTACGTGCGAGTGTGTGTGTGTGAGATCAGACTGTCTTCACATGGCTAAGGTTGTGTTTAAAATGAAAAATTATACAACACAATTTCTAAGAAGATAAAGATGCTTGTAACAGATGATGTAACAATCAAGATAAAAACTTCCCAGAGTTGTTTTTGTGATTTTACTGTAATACAGTCAATATTAATAAATGAGGAAGGAAGGAAGTACAGAAAAGAAAAATACAGTGAACTGCAAATCTGGATGAGGTATAATTTATATTAATATTTACAATCAAAATTTGTAAGTAAGTTAATAAATAAACAATATAAATAACAACATTATTATAAAAATATTGAGTAATATACAATAAATGTAATGGTTACCTCAGTGTGTATTTTTAGGAAAACGTATTACAATGGGAAATACATCATATTTAATATGATTTCTTCCTTTATTTGTTTAGTTTTCAAAGAATTTTTAAATGTCTGTTCCTTTAAAGAGGAATTATCTCTTGAGTGCTTTAGTGTCTAATGAGTGCATCACCTTTGGATTTCATCGTGACTGATTGTGAAGACGTAGAGAACACAAAACTGTAGAATATTTTACAAGTCAGACAAGTGTAGAAAAAAACTCCAAAAATCTGAGCTCAAACCTGAGTTTCCTTGTTGTGTTTATTGGAGTTATTTTTAATTCCTCCATCAGTGCCATGTGCTCTTGGCATCTTTAGCCTCTGGATCAGTTTCCTCACTTAACTCTCTGTCTCTTCCTGTCCAAGCATCTGATTCACACTTTACATCCTGTTTCTTAAAAAAAACACTACATGGGGTTCCCCGGGGTTTTGTGTGTTTTGCCACACAAAACCCCATTCTGGTAATGTTTGTAAGAGTTGACGATGACGTCATGTGGCCGCTTTTCAGACAGGTTATAACTATCCCTCTGCCTAAAACATGAATTCCCCGTCTTTCACTTTCATTTCATTCACAGACGAGTTCTACAAATGCTTAACAAACAAACAGGCGTAGTGTGTGCTTCGGTTCACCTTAATTTATGCAGTTCTGCTGAATTCTGATTGGTCAGGAGAGAAGGTGTTGATTAATTGTCTATAAGTGAAGCACTGACAGAAGTGCAGAAGCTCCAAATTCCAGGTTTACAATGCTGTTATTATTATTTAATATATTTTTTAATTTTATTATTGATTTAGGGATTGAGTAAATTTTTATTATTATTATTTAATATTATTATTTAATAATAAAAAATATATATATTAACGTTGCTATGGCAACAGCCCATCACAGGGAGCTTCACTTTGAACAAACGGAGTTGAAGATAGCTTAAAAAAGATAATGTGCAAAGTTTATTCAACATGTACAGTATATGGAAGGAGTCTCCAGTGTCAGTGCTTCATGACAGTCAAATGTAAAACAAAAGTTTTCTTTCACAGATTCTTCTTTTTTGTTTTAAATTCAAGGGAGGAAAAAACGTGAGGCTGGTGAGGGAACAAACGTTAATAGCTGCTATAATAAGTCAGAAAAGACATTCGAACAGGACTGTAACTATACATGAATAAAAAAGTATGAAATTACAAACTGTTGTTGTATAAGATATTGACTATTTACTGTGTAATATATTATTGTAAATATTCAATGACCAGGGTGTGTTTTATTCCTTACTTAATCAACTTTCCGCTCCATCAGATTCAAGAATACAATGTTCACTCTTTCCTGTGTGATTATCTTTTAGATAACGTTATGTTTTGGAGAGTGTTGAGTTGAAAGGGATTAAAAAAAATTTTCAAGAAAATCCATCATTCTGATTACTAAAAACAATCCACTTTTAGTTAACCGCATATCTTTATGTCCATGGTCTGGTAGAAATCAGACGTTTGGATTGTGCCGTTTGGTTTTGCCCTGTCGGATCGCAGCGGCACACGAGTATTATTAAGATACTCCATAATCACTGCATCGCTAGGGTATAATTCTTACATCACATTAGTTTATCCTGCCGGAAAATTCATACTGCACTGAATACACCAGCTGCACTGAGACTGATTTGGAAGAAATGATGCTTTATAAATAAAATTGCACTTTTACACTCTGCTGGAGTCCTCGCTGAAGAGAAATTAGCAATTCCAAGCTGCTTTATTAATGGCACATTAATCACTCAGTCAGGAGACTGGAATAATGTCAGGGGGAAGATGAGAGCACCCAGTACAGATTTAACACATAAGTGAACTCAGCGGTGTCACGTTGACGTGAGACGCTCATGGGCTGACGTGACAGCTTGGTGAGATCGATAAGATGCTTAAAGATATTCGGTACCACGTCACCATATTTAGAAAAACAAACCTCACTAAAAGGTTAAAATGCCTACGTGATGGGGTTTTAGGAGTTTTAGGTGCCACATGCAGGTCTTTATAATAGGGTGAAGGGTGAAGGTTCAAGCCCCAGCATTGCCAAGCTGCCCGAGTCAGGCCTCTGAGCAAGGCCCTAAACCCTCCCTGCCGATTTTGCGCTCTGAACCCAACTTCCTCATAAGAATAAACTGAGATATGCACAAAAAATAAAGTATATGTAGCAAATAAAAGGCTTTTAAACTATTAAACCAAATAAACTCTTCTGAATTTTATTGTGAGAATGGGGTCGGTATACAGTATGTAAACCTGAATGTTCAACATCACCTCCTTCCTGTGACTCTTTCATTCCTGTGACTTCATTTCATTACATTTAGCATCGTGGCCCCATGAACAACTATTACACTAAATAAAGATATAAAGTAAGACTTCAGTCACAGTACAGACAACTTTAGATCTTTTAGAGATTGCAGTTTCTTTATGACTAGAAAACAAAAATTAGTTTTTTGTTAGAGAGTGCACTTTTTAGGACAAGTTATGTTAGAGATTTATTTAATATGAGTAAATATACTGTCTCTGTGGCTCTGTTAGGAAAATTATATAAATTACACACTAATGAATCATCACATTACACAACCAGGAAATTACTGTAAGATTATATGCTGTACTTTCTTAATTAATTTCTCTTTTTGTTAATTAGAGTTTGGAACAGAAATACAAAGACAAGGGATAAAACACAGTTCAGAAAACTATACACAGGCTTGTTCCAGACCAACCCCATATTTCTAAAGGACTATTTCAGGATATATCAGAATTTCAGGAGTATTTTATCAACCAGAAATCAAGGGGGTACAAACTTTTGCACTAAACTGTAATTTGCAATAAAGTTATAATTGAAAATCAACTATAACTTAGAAAATCCTGAAGCACTGAAGAGCATGCGAACAGGGAGAGGGACCTGTGTGTGTGTGTGTGTGTGTGTGTGTGTGTGTGTGTGTGTGTGTGTGTTTACTCACACAGGCTTTCGCAGGATGGACAGAAAGCTGTCTATCTGGTCCTGAGGAATTTCTACGTCCAGCTGGGCCAGGTACGTGTACAGGTGTGTGAAGGTGTCAAAGGGGATTCGAGCTGCTCCTCCCTCCGGATCCTCGGTCAGGATTTCACACGCAAACTTCATTGCACTGATGATGGTCTGTGAACACAATGATGGACCTGAAAACTTCTGAACCTGAAAAATTCTGGACAATTTCCAGCTGTAAATTTACAGCTTTGTGTCTGAGTGTTGCAAAAGCATCAACACTGGAGACTCCTTCCATATCTTTTTACAAAAAACAAAAACTGTAATCCATTTAATCATATGAACTTATACTTAAGCTTCATATTTTTAGACTATTAAATTATTTCACTTCACTGTTTGTTTGTTTTTTTGCTTTTATACCCCAAAAACTTTTTGTAAATAAAAGTAATACTTTAATGTATGTAAGTCTTTAAATGCTTTACATATTATATCATATTTATTTATTTGTGATGTATTTATAAGGTAATTACATCATATATTTTGTATGGGAAAATTAAATACATTATATTAGACAACCTTTAAAAACTTATGCTTATAATAAATATTTTTTACTTATTTTTAATTAATTCCAGTTAAGTTTTTTTAGTAAAATATTATTACTATCAGCTTGTGTTGTTTTTTGACTTTTACAGTCCAACATTGCCACCAAGTGGTAAGTGCAAGGATTACACCCTGACTATAGCATTATTTCAGATAAAATCTTGTTGATTTTTACTTCTTTAATCATGTGATCCCAGATAAATTAACTTGTACTACTCACTCCTCCCAAAGCACTGCAGCCTAAAGCGAAGAACTGCATCCAGTCGATCTTAGTGCTGAAGCTCCCGACCGTGAGCAGCATGTCGAGCTGTTCCTCTGACAGACACAGATCTTTCCACTTCTGCTCTAACTCCTCTTTACTGACATTCTTCTGGGATGAAAGCTACGAAGGAAAACGACATCATGACACACAAGTGTTCAGTGCGGATTAGTTGTGTGATAAAAACAAACCTGTAACAGACAAACCTGTTTATGAAGGACTTTGAGGAGACCAGGAGTGAGGACATTCGCTGTCTCCTGTGGGTTTAAAGACACTTCCAGCCTGTCTTTGACTGGAAGAGGTTTGCCTTCTGATAGCGCTGTGAAATAGCTGAAAAAAACAAAGAGCAATGACATGACAGTTTTCTGTCTCTCGTTATTTTCAGTCCAGTCTCTGTACTGGAGGACTTTCAGAGGAATGTTTTGTGTTTGTTAAGCCACACAGTGACCTATGAATCATTCAAGCATAAAAAACATTTAACTTAAGGCCTGAACCAGTGAGAAACAGGTGCAGATGATGACAGATGATCAGGTGATTAGTATACTGCACATACTGAATGCTGAGTGATTGGAACAGACGAGAGGGGAAATGAGGCTGGTACATAAACAACCAATTTAAAAATTGTATCTTAAGATACTTTGCAGCCTGTCATAGTAAAACATTTGTTCCCAATTGGAAGGAGTCTCCAGTGCCAGTGTAAGAGGCAGCGGTAAAAGTGTAGCTTCAATTTTTTCGACATCTTCAGGACCGAGGAGTTAACACTTCTTAATAACATGATAAGCTGATTTCTTTTTCAATAAAGCGGGATAAAGAGAGACTGGTTTGGGAATGAGTGTTTGTGGCTGCTGTAACGTAAGTGAGAACAGAAACTAACCTGTTCCAGAAATAAATAAAAAAACAGACAAAATGTAAAATTTTAATTATACAATTAAATGACAAACTCTGAGTAATTTTCCTACAACAGCAGGACACACTGCAGTTTATTTTTTTTTTACAATGTGCACTTCTGTTTTTCTTATTAAAGCCGTGATCACTGTCATTTCAGATGTTTAGTCTCCGCCCATTCATGACCAGGTGACATTATCAGCTCTGTAGTTTTACTTAATATGATTACAGAACTCCTGACTCTAGACTGGATCATTCCTGAAGACTTAGAGTCATGAAGGTGAAGTGGATGAGACTCACGCAGCAGACCACTGCAGCACATCTGGCGGCTGAGTCCTAATAGCATCTTTAGTGAACTGTTTGAGGATATCAGGCAGCTCGGGCGGGATGTTGATCTGCTGAGCGCAGTACATCCTGTCTGGAAGAGGCATCCCTGTAAATTCTGTCCTGAGGGAACTACAGACAAACACACACAAACACAATTATAATTGTACTTGAAGGACTTCCAGATATCCTTATTGAATCCAGCTCGCATCCCATCTAAAGCCTTTTCTATTTCTCAGCTTAGTGTACTTTTGTATCACTGATAATAGTTTATTAATACCAGAGCTTGGTTTTATTCGATGCTGAAGTGTGATAAAGTCGCTCTGCCTCTTGATTTGGATGTTTCCTTATTTGCTGCCTTGCTGTGTCAGTTTGTTGTTGTCATTTATGATAAATCTGTTGCTGAAAATAGCCAGAACAAAGGTGGTGAGCTAAAGTTGTTTATTAAGCATCTTGTGTGAGTTTGTAATATAATAAAACCATATATTTATTTACAAATTAGACTTACTATCACTTCAAATAACACTATACATCTAGATTCTATGTATGTATCTATAGATATATGCTTATGGAATCTAAAATTATTTTATTAAATTATTTTATTAGTAAGATTGTGTAATAAATGGGATTTTTTTATTTATACTTCTATTTGGAACTTTAAAAATATAATAATAATAATAATAATAATAATAATAATAATCATCATCATCATAAATGTTTTATTGTTATTCCATCAAGCCATCTAGGAACCTCTGCAGTATAACTGTATTTATTCCCATTTTTACAACCATGGTAGGACGTCTGGTCAACACTCACACTCACACACTAGTCATGCACTCACACACTTGGCAATTTGGAAACGCCAGTTAATAAGCTGCATGTTTTTGGACTGTGGGAGTGAACCAGGGAAGCCGGAGGAAACCCACCAAGCACAAGGTGGTACGATAAACACCAAAGAGTCTAAGGATTAAATGGAGTCTGAAATCATTCCTATTTTTTGTTTTATTACTACATTAGCTTTTATAAATCAGCAAACTGGAAAAAATGTGAATAAATCTTTTTACACCAAAACCAGCTAATATTATCCATTACTACTATTAACATGTCTAAAATTATCTGTTAGCTCTCTACACACTTTAAACTGATCGGTAAGTAATAATAATAATAATAATAATAATAATAATAATAATGGATGAAATAAAACTTACCAAACTTTAAACAGACAAGGACTTGGATCCTACTTGGTATAAATTGTCGATTGTGTGAGTTTTTGTTTTCTTCTTATTATTTTTATTATTAATCTGCCTTTATGCTAAACGTAGCGTGTCCATGTTTCCATAGCAACGTAGTCTGTATACACCGTCTCCTAGAAACTATTAGAATATGACGTCACTGACTTTTTGTCGTAGTTATTTTCTACGTAATCAGAAACACAAAACGAAAATAATAAATTATCGTTTCATTTCACGAAATCTAAAAAATACATATCATTTACTAAAATAATTATTAAATTGTAACATAAGCACAGTTCGTTGTGAGCGACGTAGGTTACGCGCACGTATCGTGCGCGTGCTTGCGTGCGCGGGTACGCCACACGTTCTAGGAGTGGCTGCTATAAATGTCTAATAATATTTCCTAAAAGTATAAAAGTACGAAAAAGCAAATATCATACTTCTATATTGTGTAAAATAATATTTTAGTATTAAAGTATATTTATGTACGTGTATTGCATGGCCTCTCGCTCTTATAATACGTTTTTGTTAACGGAAAATCTCGCGAGAATTCACAGGCTGCGTGAACCAATCAAATCGCTCCGTGCTTCACGAGCGACCCTCCGCAAACATGGCGGACTACAAGGAGGCACCTTTAGCGACTCGGCCCAAAACCCTCGACCCTGCGGAATATTTTCATGTTTCTCCCGAAATTCGTCGTGCGGAGGAGGCGAGAGGAGCGCTCAGAGCCCAGCTGAAGAGACAGTACCAGCTGCAGCTGAATAATCCTCTGCGGAAAGAGCTGATTGTGAGTGCGGACCTGTGCGTTAGCTAGCAAGAATGCTAATAACTCTAGCTAAATAAAAGCGAATAGCGGGTGAAATGGCGACCTGGCTGTGGTGTTGTTAAACGTTTTAAGTTAATTGATGAGTGTTTATTTTTATAATATATTGCAGACAAGTGACGTTTGTAGAGAAAGTTATCTCAGTAAATAGACAGTGACCTTGGTGCTGCTGAGGTAACGAGCGATAATATGTGGGAGGTTTGTTTATTCAGCAGTGTCTTGTTTGTTTATTTGGTGGTTGGGTTGGTTGGTTGGTTGGTTGTTGCTACGTTTGAACCCAAGACTGTTGTTATTTTTTCACGGCAATGTAAAGCAGACAATGCATTATTAAATGGAATAATGTTAGGATCCACCAGAGGGCGCCATTGCTTCAATTGTGTATCAATTGTATACAGCGCCAATCAAACATTTGGACACGCCCACTAATTCATTATTATTATTTTTTTGGTGACTTTTACATTGTAGAACAATACTAAAGAATTCAAATTTTTGTGTTGGCTGTTCTGGGACAGTATTGTCAAGTGCAATTGTCAAATCATTTTCGTGAACAGAAAACAGTCTAAATGCATGTCTTCCTCGATCCCTGAGAGACGGTGAGTCGAGCAGTGCTGAAGGATCAGAGGGAAACCCATCAGCACCATGATGAAACTGGCTCTCATGAAGACCATCGCAGGAAAGCAAGACAAAAACTTGGAGTTGTTCATTTCAATGTTTTCACCTTAGCGCCCCGGGACCGTTTCTGGGAACACTTGACCCCAAAGTCTGGTTCATTTGAATCAGCGAGAACACAATCATTGTGCACTCGGGAACCATTGCCCGAGTGCTTGGAGGTGGGCTCGAGTACAATACGGCCTACTCGGGTACAGATTGAATCGATGTAGGAGGCGATCGTACCTGAGGACGGAATTAGACCGCTGTTTAGTAATGTGAGCTGAAAGTTGCTCTGTCACTCGAATCTCAAATAGTAGCTGAGATGTGAGTTAGAGAGGAAAAGTGTGTCGAGTGCAGGACCGTCTGTAACTGCAGTGTATTATGGGTTAGTATTAGTGGGGGTTACAGTGAAGAGGACTAAGATCAGGTCCAGCTACAGGTTCTACTGGCTCTCTAGGAAACTCAGTCCGCTTATTAATTCGGCAGTTTTAATAATCTGGTTAAATAACGAATTTGTCACTCTGTTCTCGCAGGAGGACCCGGCCCTCACGAGGTGGACATACGCTCGTACTGAGATGTACAATCACTTCAGACCAACACCCAAATCCTCCCTGATCACCGGTTTGATCGGAGTCGCTCCACTCTTCATCTTGTATTACGTCTTGAAGACTGACCGCGTAAGTTGTGCTTAAAAAACAAGATCGTGCGTTTTGTGTAACAACTGAAACATGAATGATTTATGTTCATGTGCTTGCTCTGATGCATCATGGTTTCCATAGTAACAGCTCAGACTCAGGGACTTGTACAGCCAAGGCTCATTTAAGACTTATAATAAACTGAATTAGAAAATTAGTTGTTTAAGAAAAAATTTAACCTGTAATCAATCACTAAGTGACATTTTTTTATTAGATGAGATTGAAAAAGGAGTCTCAGTTGTTTTATAATTCAATTCAGTTTTATTCGTATAGTGCGTTTAACAATTATCATTGTCAAAAAGCAGCTTTACACAATCAAAAGTAATTATGGAAGTTTGTTCAACAGTGCTTTAGGGTTGTGGGTTTTTTTTGGGGGGGGGGGGGGGGGCCGGTTGCTG
>JAQMYJ010000019.1:21386462-21400123 GCA_030014305.1 Clarias laeviceps
GCCAGTTTACAGGGCGATGTTTCCAAGCACTTTCAGGCTGAAATAAATGCTGTTTTCATTTGAATTACAATGCCTAGCATGTCTATTTAATGGTCGCGGGTGCGGGGTGTAAAAATAGATACAGTGGTGCGGACCGGGCTGGGGCGGGCCAAATAATTTCATAAAAGCGGGACCCGCGGGTTGGAAAAATACCCGACCTGCGCATCACTAGTACCAAAGTAAAAGGTCTGGTCATCGAGCCGAGTTTCCAGTTTGTGTTAGGATTTAGACCTCAATATATGCACTTATTGTAAGTCTATTAAAAAAAAACAATTTAAAATGTCCATAGAGTATGAATGATATTTGTTAAATTTCAGTAACTATATGTCAAACATGTGGACGATTTAATCTTTGATGATCTTGTATATTCCTTTATATGAAATATGAACAACAATCTTTAATCGATCTTTAGTGAATCTTCATCTGCACGCTGCTGGGCTGTAAAGGTTCTCCGGTTGTTCTGTCACGGTTGCTCTCAGTTCGGGTATTTCACACGCCCTCACCTCGGACTGCTGCGGATTTGTTTGCTCTAACGACTCGTGTTTTATCTCGTTGTGGCGTTTCGCATTAATGCTTTTTTTATAGTTTCGGAAAATGAGCCAAACCGGTTTCAAACTTCCTGCAGGAAGAATAAACCTACACTGATCGGTCTGTTCATCACTGAAGGTTCGGTATTATAGTGTACTTTCCCTTTGGAGTGCGCCATGCTTTTTTTTTTTTTTTTTTTTTTTTTAACACTCTGTAAACTATTGTGTTGATATTGTGTAACGTTCATGATGCTGTACAGTATCTTTGCACATGAACCTCATGTATTCGGTACACAGCACAGTTCTCTAACTTTTATCTTTTTTTTTTTCTCGTTTCAGGACAAGAGAGAGCAGAAGATCAAAGACGGGACGTACAAACGCCCTTACAGACTCTCGTACTGATCTCTGACTCGTATTTCAGGTTCACTCATCGTCTCGAATTGTACATGTAACTATAAATAAAGTTTATTGATGAAAGAAAAAACAGTGAGCAGTTTGTTTGATCAAACGTGATTTATTTTCAGCTTTAACTCCATGTGTTTATGCTATAATGCTTTCCCCTGCAGCTGAGCGATATATCTGTGTATACTGTATACAGGGGATGATAATTAAACATGGGTAATTAGTGTGGATGGTTAAGGCTGGTTGCGCTCCGCCCCGTGCCCGGGTTACACGCTGCCAGGTTTCCAGTTAGGGTTGAAGTGTTTCTTCAGAGGCTCCCAGCATTTGTAGTAGTTCTTGTCCAGACACTGGCACGTCTCGAGCCCCCACTTGGTCACCGCCATGCTGAAGGAGGACTCGAACATGAAGGACTGCGACAAAACCATGAGGGGGAAGAGAAAGTTAATGTGAACCTGTTAAAATGCACACGTGGAGGATTTCTCACATCAACTTGTATCTGGATCTCACAATAATCCCTGGGATTTAATCCTGACCAGATTTAGACTCAAAATGTCTAGTTAGCTAGTGTAGGTGTGAAAAAAGAAAACTTGCTTGGTTTAAAGTTTAAACTCCATCACAGCAGACCTTTGTTGATTATTTCTTTAACATGAGTGCTGAGTGTTCTATTCCTTATTTTACACTAAGCATGATGGGATCCTTTCTTGTTCTAAGTGGTCACTTATGGCCTGCACACCACCAGAGGGCCTCATGGTTAAAATAAAAATAGATATGAAGATATGAAACAAATTATTTATAGGAAACTTTATAAAAGGTATACTGTATAAGGCTGGTTTACTATATACTACAGGGTGATTCACTGAAAAAAGGGGCCCGAAACTCTGACTACGACGAATCAATCTGAACGAAACAACATACAATGTGCTCCTCACTATAGGGAGCTTTAAACATGCCGGATGCCCCCCCGAGTCTGACCGATAAAGTTGAACCGTTTACCGTCGAAATGTGTCTGGCAGAAAATGGATAACACTTCCAACATTTTAGATATTGCAATCGATTAGACATACGTCAAGGTAGTGATGGCGAGATGAAGCTTCTTGAAGCTCTGAAAACTTCCAGCCAATTGGTTCACAAAAGGGTTCATTTCCCGAGGCTTAATTTGCACACAACCCCCCCTACTGGTCAAAGAATGTAAGACAAGCAGACGTGTTTGTAGTCATTTTACCAGTACTGTATGTGATCCTCTCACAGCTGTCTTGGCCTACTGTAGGTTGGTGTGGGAATTATACATGATTTTCATTAAACTATGCATTTTTCTATTGTGAGCACAAGATAATAGCCCATTTAAACCATCTGTTGTCTCCTATTCACGTGCTTGTGCTTGTTTGTAAATAGTGTTTGAGATTTTCATGCCTGTTACATTTTGATTAATGTTCCATGGTACCATAGTGACCCTCCTCCATTACATTAATATTTCATAATTTCTGTCATATGAGTGAGAGGGACAGTGATGTTTTCCAACTGGGGCAATTTTACTAAAAAGATGAAATAAGACATTTATAGGTGCTTAGTGGATGTGAGTCTGGCAGGATGTGATTAACTCTTTTCAAACTGAGGCAGTGTTACTGAAAAGAGGAAAGAAGAGGAGGGCAGTGCTTGTGCAACTGGTGGTGGGGGTCGACACTTTTATTCACTCACTCACTCATCTTCTATAGGGCACTCACACACTACAGGCAATTTGGGAACGCCAATTAACCTAAACTGTATATCTTTGAGCCGTGGGAGGAAACCGGAGTACCTGGAGAAAACCCACCAAGCACGGGGAGAACATGCAAACTCCATGCACACGGAGACGGGAATCGAATAAACTCCTAAAAATAAACAGAGCTTTGGCTTTATATCCATCAATACATGGCGGCAAGATTCGAAACACTTCCTGAATCGCCAATCGCAGCGAGGCTTCAAACGTCATTCATGACGTCAGTCGCCATAAACAATACAAGCCTCGGAACGCGCTTCACTAAATAGTTCCTGGATTTCTCGACACACCCCTCGAAGCAATGCCACGGTACAGTACGTCCCATGACTACGTCAAGGTTTGTAGCGTAGTTTTTTGGTTCAGATTGCTTCTTGATTGATTGAGTTATTACAGAAAATTTCGGGTTTCTTTCAAGTGAATCACTCTGTATATGAGGTTTCTATCAGGCAGTCACAGGGCGCCCCCTTGTGGTGTGAAAATAAGTGATCGAGTAACTAAATTTGACTAAGATGAGACCGTCGTAGTGTTTAAGAAAAGTGAAAAAACGGGTCCAATTCACAGGTAAGAAACGACGTATGATTGATTCATTGGAATATAATGGTAGCTAATCAGTAGGGATGGGAATCACCAGAGACTATACGATACAATGTTATCACGATACCTCGATGCCGATTCGATCTGTATTGCGAATCTATAAGCATCATGATTTTATAAATAACACGATTCAATGTTGATGTTTAGATTCCGTCACAATTCTAAACAAACTTGGCAAATCATTACCACACGGGACGCTGTGCGAATAGTTTACAGTGCACCACCTGGAGTATTAAAGAGGAACTGCAACATTTGCATGGAAATCACTAAATTGCAAAGTTTCAACAGATCCAAGCACTTAAGAAATCTTTGGCTTGAACTGATCGCCCTCAGATTAATCTGCACAAACGTCAGCAGTAAACTCAGAGCTCACGTCACCTCTGACATCACAGTAGTAAATAGATTTGGAGAGTTGTTCCTGTAGGTTTTTATTACATATTGTTTGTGTATGAAGCCTGATGAATTTGGTTGCACAGCATTTTGTTTTATTTTTCTGACGTCAAAGCTCCTGTATCACCATCTCATCATCTAATCAAAGCAGTGCTGAGAAGAACTGTGATATTCTTAACAATGTTATGATGATAATCTGATGATAATGTAACAGATGCTAAAAAAGTCTTAATTCTGTTCGTTCTTGCATATGAAATCGTGATTGATGTGGCTTTGGGGCTCTGAGTAAGATGTTCCGAGGGCCTCAAATGTTCACAAATGGACAAAGAACCTATTAATTTCCCATAATGTCAGTTAACAAAAACGATTTAAAAAATTTTAAATGCGGTCTGCAGAAATATGAAAAAAAATGTGAAATTTGAAAACAAAAATATGATTTTGGTGGACGAATGTTTGTGGGAAATAAAGCATGAAGAACTTGAAGATGCTGGTAGAGAAGTCAGAGCTCTACATGTAGCAGGGTGAGGAGAGGGGTCTTGTCTACTGTACACTCCTGCTCACAGGTCAAGGATTTACTCATAGTACTGATGGTGTGTGTGTGTGTGTGTGTGTGTGTGTGTGTGTGCGCGGGTACCATGGTTCCCTCAGCGACTCTCTCGGGTCTGAGCTTGGCTGTGCTGTTCTTCTCGAAGCAGTCGGCATCGGGGCCGTGAGGGATCATTATGCTGTGCAGACTCGCTCCTCCCGGCTGGAAACCTTCCTCCTTCGCCTCATAGTGACCTTTGATCAAACCCATGAACTCACTCATGCAGTTCCCTTAAACACACACAGGGGGCAGTGTAACACCACAACAAGTGTAAGACTGAATGTTCACGATAAAGACACTAAATAGTGCGTTTTCATTATCCTTAATTTCTGCAGAAGGATCTCTGGAGTCTGAGATTATTCACACAGCAATGCAAAAACTAAGACTATTCTAATTATTCTTATGTTTCTGGACAAATTCACAATGCTGTAGACGTTGGTCAACGTTATATCAGCAATATCAAAGACAAACAGCAGCTCAGTCGTGGATGTCTGATGATAATCCTCATGAACGTGACCCGAGATTCTCGCTCCTCAGACTTACTGTGATAGTACGGAGGTCTGAAGGTCTGATCCGCGACTCCCCAGCGAGGTGGAAAGATGACAAAGTCAGCAATGGCGACACCGGGCCGAGTGGATTTGGCCGTCAGGACAGTAAAAATGGACGGATCCTGAAAGACAGAGCGTCAGAAATGGACTAATGTCGAGGAGATTAAAGTCATGTATGCAGCGATGACGTCCAGATGGAGGGAAGATAAAAAATAATAATAATAATTTATAAACGTGTCTATGGGTGGAAGTGGATTATGAGTAAGAACAAAAACACGTAGAACAAAAATCATTCCATCAGGATTATCAAGCTGGTTTTAGGGACTTTAAACTCGGTCCAATATCAAGTGTCCCAGTGTCTGAGACAAATATGACTTAGATATGTTTATACTGATATAATGATATACTACACACCCAATATTACTTCTAATTCCACCTTCTCGCCTCATTCCACTGAACTGATACAGTCATGTGACTTTCTCCTTTATGACGTCACATTACTTCAGAAAGATCTGTTTTAATTTTCTAATACTTAAAACACCTAACATTTCTATACTTTTCACTAGTATGCCTAGTAAACAAGCACGAGAAGATGTTTTTGACAGGCCTTTTATAAGTTCCTCTGCATAAGGGTGTCTCCCACATGCCATAATCTGAAATATAAAAGCATAATAATCACAGCGGAGTACATTAAGTACAGCAGATAGATTGACTATAACGAGGTGGCGGGTTTTATTCTATTAGCTTGGTATCGGAGAATCACTAATCATTAGCAGATTTTGTTAGTAGCTAATTAAATGTTGCCCCCTAGTGGTAACATAGAGACTTGCTGTATTTAAAAACATTTTAATGGGAAGCCAAATGAAAATCATTTCATCACAAATTAGTTCTACATCATCTCCATTTCATTCAATACAAGTGCTGTGCACTGTCCAGATTCCTCTATTCTAATTCTGTTCACATGTTTAAGACTTTAATTTGAATCCCCCTTGTTAATTCTGCCGGACTGCCGCGTGTCTGACCCCCCCTGCCGTACAGAATGAACCGCTACTCCAGGACACATCTCAGCTGTAGTGAAGGTGTTTTACTCACAGCGTGATCGAATGCGACGCAGTTGACGACCATGAAGTTCTCCAGGTTGTATTTGTAGGGGGCGTAGTTTCCGTGCCACGCCACCACGTTAAAGGGGGAAAAGTCCTGCAAAGCACAAACATTTAAAGACATCTATATGACCTGGATGTAACACCTCAGAACAGAAAACCTTGCCATGCTGAACCCCAGGCACTGGACGCAGAGCCGCTCCCGAGCCCGGGTTGCACCAGGAAGGGCATCCGGCGTACAACTTGTGCCAAGGTGCGAGTTCTGTCGCGACCCCCCTTTTGGGATCAGCCAAAAGACCAACAACGACATTTGTTTAATCGTTCCATAGACTTCCATAGATTTTTCTTTAATCTGTCATTCATTAATGAAAAAAATAATGTCATTTTCTATGTATGTCTCTCTCTTCCTTCCTTTTCCCCATTTTCTTCTTGTGTTTTAAATTTCTTCTTCTACTCTTTGATTCTTTTATTTAGTTTTTCTCCCATTTTCTCACTCTTCATATTTCTTTCTCATTTTGTCTTTTTCTCCATTTATATCTCTTATATCTCTCGGTCTCTTCTTTATTTCTTTCCTCACATTTTCCTGGTCTTAATATTTTCTTTATATTTAATATTTAATATTGTTTTCTAAATCTTTTTAATTGACTTTTTTCTCTCTTTTTATTCTCTTCCTCTCACCCTTTCATTGTTTCATGCTGCTTTTCATACATTTCCTATCTCATAATTTTTTTTCTATTTATCTGTTACTTTCTTTCCTTTTTCTTTCCTTTTATTATTTAGTTTATTTGTTTTTCTTTCTCTCTTTCTTTCTTATTGAACCTTAAAACCTTTATTTTTCTTTGTATGTATTTTTTTTCCTGCAATTTTCCTCTCTTTTCTTTCCTGCCTTCTTGCTTGTTAATAATTCCCATGTGACCATATTCCCCAAATGTGTGTGTATAACTCATGTTGTGCCCCACTGGCTGTACGGTTTTAAAACATTTGGAACAGTTATTACTTTATTTTTCTTAACATCCAGTTAATGCTCAGAGTAAAACTTTCTTTCTCTGTCCTTTTTTTTTTCTTTTTTTTTTTTACAAACTTCTTCAATTTTCCTGCCAGGAATGAAATTGTGAAGTGGTATTATAGTGGAGATATTTCTTCATTGTGATTGTTAAAAAGAAAAGAAGAAGAAGAAGAAAAAAGGCAGCAATTTTATAAAGTCCTCTGCTGAAAATGTTGCCGTGAAGAGACAGTGAATGGTGGCTGTAAAATCAATATAATTCATTACAGCCAAGACTACCTGCAGACCTGACCCTCGTTCTCCACACACACACACACACACACACACACACACACACACACACACAGAATAAACACAAACAAACCCAAATAAATACACCTTTAAAGAGCCGTGTGTGTGTGTGTGTGTGTGTTGTGTGTATGTTTCTCTTTTTCTTTTTACAGTTACATACACTCTCACAAAGACATTCTCTCCTCACACCCTGGGAGCTTCCTGGACCCTGAGGTTTGTAATCTCACAGACATTACTGCTTGCAGGATAACTCCACCAGACTTGATTAAAACAGAGAAAAAAAACACTCATACACACAAAACACAAACAGATTGGCCCAGTCAAGCAAATAATAAGTTAATTCGAGCAATTTTAGCGCTCAGCTGGAGAGCAGAACAGCGGGACGAGACAGCAGCGTCTCCCTCGAGACAACGTCCAACAACCTCATCTGTGTTTCGGGAAGGAGAGGAGCTTTGTCTCACAAATAATAAGAATAATAACAATAACAATAATAATAATAATAATAATAATAATAATTAGTCCCATGCCATAATATCTGATGTAGTATTGTAATGAAGAACAATCATATCCGTCTGGATGGTAAATAAATTTTGCCCATCGCACGTCGATCCAATTACACTCACAACAGGAAGCTCGCGGAAATCATTTCCACAGAAAATATCCTGAAAGGAACGCTTGACTCAGGAAAGAGTTTCCAGATGGAAGGGTTTACGCAGTGAAAACGCTGACGATTCTGACGTTCTCTAATTAAACATAATTATAACCTTAGCATTAGGGTATATTAGATACTTGCTGATCCTAATTATTATTATTATTATTATTGTTGTTGTTGTTGTTGTTGTTGTTGTTGTCTTTCTTATAATAAAAATAATAATATTCTTCTGTAACATCTGGATTATATATATTCATTACCATGTTTTTAGAACATGTAGAGTTACAGTACCAGCCTCAGAAATCAGCTGTTTGTAACATAGCTGTTCTTTTGTTAGATTACTGTATATATATATATATATATATATATATATATATATACACAGTATATAGTAACTCTAAACTTTTGGTCTTGCTTGTCTCTTCATGAGAGCCAGTTTCATCGTGGTGCTTGATGGGTTTTGCAAATGAACTCAACATTACTGTTCTTGCAAGAACTGTTCCACAATAGCTGACCTTCATGTCGTAAAGTAACAGTTGACTGTTGTTGATACTTAATTACCTAATGCCATATGTGTTATTTTATAGTTTTGAAAAAAATCCAATATTGTTCGAGAATGTAGGAAATAAATCCAAACTTGTGTCCAAACTTTTGACTAGTACTGTGTATGTATATCATCAAATGATTTAAAAACATCAGATTTTTTTATTTCTTTTAATTTATTTCTTTTAATAATTTTTTATATTATTCTTAAATAATAATAATAATAATAATAATAATAATAGTAGTAGTATATTATATTTCTATGAGTATATTAAATTTTTAATGAATAGTTTCAACAAAATTTATATTTTTATATTTATATAGGTTATGATGAAATCTAATTCCCCGTTACATTTTTTAAGTGTAACATTTAAACTGATGAGGTTTTGATGTGGTGGTCAGAATTAGTTTTTCTGAACATCAGTATTTTTTTTTTATTCAACCTGATGCTGATGATGTCACATAAGGCCGACCAATCAGCAACTTCACAGTGTGCATGTGGGGCAAATTTGAAGTAGAGTCTTCACTTTTTTATTCCTTAATTTTATTTGTCTTTTTCTTTTACAAACATTAATTTTTTTCATTTCTTTGTTCTTATTTCTTGTTACTTTCTTTTAAAAGTTTTTTTTTATTTTTCTCTTCCTTTCCTTTCATTTTATTTCTACCGGCTTACCTCACACACTTTCCTTCCTTTCTTAATTCTTTCTTTCTTTTTCATTCATTCTTTTTAAGAAAAAGTCCAATAAACATAACAATAGTAAAAGATTTTAATTTAATTAGCTGATCTTGGTCAAATTTGTCATATAAATGATTATGTCATCTAATGCAGAAATTAGCCTTTAAACGTAAAAAAAATAAAGCTAAATGTGTACCTGAAAAAAGAAACTCACACTTCCATATTACATATATATGACATAGATATATAATATGGAATTATTTAGACAATACAATTATATATTTTTTTTAATTACTGCAGTAGTATGAAAGCCTCATTTCCCGCAGTTAATGACTAAAGCATTTTTCTGAAACCTGTTACACTTACACTTATCGAACAACATTTTTGTTTGTAACTACAGACTTTTAACCCCTGAGATATCATGTCTGGTGATGTACAGTACCAATAACGTACCTGCAGAGAGGAGAAGAGTTTCCCCTGGTACTTGATGATGACGGTGTAACCCGTGGCTACGGTGCGATCCTCAAACCAAGCCACAGGAGTCAGGTAGTCTCTGGAATTAGCGAGTCCATTAGCTCCTAAAATACAGGCACAGGAAATATTTTAAAAGTTCTTTAAAAACGTGCTGTATGAAGTCTGAGAAAAGAACGACAGGATGGAAGTGATACCTATAGGTCCGAGGTCTGGCAGCTCGAAGTGAGCACCGTAGACCTCCAGGATATAACCTCTGGTCTCACCAAACACATCCACACTGAAACGCATCCCTTGCTAAAGAATAACAAAGAATTAAGTAATGTTTGTAAAGATATTATGTGAAAAAAAACATCATTGTTGTGAAAGTCAGCTGTTTCCATAGAAACAATAATGGATTAGTTTAAACCGGTTATTTTCAACTGCATTTCTGTCTGAGACGATAATAATTCACCATCTGACCAATCAGGAACCAGGACTCAGAAGAAGGACATTTCTACACATCTGACCCACCTGAATGACGCAGATCTCATTCGGCTCCACCATCATCTTCCCAAACTCGGTGGTGACCAAGATTTCACCTTTTTGCGGCACTGAAATAGACATCGGTACAACAAACACCAGGATTAACACAACACCCACCCAGCAGTGAAGAAGAGCCAACACAACACAACTGCATTGTGGGAACATACCAATAAGGAAATCACCATCCGAGTTCTGGAAGCACCTAGAAATCAAAACAGGAGTGAAATGTTAGTGCTACACTGCATAAGTGTTAATCATGGGACCAAGCACCAAGGCTGATGCATACTTATCACTGTTCTTATGGATTTTCTTATGGAATACTTTTGATGGATTTTTTAAAAAAAAAATCCAATTCAATTCAAGCTCAGATCATTTATACTCACTAAGTTGTTGAGCTTTTGAGTATTTATTGTCATGCATTACTCACAGGAATTTATACCCTCAGAGCAGCAAGGATATTAACCCACATGAGAAAATCAGGCATATTAGCATATTGTGGCAGTTTTAATAGGACAAAACACTGGTTTGTTTGCTTTAATATAAAATATACCCTTCTGTTTTAATGTTGAAATCTCTAAGAGATGTAGGACCTTCATTCATCTCTGAACAATCTATTAAAATGTATCTCAACAGCGCATATTTTTAGCCTTTGCTATAGCAACATATGAAGCTTAAAAAGAAGCTGGTTTTATTGTTCCACAGTGCTGTCCACTGTCAGACTAATTAGCTTCTTTTACTTTTATTATTAGTATACTTTTATTGGCACTGGACTTACACTGTAAATTTATTATCATACTTTAATTCTTTTTATACCTACATATAGAAGATATAACTACAGCTCTCTCTTTCTCTCTCTCTCTCTAGTATAAAGATATATATATATATGTGGAGAGTACAGTAGTACTGTATTGTATATATATATATAGTACTGTCCAAAAGTATTAACCCCCCTCCCCCCACCTAATTTCTTAACATTTTGCTTACAAAATGAAAAAAACGGTGATCAGGCCGGTGATTAGTTTACTGCTGATGCTGAATGCTGAGTGGTTGGAACAGCTGAGGTTGTTACATAAACAACTAATTTTTTGTCGCGGTAAAACATTAATTTCCATTTATTTCATTTAATATGAAGACATGGGGGGCCAAGACTTTTGCAAAGTACTGACAACAGTATAATTTTTTTTATAATAATAAAAATAATAATAATATAAACTCATAAATCTAAAGTGATGATGATGTTCAGAGCTACAGTTAAAGTAACAGCCTAAACACTAGACACTACATGAAGTGGACATTAGGGCTGCAGTAAACACTGACTTGTCAATCATAGAGGTGTTGCAGGTGTAGATGTGGATGGCGATTCCATTGCGAGATTTCGAGTCTCCGGCACCACAGATTGTATGCAGACCCTAAAACAAAAATAATTTTATTTCAGAACACACACACACACACACACACACACATCACAATGTTTTTGAGCCACAAGAGGGAAGTGTTTGACTGAAACATACCGCTACAAAGTCCACCTTCTTCTCCAGTGCTTTAGTGATGGTAAACGGCTTCCAGCGAAGCTTTCATGGTGGGAAACAATCAGTAAAAACAGAGTCATGGAAAAATACGGAGGAAAGAAACGGAAGCAAATTACTGATATGTAAAGATGCTTTAATTACCTGGTTGGGGTCGGGTTCCACCTTATTCCAGTCTTCAGTGAGGTTTCCGCAAGTGATGGGAGTGAAGGGTTTGTGCTGAACAGAAGGTAGAATGCGGTACAGCCAGCTGTAAACACACACACACACACACACACACACACACACACTTGTCATTCTTTCTAAAAATTACCCTACCAAAGCAATCATGTTTAAATAAAACTGTTCATGGATTAGTTTTTTTAACGATGCAAAAAGTTCTGTGTCTGAATAATCTCAGTTTGTGGTGAATGAGATACACGCCATTCATTTGAACCAATCCTGTTCTTTATGCAAATTACCCAAAATATGAGTCAGAACATGATTTATAACCGGTGTCAAAAGAGAAACCCAGAATCCCCTCTTCTGTTTTATTCTTTTTCTTTATTCATTAACATTTCGAACGCCACCGACTGTAACAGTGACACCTTTTATTTTGTTTGTGATACAGGTTTAAAATAGTACATTTTTGGAAACACATGAGACTAGGTTGAAGACTGCATGTGCTATATTATATATATATATGCTATATTATACCTCCACTTGTTCTTCAGCAATATTAACTTGTTATTAATATTGACTCAGATTTGGTTGAGTTTGATTGACAAAAATTTTAGTTATGGTACTAACATTATATATTCAGACAGTTTTTTGCCATAAATGAAGACACTGACTCTGCAATCCAAGTCATGTTCAAACTGGCTAGTGATTATGGAATAATAAAGCACTAAATAGTCATGTGATTTGATAACTCACACTGTACTTAATCAGGGTAAAGATGTTGAGGCCTTCCAATGATAATTTGAGATGAATATTTAATTTAAAGAAACATAATGAATATTTTATCATCCTATGTTCATGTCTTTATGATATCTTGCATAATATATACAAACTATTTTGTTGATATACCTCCTTTTATTGGTTCCTCGTGGACAAGTGAAGGCTGAGCCTGAGAGCTGCTCAGCATACAGTCCGTACGGACACACCTGCGGATTGTTCTGCAAAGAAAAATAATAAATGAAATTTGATTTGTATAGCACCACCAACTTGACAGAACCTAAGGTTTAGATCTACACAAAAAAGCATCAAATTCATGTTCAGCAATGACCACGTCACAGTTCCTCCATTAGGAAGTGGGTGGGACCAAAAAAAAAAAGTTTAGTGACCAGGAACGCAACTTCATCAACATCAACAGCTCCTGAAAATTATTGGTATACATGAGATACTGAACATACGAATGGAATGAACATACAATTGCTATGATTTCTATTGTTTCAGAAGAGTCAAATTATTGTCCTACATTAAGCAAAGACAAGAGATTGATCTGAAATTAGTGGAATTGGGTTAAGAAATGTTCAACACCTGATTAAACCTGTGCTGAACTTTACAGGAAAAGATTTGGTCAGAAAAAAAAAATCATGAATGACGGGTAGATCACTTAAATGATTGGTGAAGTTGCATTCGGTTCTGCTATGAGCAGCAAGAACTCTGATTCAGAAGTCAAGTCAAGTCATACTCTGTAGACCTGATTGGAAAATGCATTGGGATTCATGCTTGTTTCTAAATGACTTCATTAAATGCAATGTCACTAAGCAGAAAATATGTAAAAATGTTTTAGCTTTTTTTCCCTCATTTGTTTACGTAAAAGCAGTGTGGTTAAGGAAGTTACCTGGCCTTCGGGTAGAGCCCCGGGACAGCGAGGATCCTCAGAGGTGAACTCATTTCCAAAACCGCTCAAGTACTAAAGAGAAATAGTAGAAATTGAATGTAAAGTCAAGAAAATAATATTGTCATCATACAAACTATTGTTTTTACCGTGTGTGTGTGTTGGGGGGGGGGGGGGGGGCCGTTGTGATTTGCAGTAGATTTGAGC
>JAQMYJ010000019.1:21400223-21414321 GCA_030014305.1 Clarias laeviceps
ATACTGAAGAGCAGAAAAAAATTAAATGTGATGTATAGTTGAGAAAATCATATTATATAATATTATATCCATTCAATACAGCGTAAGGAGAGAGAAAGTGGGGTTCAATAAATTTGAGCTGAGTCATGCTGGATGTGCAGTTTCAAAGTGGACAAAGTGCACCAGAGTTAAAATACAAGAACTCAGAATCTCCACGTCTGTTTTACTCTTTTCCTTTATTCATTAATATTACAAACGGCACTAACTGTATCAATGGCGCCTATTTTTTGTTTAGGTTTAAAATAGTACATGCACATGAAACTGCATGTGCTCTATTAGTCTTTCTCTCCATGTTGAGAGATTACAGTTTTAGCTAGTTTTAGACAGTTTTGTATGTTTTTTTTCTTCAGTCAGCATATAACAAACCTTACATGCAAATATAAATAAATACATAATTAAAATGAATGCATGAGATATTCTGCATAGTGCAAACTTTCAAACATGACACAAAACTATTGCAACTTTAAAAGTTAATAACTTACATATACATCTAACTACTACATATACAACTATATAGAAAATTATATATAATAGTTATATAAAGCAATAATAAAGCAACACATAAGCTGTATATGCATGTGTGTGTGTGTATATATATATATATATATATATATACACAGCTTATGTGTTGCTTTATTGTTGTTATACACACACATAAGTTTATATATATATATAAACTTTTATGTTTTTAATCTATGTATAAATACAGTATATGTGTTGCTCTATAGTCAGCCAAATGTATACACACTTCATGAAAAGAAAAATAGTAAAAAATAATCAAAAGTATTTTGATAAGTTTTTCTTTTCCTGAAGTGTGCAAACATTTTTTTGACCTTTGCAAATTGTGTGTGTGTGTGTGTGTGTGTGTGTGTGTTGCTTTATTGCATTCTGTACTGAGCTAAAGGTTTAGCGCGAGCACACAACATCTGGGCAGCTCCTGTTTTTCCTGCGCTCTGATTGGCTGACCAGGAACGCCCCTGCCAAATCCTTCACACAAATCATACGGAACATCAAACACACACACACACACACACACACCGCTTTTATATCGCGATTAATGTTCAGCGTGAGCGCGTGACTTACCATTAATCCGGCCATCGCGCGCTCGTTCAGATGAAAAGTCGCTAAACTTCACAAAGAAGCAAAAACACGGAGTTATTTTACCAGCCTGAGACTCTGTTCCACCTCTCACATCAGACCCAGAGACACAGAGAGAGACACAGAGAGAGGCTGCATGAGAGAGAGGCTGAACTTAAGCTTTTCTCAATATGGGTTTAATTAAGCCTGAGCCTGCTGGTGACGTCATCAGCTGTCGAGTGGGTGGAGACCGTCAGATGTTCACAGGTTAGAGGTGTGCAAATAAAGGTCTTTACCAATAGCAAAGATAAACTCCATGCACAGGACAGTACTGGATCAGTGTCACGTCTCATGAGAATTATTTTTTATGTATGAATTAAACTTCTTTACAAGTCGATAAAAAAAAAAATATGTGCAGTTACAAATTAGTGTCCAGTTATAGTTATAAGAAACAAAAAGTGTATTTAAATACTTTTTAAAGGTGAAAAAAAAAATTCTTGCATTTATTTCTGATTCCAACAAATATTCCTGCATGTAAATCTGATGCCACTCCAAAGCCCTCTGTCCTGGAGACATCAGAAAGCAGGTGTCAAAAAGTTTCAAGATTAGCTCTGAGATTATTACATCCTCTGTCAGACGCCTTAAAACCCGGCAGTTGAATTCACTACTGACGGTCTGAGGCACATTTTGGAAAAATATGATGAGCATGCACTCGGTCGAGCTGCGGACCTGCATCACCTTTTTCGTTCGTGGAGATGATGAGTTCTTCCACTGTGAAGACTGTTGCTTCATCTCATGACTGTTGCTTCATCTCATGCACTGTTGCTCATGAAGCAACAGTGAAGACTGTTGCTTCATCACCCATACACACAAGTTTCGTCACCGGTAATGATCCTCGACGTGAAGGACAGGTCACGGCAGTTCTTGGCAAACTCCGACGCAATTCCTTCTGGTGATGAACAGAGCAGCAACATGGTGCATGTTCAAATCACACATGAGGATCACCTGGACTGTTCAGTATGACACACCAACAACGGCAGCAATGTTGTGAATTGTTCTCCAGCAATCATCATGCACAAGTTGCCAAAGGGTTTTTGACATATACAGGGGTTGAGCTCGTCAAAGGTCCTCCTGATCTTTTGTTTTTTTTTCTCATAACATCACAGTGTGAACATCACAAATCACATGGAATCTGATCTGTTCCTTTCTGATTTGGATCATGGCCATATGGTGTCCTATATCAGATACGAGTCTAGATGTTTTCCATTGCGACTTCAGTGCGAATGGTTAAATTGGAAATTATGTGAGTAATATGTCAAGCCAACTCAACGTTCATCATACTGTACTATCACATTAGGAAATATGAAGAATGATGTCTATTGAAGGAGGATTTTGGTGTCAGGATAGTGCTGTATACATCTGTAGCGATTTGGCTGTACAAGCAAAATTAACAGATGCATATCATAACCACGTCTGAAGAGATTTCTTAAAAGAAATGGCTGAACTCAGCCAGAGTAAAACCTGTCTGAGCTGCACGAATAAAAGCTATAGAAAGTGACTGTACATATTTAAAAGCAAATTTTAAAGCAAACCAAAGAAGTGGCAAATTACTGTGGCCTTTTTATACTGAGCCTGAACAAAATTACATAACACATTTTTAAGAGTAAGATCTGTTCAGATTTATGTCAGATACAAGTCAGATTAAAAATAGATTTAGAAACAAGATGATTAACAAAAAGATTTAAAAACAGAGTGTTGGCTTAAAGAGAGAAAAGAGAGAGGCTGTAGAGTGAGTGACTGTTTACAGCTGCTATAAGTATAAGGTAAGTCAGAACAGGAACTTGTTTGAGAATGTTCTACAACATTAAGCTTTTATACATTTAATTTAAGGCATGATGTGCCATTTTTATTATTAAAAATTAGTTTTAATTCTTGTCAAATTTCTTTGGCAATGAAGCACTTTGTGATGTGCTGTCATGGAAAATAATCTGCTTTATGGTGTAACACTAACTCCGCCTCTTCCCACTTGATGAGATCGTCTCACCGGCGATCGTTTGCAGGGTGTTGCACAAATTTCTGAACATCTTTAATTGTATGAGCTGAAAAACATCGAAGCATCCTGCATGACCAGTAAAAGCACTCACATTTCAGCACTGCTTGCACAATACAGAACTTTTTTCTAAGCGCTTATACTGCGTATGATTTCCTCCAGTCTGTATGCACGAATCTAATAGTCAGAATTGCTATTACGCCTCAAACCATCAACCACATGCATCACGTCCACTGCGGTACACGATCCTCAATCCAGTACTGTTCAGTTCTGTTTCAGCTCTTGGCCAGGTAATCAGCAGCTCTTCAGGCCATGATTGCCTGGTCCATGTGTATTAGGAGCTGGAACCTGGTCTGGGACTGAACTTCTGCTGGTTATGCATTGAATTTCCCCTGCTGTGCTTTATTTATGCCTTTCATCATCATGCAGAATCAATTTCACTCCTTCATTCTCCCCACACTTTGCCCTTCGTGCCCTTCCTCTCGTTGTGTTCAGAGGTAAATGGGTCATTTGAGGGGAAAAAAAGGAGGAGGGTGGGGGAAGGAGACACCATTTTATTTTCAGAAAGAAAAATTTCAAACAATTTTTCTCGTCGGTTTTTGAATGGCTTCTGGAAAGAGACACTTTGATGGGACATTGTATTGTGCAATCTCTGCCTGCAAAGAGATTTTCTTAAACATGTTTTGGGTGATGTGTCAGATCTGTTGGAGAAATGTGGAATATTTATGTAAAAATAAAAGTAATGCAACTAAAATGACTAGAAAAAGCACTTCGGGTTTTGTCTACACCAAAAAGTAACTAATCATGCATTTACCAAAAAAAAAAGAAAGAAAGAAAAAAGAAAGAAAGAAAATATAATCCAGTGTACCTTCCTCCTTTTTGGAAAAACAAAAACAATAATTATACAATTATACAGCATGATTATTTGACTAGATCTGTAATTTTATGTTTGTATAACATGCACACATATCACGTGTACCTAAAGTGCATTTTATTAATATATGTATTTTTTTCACCTTTATTTTTTAAAGTGTATTTGTTGTTTCTAAAATTTACACGTTTTAAATTGTGTAAATTTAAATAATGTTAAATAATGTTATATAGCATCAGGAAGCACATTAAGAAAAATTCCCACACACATTATATTACACACCAGACAATAATTTAATCTTATTTAGTTAATATTACAATTATTGAAGTTATTAAGACGATTCACATAAAATTGGAACGAATATCCTGCAAATTAGGAATTAAAAAAATTTCCATAAATACTATTAATGCTATAAACATAAAGTCAAATCATTTCATTGTTAGAGATAATAAAAATCTGTGTATTTTAACTCTATAAATCTGCTATTTACATTATGTTTGCTTTTATTCTGTAGACAATGCAAAGCTTTGAAAATAATATTTGCATTAAAGAGATAAAAAGAACTGTTCTTTATTTGGTTTAGGTTGATATAAGCTGAATATTTTTTAATAGTGTGTTTAATATCGTGAATAGAGAACACACAGTCTTTATACACTGACCCACAGCCATCACATTTCTTCCACTGAGGCAGGAAGAAACCCCGAGTGAAGCGTGCAGCTGCATCCAGTCCCCCGCTGGCCTGCAGTTTACAGCCTGTCCTCAAAAGCCTAATGACGGAAAATATCTCCAGCCAGTCTATGGAAATTGATCTGCACCTCAGGGGGAGAAAAATGACTGCATTAATTTTTTTTTTCAAACATATATAGGATACGCTGCACTGTTCATCGTCTGGAGGGAAATGAAATTCAGAGCTGTGATAGGCCTCGGGATCGGCCAGAGCAATCCGATACGAGCCCCGAGCACACCTCCATCATCTGAACAAAACTACACGCTGATAAATAGGCTGGAAATAAACCTCCTGGATGGCTTGCTTTTCTATCAAATCAGGGGCTTAGATTGGAGTCCTGCCATGAAGATCGGATATAGATATCACACATGAGATGACGGAGACGGTGGGTCTGTAGAGAAGGAGAAACGTTCAGTGGAAGTGAAAGACAGATGGAGAAAACAAGTTCCGAGCCTTTTGTTGTTGTTGTTCTTTATCCCTGTCCCTTAGTGCCAAGGACACCAAAATGATAAAATAGTTTTGGAGATATTCTCACTTTAAGTTTGAAAACTTTTTTGATGATTCATCCTGTACTAGTCTCTTCCAGTTAAAAGCTCTATAATATCTAGCTCTCCTGCCCTTGGGGTGTGAGGACGTGTCTCGACTCGTTAGCAGTAAACAATGGCTCTGCGTCTTCCTGCAGACTATTACTGAAATAAATCGTTGAGATTTGCTTCTTTGGAAGAAGGCGGAGTTTGCATGTGGTGGAGTTTGTGTTTTTTCTCAACTTGGTCAGAATGTTTTTTCAGAATGGTGAAGAATTCCATCTTTACACCTTTCTGGCGTCTCTCCATCAGGATCAGCGTCCAGAGCCTCAACTCCATGATCACCATCAACACCTGACGCCATCTTCCTGTAGAAGAAATGTGAAGTGGTGAGAGCTCGACACGTCATCACCACGACTTCCTGTTTCAAAAGGAAACACGTCAACATAGAAAATCAAATCCCAGCTCTTGTCGATTCAAAGGTTTAACATAAAGAGTTTGTCTTTGTGCTATTACTTAAAATGGCTCTAATGACTCTAATAACTCTGGAAGGTTCTTCCTCCGCATGTCACTTATTGTGTGCACTCACCTCCTACCACTGCGGCATCGCCACCACCTTCACTTACTTCTGATTAGATTTGCAGGGACGTCCACTATAGCCTTTTAAAATGAAGTGCAGGCGGCCTTTCGGAGTGGACTCACTCACTCACACACTCACGCGGGGGCTGTAATGTTATGCAAATGCAATAATACGGAGATAAAGACTGTTGCAGCACACCATGCTCTAGTGGTTCAAGCCCTGGTGGATCCTCTGAGCTCACGCTAATGAGGAAGGAATTATTCCAGAGTCATTAAACAGCGCCCTCGCTGACATCTCTCCCCTCCATCGCCCACTCCGGCCATTAAAGCACTGTACACACACACACACACACACACACACATACACACACACACACACAGATTTGTCTTAATGTTCTTCTAAGGACCTTCCACTTTATCCTCAGCAGCCCAAAGGGAACAATTCAACTCTTTTAGATTTAAGAAGCAGATTTCCTCATGAGGACCAACACAATCTCCTCAAAGGTCAAACCTGTAAGAGATTCCTGCTCTTTTGGGGGAAAAATTGTTCCTCACTAAGATATAAAAGCATGCATACACATGCACACACACACACACACACACACACTCCCACTTTCTTACACATCAGAATGTCACCAAATAGAAAATTACACACTCCTCCCACGGAGAAAATTGCTTCAGAATCGTTTGGTTATACAGAAGCATTTTGTAAAAAAAAAAAAAAAAAAAAAACACAAATACACACATGCATGAACACTCATACGCACACACACACACACACACACACACATGCACACAAGTATAATTACTTGCGATGGAGATTACATTGTCACAGTAACATTAGACAAAATGACAAGAAAGCAAAAACACTAAACTGGTGGATTTTATAGAAGTGATAAAAGCAAGAGCAGCAATGATCCGCTCTCAGATGTAAAGGTACCTCACTCTACTTGTCCTTGTTGTTAGGATGCTACCATTAAGCTCACATGTTTTACTTTTAGTATGCATGTATGTGTGTGTGTTTTACATTTGCAAATATCATAAGGTGCGTAACATGAGTTTAAAGACCAAAACCTTCAATCTAATTAAATGTAGCAGGAGCGAGTGCAGACTGGTACCTTTACCTTTAGTGTGTTTGACGTACAGAGGGAAAATCACTCAGCAGCAGAGATGCAAAGACGTTTCAGATCTGAAAACAGCTTCAGGAGTCATTCATGGTCCCTTCAATCCTCTATGGAGAGAAAACTGTAAGGGAGGACCGTGAAAAACGAAGCACGCTGAACGAAGTCACGTCAATCAGGAGGCCTGAGTGGGACAGAATTTACTGCCCTGACTTCCTCACAGCAGGAGCACCACACACCTGGACACACAACAGGAATAAATCCAATATAGATTGCACAGCTTCTCTAAATTCCCCTCCGCACCCCTACTGAGCCGATCAGACCCTCGACCAGAGACCTGAACGTTTTCCTCTCTGTGAATGTCTTCACAGGCAAGGCCCCCGAGTCTCAGGGTCACCACGGACCTAATGATGTCCTCTGCTTTATCCTCTATGAAATCCCCCGGCCGCACCGCTGCGCTTAACAGAAATTAAATTTGTAGCTGCTCTCACACAGGCAAACTTCAATCGTTCACATGGAGAACCAAATTAAAGCATCCGTACGCAATTCTGAAAACCGAACCCCATTTTCACTGCGAAAAAATAAATATGATTAGAGTGAGACAGGGCATCCGGCTGAGCACTGAGACAAACAGAGAGAGACAGAATAAAATAAATGGCTTCACACAGAGGGCTGGACTCACAGGAGCAATGCAGCCATTACTGTCACAGCAAAACACCTGAACGGCTATTTCTGAGCCACGCAGGAAGCTAATTTCATTTGAGATGAAGTCCTCGAGGGACAGCTGGACAGGATTCCTGATCTACAGCTGAAGAAAAGGACACACCGACAAGTCCGGGCCTTGATAAACATCATATCATGTAAAGTGTTCACTGAACACACCTTTAAACTACAAGAGCTACAAGAATGTTTCTGCTTTGATCCACTTGATGGCAGTAAAACCTCTGTTTAAAAAAAGAAATTTTCAATACTACAATTTTTTGTTTGTATACATTTGCTTTTTATTTCAGTTGCTTTGATTTGCCAAGGTGTTTTTTTTTTAATAATATGTTATATTAATATCTTACACAAATATCTTATACATGAGATGCTTATTAATTTTCTCTTAAAATTTAAATTTTCTATAGCCAATGATCTTACGATACTCTGTATTGTATTATTATTTAATGTATAAATAAACAATACATATTATGTTAAATTCTAGTACTACAGTAAAATCTAGAATTATTGGCACCTTTTAAGAAAATGAGCAAAGAATAATTTCCATAATGAGTAAATATACATGCACATTTCTCTAACTTTAAATCCACACTCGAGTTTTTGTCTATTTTCTCATACCAGGAACATTTGAGCATTTTCATCCACCACTTTGCACTTCATATGTCTATATCTGATGCTTGTCTGATGTTCTTTAGTTGACTTTATGAATAAAATGGTCTGCATTAATAGGCTTCCCTAGAGCTTTCTTTTTCAAACATAACATTTTGTAATGTGCTACTTAATTTGAAGAGAATTACAGCACTGAGACTGTACACATGGTACATTTTCTAAAATCTATTAATATTAATAAAACCTTGTTGCTTATTAATGAACACATAAACGTTGTATTTTTGCATTTTTATTTATAGATAATGTTTCTATATTTACATTTACATTTAGGCATTTGGCAGATGCTCTTATCCAGGGCGACTTACAGTGCTTTAAAGTTTACATCACTGGATAGATACTTAACTAGGTTAATATTCAATTCAATTCAATTTGTATAGCGATTTTAACAATTGTCATTGTCGCAAAGCAGCACATTTATTTATTAATAAATAAGTGCTATATATCTGTCTCTTTAGTCTTTAGATAACAGATATTTCACATGTTTGCTAAGACTGAAAGCATCTCTTAGAGTTTTATTTATTTACTGTAACCATTTCCTCCTTTTCTGCCAAACACTTCAATATAAAGAAAAAAAAAGAGAAAAGGTTGTCCTTGTGTACAAATACAGTGGGGAGAAATAAATTTAGGATAACTGATGTTTAAAATATATATATATTTTTAAATCAGCCAAAATAAATAGTTAACATTCAGATAAAAATCAACCAATGTGTTTGTAAACATAGTCAACATCCAGATAATACTGATTTATGTTGCTGACCAAAATGACAGAAAATATAGAATTATAGGAAATAGTCAAGACAAAAAAATTAGAAATTCAGAATATTTAACTTAATGTTTTTATTATTATTATTATTATTATTATTATTATTATTAATATTATTTTAGAGTTTAAATAGTTAAAATGTTTATTGAAATCTGTCGCCTTTTTTGTTCTTATTTGGGGATTTGGCTTTTAAAAAATCCCAAAATTGTCATGATTCTTGAGACCAGTCAAAAATCATGACCATGTTAACATCTTCTAAGATCTTTCATTTTTATTAAAATAAAACAGCCTTAATTTGACAGTAGACATATACAGTATGGTGGACACTAAACAATCTTCACGGATGTTAAAAATAAAAAAATTTGCCGCGTGTGTCTTTTGTGGAAATTGTAATTATTATGAATATACTAGGCCATGTCTCCTCTGACAGGTTCTAATCAATGGTAATAAAATTTTACCCTCTTCCGTCTTTTAAAAAAAAATTGATTAGTCTTTGAATTTTTTTTTTAAATATGAATATCTTCTAAATGCCATCTGCTTCATTGTGTCGTTTTCAGCAATTTACATAAAACTCAGACAAGGTCAAATAGCAGCGAAGTCCCTCATTTACTCTAATCAGCTTTCATTTGCATGCGCGCGATATTGACGCTAAGTGAATAAGCGGATTCTGCCGATTCGAGGGGAGAAGCGATTTATTATTATCATTTTTAATATATATATAATTTTTTCAGGAGCTCAGAAGAAGCATCATTTGCATGCATTACTTTGATTAAGTTAATAAAGGACCGCAGTTCTCCATGGGAAAAAAAAACAGAACACGACTCTGTGTTCCGCGCCTCTAATCAATAAAGGCCAATGAACGCACGAGAACGCGCGCGCACACGCACACACACACATGCACGGAGCTGTTTGTCCCGGTGCTGCTGCTGCTGCTGTTGCTGGTGAGGGGTCACCGCACGAGCGCGCACCGGGTCACCTGTAAAGCTTTATTATAATGAGCGCAAAATAAAGAAAGAGCAGAAAAAAATGCGTCGTGACCCTGAGTAACCCCGGGGCCATTCCTCGCCTCGCGCTCCCGGAGTCGATATGAATGCTGGAGCTTTAATCTACAGAAAGCGCATATACATGTATGAAATGATGCGCAAAAATGCAATCTCGGGAAACTTCCAGCGGCCATTCTGCACAGCGCCGCGTTTCAGATTACTGAGAAAATGAGGCAGAAGCTGTGGTGCTGCTGCTGCTGCTGGTGGTGGTGATGGTGGGGGGAAAGAACAAAATAAATCTGTCACCTTCTTGAGGTCAAGGCCACTTATATAAAAGATAAATGCTCAAACTTTTATTTATGTGCTGTAAATAAATCTAACCGTATTACTTTCAAAACTTATTACGAAACGCATAAGTTATCTCTAAACTTATGTAATGGACAATGTTGGTGTAATGGTTAGCACTGTCGCCTCGCACCTCCAGTGTTGAGGGTTCGATTTCCACCTCAGGATCTGTGTGCATAGCATTTGCATGTTCTCCCCGTGCTTGGTTGGTTTTCTCCCACAGTCCAAAGACATGTAGATTAGGCTAAATAGTGTTCCCAAATTGCCCGTAATGTGTGAATGTGTGTGTGAATGTTGACCAGAGGTCCTCAGTCATTAAATGGGAATAAATACAATGGTAATCACCACCGGCCTCCACAGTCCATAGTTGGATTACAAGATTGATGGATGGATGGAACGGCCAATATTGTGCTCTATATGAGCTAATCACACTTGAAAGATGTGGTGTGTGTGTGTGTGGTATCTGGCTCCAGGATGTAAGCAGCAGATCCTTGTGTTTATGGTCCATGGATTAGACTTGTTTTCCACAGACGCTCGATCAGAGGGATTCAGAGACCCAAGTCCAAAACTGAGGCCTGAACTAAATGATTTTTGCAGTGTGTCAGGGAACATTATCCTGCTGAAAGAGATCACTTACCATTAGGGAACGCTTCTTTCATAAAATGGTGTACATGATCTGCAGCAGGTGGTACATGTCAAAGTAACATTCACATGAACAACAGGACCCAAGGTTTCCATTACAGAAGAACTTTCCCCAAAGCATCACACTGCCTCCATCAGTTCACCTTCTTCCCATAGTGCATCCTGGTGCCATCTCTTCCCTAGGTGAGTTACACACACACAGACACATACACACACACTGCTACATGCCATAGCTTGCTATATTGCACATTCTGCACATTCACATCCTGCACATCCTGTTTAATTCATACAATAACTAACCCTAACCCTAACCCTATATTTTTCAATTTTAATTATATTTTCTATTGCAACTTTGTAAATTGTAGATTTTTTTGAACACTTACCCCAAATTTTTACATTTTAAAATATACATTTCTCTCAGTACAATTCTTCCTTGTAGTAAAATCCTTCTAACTTTCTGTCTTTGCAATCCACTATACCTTTCTTTCTTTAGGTCATGAACAGTCGTATAAACATTTCATTGCATGTCATACTGTGCATTGTCGCGTACATGACATATAAAATTTTTATTTGAGTTTGACACACACCTGGCTGTCCATATGATATATATGATGCGATTCTTCAGACCAAGCCACCTTCTTCCATTGTGCTGTGGTCCAGTACGCTCACATGCTCATTGGAGCTTTGGTGGTGGACACGGGTCCGGTCTGAAGTGACATAGCTTCACATTCAACAAACTGTGTTTTCGGTCCCCTTCCTGTCAGAACCAGCATTTTCAACATATTCAGGAGTTTACCCTTCATTCACCATGTGCATAAGTGACTCTTGAATGACCATGACCCTATCTCCAGTTCACCGGTGATTGTTCCTTGGAGCACTATTGGTAGATACATACCTCTACATCCTGGGAACACCCAACAAGTGCTGGAGATTTGAAGTTGCTCTGATCCAGTCGTCTAGTCATCAAAATTTGGCCAAAATCCCTCTGATCCTCACTCTTGTCCATTTTTCATGCTTCCAACACATCAACTTTAAGAGCTACATAATATATCCCAACTCTGCCAGGTGCCACTGTAATAAGAATCAGTGTGATTATGATTGATGAGAATAGGTTCGGCTCACAAAAGTTGTTCAAAAGAAGTGGTTATTTGTGTTACTGTAGCCTTCCTGAATCCTGGCTTGTTTATTAGCAGTAAACAGGAAATGTATCCAAACACTAACAAGACTTCCAGACTGGTGGACATGAATTCATGCAGTTATTCAATCAGGTTGCAGCAGCACAATTCATAAAATCATGCAGCTACAGATCAAGAGTTTCAGTTAACATTCATATCAAACATCGGAGCAGGTAAAACTTTCAGTGATCTCTGTGATTTTGTCCAGGACCTGGTTGCTGGTTTGAATATTTGAGAAACGCCTTGTTGCTGACAGAGAGGCCACACTAACTCCAATAATCACACTTTACAACCATGATGAGCAGAAAAGCATCTCTGGAGACACAACACATCTACTCTAGATGCTAGAAGAGCAGAAGAGCACTCCTCAAACACTTTGCCTCACCCAAACAGCTGCAAAGTGGAGAATGAGCATCCATACCGGGAGCATGAAATGTCATGAGAAAGAAATAGTTGTCAGTACTTTGATTAGATCAGCTTTGATTTTTAAGAGCACAAGTTCCTGACTCCTGGAGAACCCCATATATTAGAGGCTTAAATTCGGTTATACACTTAATCTAATGATCAGCCAGCACTTTCTAAAACAGATTGTTAGACTATAGGAAAAAAATTTCTATAGTGTTAGAAAATGCCTCTTATGTCCTCATGCTGTGTTGTGTAGCTGGACGTGTTCAGATGCTCAGACAATTATTAGACAGTTGAATAAATAAACGAGCTTCGCTGGGGGAGTCTTTGAGGAAAGGGTGATCTTGGGTTTAAATGTTTGAGTCATCCTCTTTTTTCCTGAACAAATTGAAATTATCGAGTCAGTTGAGCGAAATTAGAGTGCTTTTGTTTTTTATTAGAGCTTATTGCTGTTGGAAAATTACGGATGATCACTCCCGCTCGGGATCGCTATTGTTGCTGCGATCATCGCCTGTCATTCTAAACTTGGGCTAACAAAGTCGTTAAATTGACTCCCTCGCTCTCTCATTATGCGCAGTGTTAATAACCGCTAATTAACTTTGCTTACGCGCGCGTCGGAAAGCTTCTCTCTCTCTCTCCTTTCTCTTTTTGTTCCCTCTTTCAGCCTGAGCAGCATCCAATTAAGTCACAGTAACTGGAATGAACTGTCAGCAGTGTGACTCCCAAACGAGTAAAGACAGAGAGCAGACGGCCAGCCCGAAATGAAGCGTTTAATACGCAGGAGATATCGGGTCCGACTTTCATCCATGCACATAAAGCACACTGATGAGCATCACTTCCATTCTGATGTAGCCTGTACGCTCTTTAGTCAGAAAACACGCAATAAGCCAAAAGTCGCACGATATTTCGTTAGTTTCCTAGGAATGACGTCACTCACCGGACTCTAAGTATTGTATGTATATGTATTTTCTCATATCAAACGGATTTGACACTAAACACTTTCAATACAACACAACAATCAGGATGTACATTAGTAATGTTCTGTAAAAACAATTCATTTACTCTGCACATAAATAAATACATACATAGGCAAATATGGCGGCAATGTGTATTTCTGTTTACCTATTGGCTAAAGCTTTTATTCAAAATGTTTTAAGACTTTCAATCCATGGCTACATCTTTCATAATAAGGACATTGCTATATTGGGTGTATGTGATTATGGAGTGTGTATAGCTCTCAAATTGAATCTACTGAGAAAAAAAAAATCAATTACAGGTCAAGTCAACCTAATCAGCCCAAAATGTCTCGGATAATACAACTGTATGTATTTGAGCACGTGTATATATATATATATATATATATATATATATAATTTTTTTTTTTTGTGGGGGGGGGGCTTCGGTGGGG
>JAQMYJ010000019.1:21414421-21434990 GCA_030014305.1 Clarias laeviceps
GGTTCGATTCCCAGCCAGGCTCGATTCCCGTCTCTGTGTGCATGGAGTTTGCATGTTCTCCCTGTGCTTGGTGGGTTCCCTCTGGGTACTCCGGTTTCCTTCCACAGTCCAAAGACAAGCAGGTTAGGCTCGTAGTGTGTGAATGAGTGTGTGTGTGCCTTTCGATGGACTTGCACCCTGTCCAGGTTGTACCCCAAGTCCCTTGAGATAGACACCAGGCCCCCGTGACCCTGAATACAGGATAAAGTGGTATAGACGATGAATGAGTGAGGACTGGGACTAAACAGCTGTGTAGCCATAGGAAAACCTATGAACAAATACTCAGAACAAAAGACTTCAATTTGTTAATGAGCATAAAAAGATTTGGAGCGATAGAAAAAGGTCATGTCGTCTGATGAGCCAAGGCTGACCCTATTCCCAAGCGATGTGCGCGCCATCATGCATAATGTCCACTGTACAAGCCTCTGGTGGCGCAGTTATGATCTGGTTTGCTTCAGTTTATACCCTTTCTTTATGGCCTGTGTGTGTGTGTCACAGGCATTCCTCGACGAATGTATCAGTAGGCAGTGTCGTCATACATTTTACATCAGATATACTGTATGTGAGGTAATAATATATCTTCATCTGATTAACAAATCATCGTTAGATGTATGTATGTGGGCAGAGCCATGGGTAATAAAAATAAGCAGTACTTTCTGAAAGTCCTACCCAGAAATGTTGGGAATTAATACTAAATTGTATCCATTTATCAGGATTGTGTAGATATGGATGTGTGACCAACTGTGAGATGCACCCCCTACTACTTCACATCACTGGCAGAATGTGTGTGTTGTGTGTGTCTGTGGGAGTGGGGGTCAAACCAGCAGGAAACTCACTGTTTCTATCATGTCCCTTCCCTTCCTTGTGACCTCCAGAGCGACATTAGCTTGGAACAGCCATGTCAAAATACAGTAATATTAATTAAATGCATTTGGCTAAAAGATGCCAAACTGTTTTTTTTTATTGTTTGTGGGTCACGCCAACCTTTACCCTTTTTGTTGTTTATCATAATAAACTATACAGAGTCACAACACTAAACCAGACTAAATAGTAATGCAACTACAGTGGAACCTTGGATTGCGAGTAACTTGGTCTGCCAGCATTTTGCAAGACGAGCAAAATTTTAAAATAAATTTTAACTTAATAATCGAGCGAGGGCCAAACGTCACGTGATCACAACTGAGCCAATGGTGAAATTGCCAATCTGGAATGGTAAGCTCAACATGCACAAATGAATATAACGGTTAGGTGTCCATATATATGACCATATAGTGTGTGTTGGTGGTCATAGCCCACAAATGTGACTATAAAGCTGGTGAATCCTTTACACACCTCAAATATGTAATTCATATAAACTTCCACAGACTTGGAACGACTTGCCGCCGGCCAGTTAACACTGGTGTACCATGGCACAATGTTACTAGTAGATAATGCGACACACGCCAAAAAAGCGTAACCCAGATAGGGTTTTACTTTCACATTCTTTTCTGAGCAGTTAATGTAATGTATTGAATTTCATGATCACTACACAAGCACACTCAGTTCTTTCCATCCTGTCCCTTACACATCACACTATAATTGCAGGACATACACTTTTCCTCTTTACATCCCCTGCATTAATGGTGTGTGTGTGTGTGCGCCTGACAAAAGACTGTGTGCATTTGCCCTTGGACTTGTTTGTGCACTTTGACCCTGCCTGTGCTGCAGTGGCAGGTGAATTGGCAAGGCTCTACCCTCAAGGTCAGGAGGTCACAAGGGGCTGCACTGAGAACGTACCCGTACATATGTGATGATGCAAAGGTGTGTGTGTGTGTGTCTGTGTGTGTGTATTATATATATACATCAGTGTGTGTAAGTGTGTGGTATGCATTAAATACTAATTATGTTTTAAATGACAGTAAGTGAAGATGTATGTGTTCTTGGTCCAGAGCTCTAGAAATGTAAAGCTTACTGTCTCTGTCGTAAACTCTGGAATTGATGTCTGCGTCATGTTTTTATTTATAATAAAATAAAAACATGCTTTCCTACTAACAAGACTTCTTGGGAGTACAGTAGTTGTTCTTACTACTATTTGTTCATATTATGTTTACATCATACACAAGGTCAGATACAACAAGCATCACCACCCCTCACTTTCTTTGATTATGATAAGAAAATCTCTCAAATCCAAAACCACAAAAAATTCAAAGCACATACAATAAGAAAAACATCAAAACTGAGATTTGCTACAAAAAATGCAAAAAGTGCAAAAAATTTATAGTTATATCAATCTATTCTATTTCTCATTATCTCCCACTTCTATGTTTGAGAGTCTGCTTTGTGTAAAAATTATAGTACAGTTTGATCTGCGGTAACATTAACTGACATACTGGTATCACATTATGACATGTTTCTAACATCATCAGAATATAGTCCCTATTGCTTTAACAGCTTAGCACTTACTGACATGATAACTTTATCCATCAATCCATTAGTTGACTGTTAAATAAACCATGCGAATAAAATGTGCATTAAAACGCGCAAATACAGTGGTTTAAAAAAACTTTCAAGACTAAATATGAACCCACAAGTCGGAAGTAGTAGCATAGATTTATGGGTGGGGCGCTAAAGCAGCAAAACTTGACATACTTTGGTAAGCACATTCGTGGTAAGTGAGGGTAGGATAGACCGATGGGTAGGATGAATTTATAGAACGCATGTAGGACATGGACAGTAGGATGGGAGTGATGAGCTTGATTTTTATCTAGCGGCTACGCAGACCAGGAAGTACCAATGAACGAGACGCCAGTCAGTGTGTCCAAGAAGTAAATGAACAAAATAAACTAAAGTTATTAGAAACATTGTTTCGTGTATTATTATGGAAACAAAATAAAGTTGCATAGTAAGTATTAGCGGCAATTAATAAAACCGTAGTAGTTTAACCATATGCAACTTTTTTGTTTCCATAATGTTTGTGATTTCACTTCTGTATGCGCTTTATCCCTAAATTAAAGTTGTTCACTTAATCTTTATGAAACGTCTATAGTTGGCTGGTTGCAAAGATGTTTTAGTTAAACATATATTGGTTGCTAGTAAATGGCTATATACTGTAGTTGTAACTACCAGTTGTGATATTTTCCACCCGTTAGCTAGCTCTGCCCATCATACTGTACAACAGGTACACACTTGGGGAGCGAGGTGCAAGCATGTACCTCCTCCAAAGAACAATAAAACCTGCCTTTTATGTTGTATTAGTTTTGTGTTACAGAACAGCGTAACATACAAGAAAGCAAACGCTATCCATCTTGTTCTACATGAAGTGCCATGAAAAAGTATTTGCCCCCTCCCTGTTTTTTTTTTTTTTTTTTTTTTACATCAAATTTAAATTTGATTTGAGATCTGGAGTACCTCTTAAAAACTAAAGCATTTTAGCCATTATTTTAAAAAAAATTAACATATATAGGGCTCAGAATTGTGTAGTACTATTGTTATTGTGTAGCGTGACATCCTTTTCTCATGATGAACTGAATTTTAGTTTGTTTCAACCAACTATACAAACAAGACTAAGAAAAAAAGTTTAAAAATGGGTCACATAGGCAAACACATGGTCACGTGATGAATGATACAGTGGTTAAAATCTACCCTTTATAACTTTTGTTCTACCTGACATCTGAAAACGCAAATACAATGACCGACACTCAAAAAAATGCTTTCCTTCTAACAAGACCTCTTCTTGTACTACTATTGGTTCATATTATTTTTACATCATACACAAGCTCAGATACATCAAGCATCACCACCCCTCACTTTCTTTGATTATGATAGGAAACCTCAAATCCAAAAACACACAAAAAAATGTCTGAAACCTCCCCGTTAACACACACTGGCAAGACTTTCATATAAGCACGTAAAAAAAATATTGCTATGTTGCCGGCACGTATCTGTTTTAATATCTTTGTCATTTTTCATTGAGTTTTAACTAAACAGGCTGTTCATGCTCGAAAACCCTCCAATGTGGAAGAAATAAAACAATTCTGCAAAGAAGAGTGGGCCAAAATTGCTCCAAAGCGACGTGAAGGACTCATTGCCAGTTATCGCGGACGCTTGATCGCAGTCGTTGCCGTCAAGGATGGCACGACCAGTTATTCGGTTTAGGGTGCAACTACTTTTTAAATAGGGCCAGGCAGGTTTGGGCAGCTTTTTCCCCCCTAATAAATATCCTTATGTAATATTAGTTTGCTAATGTCAATTATTTAAGTGTGACAAATATGTCAAAAAAGAAATATTCAGGATCAGGTGGTTTGACTTAGTGAACATTTTCCACCACTATTGCGCTATGTGTTGTCGCATGCTAAAAGTAACACCTCAGCATTAGCATTTCTCATCTAATAAATAATAAACGTAGACGTTATGTTGATACACACAATACCCCTGTAATTCTTAATGACACCAGGCTATCATAAAGTCACACATACACAGCCTGTATCCAAAGCCAGCGCTCTCAGGATCTCCTGTACTCCCATGCTATCATTTGTCCTTTGTTGGATGCAGTTAGCATTAGCTTGGACACAAATCATACAGTATATGTCACTCCAATATCCTTAGCTCAGACTCCCGCTCTGTTCAGGTCTACAAGGCCGTGCTCCCCTGCAGATGAACCGAGTTGCGCGTTCACCCCCCTCGCCCTCCATGCAGAGCGACACTGGAGCTGCCACCATCATGCCGGATCTTACCGCACACATCATATCACAGTGGGAATGTGGAGCTGACATTCTATCAGTGCTGTGTCTCATACGACACCGCTGTTTGTTTATTTTTGCCAGAGGAGCTTGTGTCTCTCTTGTCTTATACCCGTCTTCTCAAAGCGCTACACACATACACACATAAATCCATGCACACATACCTGTTAAAAACACACATCGTTCGACAAAACACAATCAGTTCATTCACTTTGCCGCACGTTAAAGCGAGGATAATTCGAACTCTGATGGAATGTACATTCGTGTGAGCTCGTCTGTGTGTGTGTTTGTGTTGAGGGTAATTGGCGTTCGTCACCTCCTAACTCTCTAGCTCTCTCGTCATCTCTTGACAGGAGGAACGTAAAATGTGTGTGTGTGTGTGTGTGTGTGTGTGTGTTTGGATCAGTGTCCTACAACACAATGAATCTTTGTTGAACAAATGTAAAGCAGATGGCATCGTGTGGCAACGTGGAGACAAGGAGAGAGGAAACATCACTCCTGCATACACAATGGTACACACACACACACACACACACACACACACACACACACACGTCAATCAGCACTGACAACTCTTGTCAAGCACACAAACTGAATGTGATTTACAAAGCACAATTTATGAACACTTGCGCACAATAAAATATAACAATAATTATAAAATATTTATAATTATACTAAATAAAAAGATAATAATTATATATATTAATTTGCAAAACCCACCAAGCACCATGATGAAACTGGCTCTAATGAAGACCTTCCCAGGAAAGCAAGACCAAAAGTTACCTCTGCTGCAGAGGAGAAGTTTATTTAGAGTCACCAGCCTCAGAAATCACCAATTAACAACCAGCACCTCAGATTAGAGCCGCTATGAAGGATTTACAGATCATAAGTAGCAGATAAACATCTCAATATCAACTCCAATATCTATTGGATGCAATATTCCACATATCTCTGCTCCTGGAGAAACCTCTGGTCCCATATGAGGGACGGGATTACTCCAGGTCTAGGCTTTGGGAACCCGCGCAGTAGTTTATGGAACACTCAATACCCAAGCTGCCAGCAGAGGGCGCTGCTTACAAAAAAGCAGGAACAGCCGACGCATTTTGGGTTCTTGAGCTCCTGCAGACATGAAATCAGTCATCACCAACCTTCCAGGACATCCAGCTTACTCCAGAACTCAGGTCCAAATCCATAAATCCGGCTTCTGCTTCAGATAATCAGTGGACCTGATGAGATGGATCAGCTCTGCTGGGTTTGGATTGGGAAATGCAATCTAGGAACAGAGCTACATGGTGATCATTGAGCTGAGGTCGTTTTTTCTTTTTTTCTTTTGACCATTCACACCACTGGACAGAAGGAAACGTTTAAGAAAGTTAAAAAAATAAAATAATAATAATATATATATATACTATATAAATCAATTTCCTCCTTAAAATATATTAACGGGTTAAGCAAAACGCGTCATGCAGTTAATAAAAGAGTTAATGCTCTTAAATTGCACAGAAGAAGCCTTGGAAGCCTTCACAGCAAAACACCTATGCTTTATTTATAACTTTTCTTCTGCATACTAAAATTTTTAGACATGTTTGTGTAAAAGCCGATCATTCTTAATGGTGCTATCTATATATAAAAAACACCAATTACAGCAGATGTGAGGTCATTATTTAATTGCTCATGTCATACTAAAAATGTTTGCTTTTTTTGTTTGCTTAAATGTGTGTATATTTTACCTGTGTTGTGCCTTTAATAATACTCAGATCAGATCCAATCATGCACCTTACCTAGGTCTATGATATCTAGGCTTTATTTCTAATGAGAATGATTAAAAAAAAAAAACAGTATAGTTTACACACTCATAACACTAGATTGTTGTACAAATTATCAAGTTAGACTTGTTGTGAAAATATGACACCCTGTAGCATCGGGGGAACCGGAGGAGAGTGAGAGTGACGTGCGCCGGTGCTAACAAGTGGCCCGCGCGCGCGCCTTGCGCTAAATAGACCACTGAAAATTAAATATGTGAAAATTGCGCCTTTTTTTTCCTCCTCTCACTCTCCCCCTTTCTCTTTCTCTCCAAACGTGTGTGCTTGTAATTAGTGCATTTAAACAAAGCGCGGATATCCTGCTGGCGGTAATAGTCCCTGACATTTCTTTTCTTGGGTTAATAACAGAGTGCGTATAAATGAATCAAATTGTGGCCCCAAATTACATAGCGACTTTAAATACGGGTCTGCATTGCGCGGCTGTTTGGGACCAAGAGGGAAAAAAAACGTTTTATATTGTTATTATTGTCATTAGTCTGTTGATCTGCTTTACAAATGCCCCAGAAGTTTAGAGCAGGAGTGTATTTGTGGCACAAATTTACTGGCTGCTTCTGGATATTAATTACACTGACTTGTGGATAATTGTAAATGAAGGACAGGCAAGAAAAACAAGCATGAAACACATTTACACTGAAGATTTATTTTTTTATATAGAGAGAAAACCCTTCGGTCGCAGTATATAAAACAGCCAGTCATCCCCAGAGGCCCATATTAAGGTCATAACATACACCACGTCTCGGTATTTCATAATTATGTCTTGATGCGCCTCTTCTCAGGTTGTAACAGAGCTGCACAGCTCCTTATAGCGCTGAAAGGAGAGTGTAAATTGTAGCTTGTTGAAGTTTCAGGATTGAATTTTGAGGGGGAAAAAAAGATCCTTTTATGATGGCTTTGAGCGGGGTCACGCCATCCGCAGCAGGTTAAATAGACTTCTCAATCAACCTCTCCAGGCTCCTGAGTCCAGTTACCTGCGGGCCATTATCACCACCTTCAGCCATCTCAGACTATCTGATCGCTTCAGAGAGGACAGGCAATTAGGGGTGGTGAGGAGGGCTACCAGGCTGTGAGGAGGGCTACCAAAGTGCAAGGAGGGCTACCACTGTGTGTGAAGGAAGGCTACCAGTAGCATCCAGCCTCACCCAGTCAAACCATGTACCATATATTTAATTATATATATATTACATATCAGCAACAGAAAAATGCCGGAATTAGTATCTATATTACATTAAAATCACTATATTTAATGATACTAAAATGCAATTTATTGGATTAATATTGAAATCCAGTCCAGGAAAGCTAGCCAAATGGGATGATGTCTCTTAGGGTATTTTTACATGGAAAAAAGGATTTTATCACTACCTAACACAACAACAACAATAACAACAATAATAATAATTTAATATTTTTATTATTATCGTTGTTGTTATGGTTATATATACATATACTGTATATAGTACTGAATATAGTGATTGATATAATGTTTTTTTTTGTATAAACTACAATAAACCACAAATACACCTCAGTAGAAATATGATTCAATCACACTGCATAGAGTATAATAACTGTGCTCATAAATAACAAATATCCGCCTTGTGATCATATCTGTCTATCAGCTTATCTGTATATCTATCTATCTATCTATCTTGAACTGTGCAGTCGGCATTATTGGACTAATGTGTGTATCTCAGGCCGGTAAACTTTAATGAGAAAACTGAAAGATCCCCCTTTCCCCCCGGGAGCCAATCAGATTGTCGCTCCACGTCAGTGCGGCGGAATGGAGAGAGGAGCTGCAGCGCCAAGGAGCTCCACACTTTACCACTTTAACATTACGTACAGACACACACACACACACACTCAGAGAGAGAGAGAGAGAGAGAGAGACCTGGGGTTACATGCGCAGGGAGAGAGTGTGTAGCGCTCACACAAGCTGAAACTTCGCCGAACGCAGGAGGCAGAAACGCGGAAAAGCGGCTGAAATTTACGCAGAGACAAAAATGAGCAGTCAGTTCGACGACGATGCGCGCGACAGGAACGAGTGTAAAAGCAAGTCTCCTACCGTCCTCTCGTCCTACTGCATCGAGAGCATTCTGGGCCGGAGGAGTCCCTGCAAAGTCCGGCTGCTGGGGGCGCAAAGTTTAACAGCGCGGCCGGAGCATGAGCAGCCTACTGAAGGTACGGCACACACACTCTCACACACTCTCACACAGCCTCACACACTTACAAACATTATGTGCGCTCACGCTAAAAAATGGAGATTGCAAAATATTTAAGGAAGCATGTATAGCTTCGGGCTTGTCTTTGCTAAAACACTCAAATCACCTCCTGTTTGATTTCACACAGAACACTTTAGAAATCAGAGCATGAACTTGAGAGTCTCGTAAACATATCCAGCCTTTTTTTTATAACGCAGTACTCGGTAGCGCGCGCGTTTCTGCCTAATAACTGCATAAGAAACATTTGAATGCTTTAAAGAAATAATCAGAGCTGAACTCCACGAGCTGTGTATAGTTACACATTTCATCAGATTTACATTAATCAGTAAAAATGATCATATAACGAAGAGGGTTATAATATAGTAAATAATGATATGATGTTTATACATAATATATAAAGAAGGTTTTGTAAACATATCTTTATCTCGTGTTGGTTATATTTCTAGTGTGAAAATGAAACTAACACTCTAATTACGGCTTTGGATTTATTGTATTGTTTGATACATAGAACATACATATTTAAATAGCATTAATTTTCCTTCTCTCGTGACAAGGAGATAAAATATGATATCATAAACTGGCTTAATGTAAGTTTTGTAAAATGAACTGTAGTAGAAATAAATAAATGTAATTTAGTCAGCTGGATTAATTTGATTGCGTATATTTTTACAAATTTAATAAATCCGCATGCATTCTTTACATTCACAGCAAAAATGTTCTTTCAGTACAGTGTGTGAAATAGTTATGTAATTTCATTTATACATTAAAAAAACGTGATTAAAAATATATTGCACCAGAGTTAGCTATGAGCTCATTTGCACCTGTCTGAGATAAACACGAATACAACGCGGTTAGTGCATACTTTTAAAACATGCATGTGTCCTCCATCTCTGTCTCTCGCTCTCTAAAAAATAAAAATCCTTTTTTTTTTTTTTTTTGCTTTTGTTTTGTTTCAGTTTCCACCAAAGAGCTCTCGTTTGACTCGGACATGCACCTTCCGCCCAAACTGCGCCGGCTCTACGGCCCCGGGGGAAAATACCTGGAGACTAACAGGGTGTTTCAGGATCACGGGGAGAAAGGGGAGCTCGGCTGTGAGAGCATGAAGATCAGCCAGGCGCCGCAGGTCAGCATCAGCCGGAGCAAGTCGTACCGGGAGAACGCGCCGTTCAGCGGGCTGGAGGAGGCGCGCAGCAGCCCGGAGCTGGCCGAGCTCGGAGCCCTCAAGTTCGAGGAGGATGCGGTGAAAGAGGAAGAGGAGGAGGAAGAGGAGGAGGAGGCGTGCGGAGCCGAGCATGGCCTGTCGCCCAAGGACGAGCCGAGCCCACGCAACGACGCAGACGTGAAGGACGGAGAGGACAGTGTGTGTCTGTCTGCGGGCAGCGACTCGGAGGAAGGCATGCTGAAGCGCAAGCAGAGGAGATACAGGACCACGTTTACCAGCTATCAGCTGGAGGAGCTGGAGAGGGCTTTCCAAAAGACCCACTACCCAGATGTGTTCACCAGGTACGCACACCCACCTCCACATAATAATAATAATAATAATAATAATAATAATATTTTGTAGTAGTCTAAAATATGTAAGTCCAGGAAATTTCCACATCTATACAAAAACAATAAAATATTGTTTGTTTCAAAAGTCTCTGTTCATAGAAGAAATTCTATTTTTTTTAATCTTCCAAAATTTTCCATACTTATTTTCCATCATTTAGATAATAATGTCTCTGAAAAAGAACAACATACTGAACTCATTCTCAAGTGTTAATGTCAATTTCCTCTATGGATACTTTTGGGAAAGTGTGCATATTATATACATAATGTAATATACTTGTATAATTTGGTGCTCGTTCATAAATGTATAATCCAAAAACAGTCAATCTAAAAGAAACAGGTAAATATATATAAATGATAATTTTCCTCAAACATGGAAACAAAAATACAGACCTTTACTGTGATGACACGCTGGATTTATAAAATATCTGCAGTTAAAATTCACACCAAAAATATTAAGATTTAACACAAAGCCCGTATTATATGAATGCAACCAGTTTATAGGATTATTGTAATAAAATGAAGTTGATAAAACAATGCATATTTCTGTAAATCTGTAAATTGACAATTTTGCCCTTTTAAGGCCGTATTTAATTCACTTGAAAGGGCAGATGCCGAAAATAAACTCGTACATTTTTTGTATAAAATCACTGCTCGGTTTTGCGGCGTTGAGGAAGAAAGGTAGAAAAACAACAACAATAAAAACAGTAGCAATTTATTCTGATATTAGCTAATCTAATATTTCTTTTCACAGGATATATACAGGCTCGTGTTATCATACTGTACTGAAAAATAATATTATTGATAGCAATACAACCCGAGTGTCCTTTAAAAAATAATAACAACAACAACAATAAAAAAAAAATATTAAACGCATTTCCTTTCTCCTATAGACTGGTCGTGTGTATTGATGTCTTTTAAATCGGCCTGGCTCGTTTTCTTCCACATAGTAATTGTAATTGCCATCATCCTCGCAAAATGGTGAAGAGTGATGCGGTTCCTGGCCAGCCCTATAGATTGAATAGACATTATGTCCGTCATTATGTAGTTAAAGCTTTCAGAAAGGAGCAAAGGAGCGAGGGAATTAAAGAGAGGGAGAGAGAGAGAGAGAGATTAAATACATTCCTTGAATCTATTTAACATGTAACGGCGTCTGTTTGATTTAGTTATTGTCTAGTACATTTGTGTCTGACATGGATGTAAAATGTGTGTGTGTGTGTATTGTTTCAGAGAGGAGCTCGCGATGCGGCTGGACCTCACCGAGGCGCGTGTGCAGGTAAAACGCGCTCTTCTTCTCTCCTTAAAACCTCAAACAGCTGATGAATTAACACTAAACACCTCATTACTATAACATCATTATTCTTATTAAATTATTATTACATACACTTGATAAAGTCTATTTTAAAGGAATTATTAATACAGAGACAGGAATTAGAGTTATGCATGGATTTCAATGCGTCCTGTATAAATAGTTATTTTTAGATTTTAAGATGTAAGCATTTATTAGATTTATATTTGTTTATTATTGTATAAGGCGGGGATTTTATGATTAAAGAATTTAAGCAACAACACCAACAAAGAGTTAAAAATGTAATCACCTGGGGGGTCCAGTAAAAACCGCTTTTATGTTCCTGGTTAGTTATATATTCATATTTACACTGATACTCTATTTGTATATTTATTTATTTCAGTAGAGCGTTAAGATTTCCGAGAATTCTGGGAAATTGTGCTAAGCGACGTGTGCTATATCTGGCTAATGGCCTATATTTAATTTCATTTGAAAGTGTAGCCTTCAGCTGTGTTAAACGACTCCCTAACGTCACGGCGGAGATCTCTCCTGTTATCGAAAGTTATTACATGCAATGGAGCGAGCGTTTTAACGGCAATTACGCGGACGCGCTCGCCATTCGTAAAAGCGCACTTAGCGCAAGAGCAAACACTGCTATTCCAGCGAGAAAATGGTGTTTGAATTCTCATCGCCTCTGTGCGGGTGGAGGAGGGGGGGGGGGTGGAGGAGGGTGCGAGGATAATGCTATTTGATTTCCCATTTTGTGATTGCAATAGACCAGCACTGATCCGATGCTTTGCACTTGGAACAAGTGAGACTATTAAAGGTGTTTGTCGCCCCCTCCATCCCTCAACACCACCACCACCCTCCTCCTCCTTCTTCTTCTTCCAATCTATTCAAAGCTTGCATGATCAAGCTCAACTCCCATAACCAAAGAGACAGTACAAACACATGGCAGGGTTATTGCCAACATAAAACAACAGATGTCTGTTTGAGACTGTGGATGAACAAATCACTTAATGGGCTCGATCAGGAGGTGATAAAACTCATAAATTCCCCAGGGGCCCTGTAATGCAAAAGAGCCTCTGTATGTGTGTGTGTGTGTGTTGTAGAGTCACTGTTGACAATGTCCTCATTGCGAACACACTTGTCTCCAGGCCCTGGCGCTGTAGTAGCCCGTACACACCAGCAGTGCAGTGATGGTTTGGGGCACCCGTGGGAAAGTTAAATACCCTTTCAAAGTCACTTGCATTTTCAGGAATTTTCATTTAAAGCGTATTAATTGTTACTGGCCCCCGTTTAAGCTGTTATATCCAAGTCCTTTGTGAACAAGGCTCTTAATTACCGCACTCCACCCCATTTTTTTCCCCTCGGTGCAGCCTAAAACCAGATTTTAATTAGCAAACTTAGGCTAACGGACCATGAGGGAGCGGAGCTTAGGGTCATGTAATTACCCTTGACTTTCCGCCTATTTGTCACCTCATTAAAGCGAAGCAAATATTGCACACAGATTACAGTGTCGAGCTCAGACAAGCATGGACAGCAGTACACAATTCAGAATACAAAAGTGAACTTGAGAAGCTACTGCAAGACGACGATACATCACAACACGGAGATAACATCTTTCAGAAGTTATTGAAATTATTTAAGACATCATACATGGGTGTAAACAAGAGCCATTCTTTGTGTACAGGTTTGGTTTCAGAACCGGAGAGCAAAATGGAGAAAGAGAGAGAAGGCAGGAGTTCAGTCTCATCCACCAGGTCTACCCTTCCCTGGTCCACTAGCTGCAGCTCACCCCTTGAGTCACTATCTAGAGGGCGGCCCGTTCCCTCCTCATCCACACCCAGCCCTGGAGTCGGCCTGGACCGCTGCTGCAGCAGCCGCTGCCTTTCCAGGACTTGCGCCACCACATAACAGCTCCGCCCTTCCTCCAGCCACACCCCTTGGCTTGGGCACTTTCCTGGGCACCGCCATGTTCCGCCATCCGGCCTTCATCGGACCCACTTTTGGCAGGTAGGCAGGAGCGAGGAACGAGCTCACCAACTCGGCAAAATGTTAGAAGTGTAATATGTGAATAATCCTCTTGATTGACCTCTGAAGATGTTTACAAACATCTGTATAATGGATCGAATGGAAATTCTATTTTTTTTTTAGAATTATCTAATCAGCTTGACTCTTCTGCTCAGACTTTTCTCCAGCATGGGTCCCCTGACCAGCGCTTCCACGGCTGCTGCTCTTCTGCGCCAAGCCACACCACCAGTGGAAAGTCCGGTGCAGCCGGCCGCAGGTCTGTCAGACCCACCCAGCGCCTCGTCTTCTTCCTCCACCTCCGCAGCTGCCGACCGCCGAGCCTCGAGCATCGCCGCGCTACGTCTTAAAGCAAAGGAACACTCGGCTCAGCTCACTCAGCTGAACATCCTGCCTGCCAGTGCTACGGGGAAGGAGGTCTGCTGAAGCTCTCTCTCTGAAATATAAACCCCTTCCTGATAAAAAAAAAAAATAAAGCATGACCAAATCCACAGTGCAACAGCACAACGGCGATCGAGCTGAGCCGAGCCCTGGAGGCGTGATGCACTATTACAGCGCCCACCTTATTGGACATCATCAACGACCTGAACCCCAGTCTGCAATGTAGCTACGCTGCCATCATTACGACAGCCTGTCCAATGGTACTTAGGAAAGCCACTCCATTTGCGTTTTTTTTTTTTTTTTTTTTGGGGGGGGGTCAGGGATGTGGTGACAGCAGTCACTCATAGAACAGCACCTTCTCCTCTGCAAAAAGTATCAGCTCCAGTGTGGAACCAGAGGAGGGGGGTCAATATGCCAAAGGGAACTGCTAGAACCCTCCAAATCACACCAAACTCATCAGCTGAGAAAATGGGGAGAAAACAAAAACAAACAAACTCCTGTCCTCTCCGTGAAGATTGCTCCTTCATCTCTTGTGTTAATTATAATCTTTTGGTGTGTGTGTGTTGGGGGGCAGGGAGATTAACATCCAGTTTCTTTAATATGACAGTGATGGAGTTGAAATTGCTTGATCAGTTAAGAGCAGCCTATTTGTACATAGATACATATATATACATAAATATATATATATACACACACACACACACACACACACACACACACATACTAGCACTGCCAACATGAATTGAATTGGGGGGAAAACCTTAAGCTTAAAAAAGGTGTACATTTGAAGACATTGAAATTGAAATTCACTTGATGTAGTATTGTATGAATGTTTCCTAGTAGAGCTCAACTTATGTTCATTTTATGGAATTTTAGGTTTGTAGATGGTTATTTATGTCGACCCTGCGGACTGTTCAGATCCACCGCCGGACACACTGCTGTTCCACTATAGAGACAATGAGTTTTTTTTTTTTTTTTTTTTTTTTTGCAAAGACAAACAGAAAAAAAAAAAAAAAAAAAGAATGAATAAATCTGATGAATGAATCTTATAAAATGGAAACCCCAAACATTATCTTGCTAAATTATCATTATAATTATACTTATTAGAATAATTATTATTTACTTGAGTTATAAATTTAGACAGAAATAATACAATAAAACCAACATATGCACAATGTACAGCATGCCTTCACAAATAAAGTACAGAAGCAATATCATTTAGGATTTTGTTTTGTTCCAAGATGCTGCGTGATTTTATTTGAACCAGTTAAACACGCAATAGTTAAATATTATTGAAATAATTCTGGGTAGTTTTTATGTTTTAGTCATATCTACATATGTAAGGAGTTTAAAAAAGAGATTTCCATATAAGGAGATACAGAAAACAAAAGGCTTAAAATTTTACGCACGTCGGGGAATAATAATAATAATAAAAAAAAAGAAAGGCCTTTTTTGTACCACATTATAATTATTTCAGAAAATATTTCCGTCTTGGTGGTGCTTTAACGTGTAAAAAAAAAAAGTGATGTGATGATTATTCGCTCCATTAGTCGTGCTTATATTCATGATGCCTTTCAGTTCCACCTGTTAACAAAACACGCTTGGAGAAGTTTCAGAGGCCGCAAATTGATCTCGACATGTGTAATGCGGGCTAAGTCGAGCCGAGCCTTTTCTTATTAATGAAGTATCAACCGGTTTATCAGAATGTCTTTTCTCTGGATTTAGCCCCCTCCCTAAAATCCTCCCCGCTGGATCGCGATGCCATTACAGCACTCAATGCGGCTCCTTTCAGCAAAGTCGTTTTGACCCGTCCATGGTGCTGAGGCAAATCGCGTGAAATTACCTCTAGGATTAATTTTCCCTTTTTATTCTTCGCCTGCGCGCAGTGAAAAGAGTTCCCTTTCCTTGTTTTACACCCGCTAATCCGACTCATTTCGACACCACAAACAAGCAGGATCAGTGGAAATGGAAATAAAGCTTTATGAAGATGAGTTAGAAGAAAGAAAGGGGTCTCTCTCTCTCTCTCTGGAACGTTTGTGACTCTTCACATAATTTATTCTCACTAACTCCGTGCGCTAAGAACCCCCTTCCCTTCCCTCTCTCTCTCTCTTCCCCCTCCACAATCTCCTCTCAATCCATCCTCCTAGAAGTCCATATTAAACATTGACATGCCATGCTGCCTGACAAGAGCAGCAGAATATGTTCAAAGGGGCATTAAGGAGGCAGGAAAAGAAAAGAAACCCATTTTCTCGGCAGCTCCAGCATATGAGGACTATTATATTTAACAGGGAGCGCTCCGGAGCGCAGGGGTTTGGCCACTTCTCCACCTCCACTCCTAGTGCTGTGGGGCTTTTATTTATGGGATTATGTCGAATTCCTTAATCTTATTATTAGCAGTAATAGCATTGTTGAATGTTATTAACGAACGAGTTCACATAAGAACTCGGAGGAACTTAAGACAACTTGGATGATCTTTGATAATCAGCTAGGATGAAACATTGATCATCACATCAGCATTAAGGTACAGCTTGTCTGAAAACCCGAAATAAATAAACGTATGAAAATCCAGCACACATCTTACAAACTTTTTTTTTTTTTTTTTTGGTACTTGATTGTAAAGTCGGGTCTGGAGCGGATAATAATCAGGACGCGTTTTTGCGCCTCCCGGTCCGGCCGCAGCTCGATTGGATTGGATTGGATTGCATTGGCCGGGTGCTGAAGGCACTGAAGGCGCTTTGATGAGGCTCTCGTCTCCCTTTTTGGAGTCGCGGAGAAGAAAATCAGTGAAAAGGCTGAATGGCTGAGGGGGCCCCCACTCACTCACTCACACCACCAACCACTCGCACCCTTGTTACCCCCCACCCCTCGCCCCCTCCCTCCCTCAGCCCTTGTGGGCGCGCCTTAATTCCCCTGCGTCTCTTTTACTCTCATCCAATTAGTTCAGTGTATTAAGCGGTTTATCATCTCATAGCTCGCTATTGAAGGAAACAAGGGGAGCACTTTGCAACGGGAGCGGCTTTTCCTTTTGACACCCACGGCTACTTACATATTCCGCCGCGCAATGAATAATAGCGAGAGAATGGCGCACTAATTCCCTCATCAAAGGAAACCTTGTCCTACTACAATTTCTGGTCCGAAAGGCGGGCAATAAAGCTTAGCAAGACACACACAGAGGGAGAGAGAGAGAGAGAGAGAGAGAGAGATTCTTATTAGCTTAGTGAGCAGAATGAATGCAAAGCTGTGCGGCCATTGAGAGAGGCGCAGTTTGAAAACAGCCTCCACTGGCACCATAAACGCTTTTGGAGGAATGCGTCACTGAAACCCATGAAAACCCGTCGGTGAGCCCATGTACTGATGACTTAACCTTGTAAAGTGTGAGGAGGAAAGGGGGGGGGGGGAAATATCCTTTCTTTTTAAGCAGCTCTAACTATTCAGGTCATGTAAAGTAGTTTGTCGCAGATGTGATATAATAAATATATAAATTAACTTCTGCGGCGACACGGGCCTCCGCATGAGCGCTGTCCATCACTTACACACACACACACACACACGGGACTAAACCCGGGCCAGAAAGCCACTCTGAAAGTGTACACTCTGTGAGGTCGATGCCATTAGTGGCTGTCGTCTAAAGTGATTTTTCAAGCACAGTACTTATGGAAATTGGCATTTGCAATGATGAAATGGTGTAAAAGCAGAAAAAAAATGTTCACCTGTCATTATAAACACATAGAACAAGCGCCATTTTTTTTTAACCCATGCAGCACAACTGAGTGCAATATTCAGACCCCTCATCCATCCATCCAGTTTATTCCCCCTCCATAAGGCAAATTGAAGAAATACCATTTCCTCTACTTAACATCTGGAGATTTTTTTAAACACCAGCAAACTTTATCACTTTCTTAAGTACTTTATTTAACTTGAAATATATAAAAACATTCAACCGAGACGTGATCAGACATTCACAAAAAAAAAAAAAAAGACATAAAAGTATAAAACCTCTAATCTGAGTTCAAGTCCAAAACGAGCATCCAATCTTTCCCAGCTCTTCAAATCACCAGGCCGAGTCTGTATCATTGGCTAATTGCTACGCTGTCAAGGACCAGTGGTGGTGGAGAGAAGTTATTACCCCTGATTGTTCCCTCGTTGTGTGTGGCAGAACGAAGAGGAGGAGAAAAATAGGAGGGGTGGTGGTGGTGGTGGTGGGTTGGATTGAGGGTGCTGGTGTTTTTATGGGTCTTTAGGCTCTCTTCATGTCCATTTTACCACCGAATTGGGATCGATTAAAGGACCAGGACACAGGGGTAAATGGACATGAAAGTCGCTGAGTGACGAGCAGCCAATCAAGGAAGCTCTTGACAAACACGGCAATCATCACCAGCAATACAGGTGGGGGAGGGGGTGGGGGTGGTATGGGCTTAGGTAAGCGCTACAGGTTGTCCAAAAAAGTAAAAATAAAAATCAGATGAGTAGCAGATACCCTAGGTTGTGTACACAACTCAACAGTCCAACCGCCACCCGGAAGGTTCTACACTAACAAAACATTACTTTAATGAAGTAAAGGCCTGAAAGAGTTTGGCGAGGTTGACCTCGGAGTAGCTGCTGGACGCCAGCACGCGGTCCACCGCCGTCTTCAACTTCTTATACACAACTTTCTCTTCGTTATTTTGGTTCCTGAATCTCTCTGTGGACAGAGTGCAGAACAGGTTAGTGCATCAATAAAATGAAAACGTCAACCTATGAGGGGAAAAATTATAAAAAAAAAATAATAATAAAAAAATAAACATGATGTGCATTTATGAGGCTGCATGGCTCTAACTCACAGTAGAGAGCAACTATGTTTATGTACATGAGAACCATGGGGCACTGATTTATTAATCAAATGTAGTTAAGCAAAGTGACAAATACAAATAATTCCTCAGACAAATTTCATAAATCATTTTTCTTTGGAGGTTTCTCCACTTCCCTGCGCACAACTTTATTTCCTATCTGCAATGAACCCCCAACAAATATGGAAGACCACCACGTAACCGTGGTTTCATCATCTCTTGTCATTTAACAGAAATATTATGAGAAATTCTAAGAAAACGAGAAGGTACATTAAGTTTGATTTGGGAATCTAATCAGAGAAAAACGCTTGGACAAAAGTTTGCGTGTAACTCGCAAGACAAACAAAAAAAAAGATTTTCAGCCTAATTAGTGCGTCATTTTATTTAAAGTGAAATAGCTAGCTTTAGAAAATGTATTACCACAAGCGACTTGTTACTCGCTAGTCAGGACAGATAGTCAGTCACTTTCAGGACACATCCATAGCTTTTCCATAAATGTTCAAGTCATCAATATCCGATACACAGTTTTGACAATTTATTTCAGCTGTATCTTTGCTCCTACTGAGTTAGTACTAATAAGTATATACAACTGGTACATTTATCCCTGAACCGCAAATGTTTATAACTTATCATTTACAAGTTATTTAATGTACATAATTGCATGTTAGTGTAAATGCTTTAAGGTTGGAAGATAAGACCAGTGAAACGAAATGGTACAACTCCGAACACTTATTTTGAGAGTGTATAATTAATAATGTTTTTAAAATTATTAACACAACCTCATATACACTACATGCCCATATAAACACAAAGACGAGGCCATTATTTTTCCAAGAACCCGATCAGCGACGTGTCAAATAGACGTCCCAAGCGGTTAACTCATAAAAATCCTTCGTATTATTACTGAGAAAATTTGAACAAGATAAAAAAAAAAAAAAAAGCAAATATAATCATCTAGCCGGTGACAAAAAAAAAAAAAAAAAAAAAAAAAAATCCATAGATGGTTTAAGAGAGAGAGAGACGAAAAAACTATCTGCTATAATATCGAACTCTGCTCTCGGACAGAAGAATGGAGAGGTTTATCAAGTATCATTTCAAACACAAGTCCCCAAGAATCGATAATGCTGCAGTAATCCAGAGCAGGGCGACGGTTTGAGGGGCTAGGTGACTGCAGAAGTCTGGGGGCTAAATAGAGCGCGCTGCCAGGGAGCCGGGAGGTCAGGCAATCGGGTCGATATCCCGGGTCATTTATCCCGACGGGAGGGCCTTCAATGATGGAGAGGAGATGATAGAAGAGCTACTGCCAGCCTTGCAGGACTCAACCGGAATCACTGACCGAGTCGAAGGCTTTAGCCAAAATCTTTTGTAAAGCAGAGACTTCACACGTTTAAGAATCCACAAATGTAAAAGAATCTCGGCACACAACGCTGTAGTTGGTCCTCCTGCCAAAGGGAGGCAATGTAAGATATCACGGGGACGTCCGTAATCATTGCTGCTGAGAAAATCGGTGCAAATACTTGGGTTTTAATCACAGATCACTTTTATTAGCAAGTGGAAAACAAATATAAGCCTCAAGAGTCATGGGGGGGGGGGGGGAAAGAGAAAAAAACAAAACAGACACTGAGATATCATCACCACACACACACACACACACACACACACACACACACACACACACACACACACACACACACACACAACA
>JAQMYJ010000019.1:21435090-21447521 GCA_030014305.1 Clarias laeviceps
AAACAACACAGACACAGAGATATAATCACCACACACACACACACACACACACACACACACACACACACACACACACACACACACACACACACACCACTTCCATTATCCATCACACATTTTACCATGAACGAGAGTGAGAAAGAGAGAACAGAAGGCTTAGACGTGGACCAGAGCGAGGGGGAGAATACTATTTACCTGAGGGGGAGAAAAAAAAAAAAAGAAAGAAAGAGAGGAAAGAGAACAAAGATGATGATGCATGATCAAGCGAAAGCAATCATGTCATCATTTTTTTTTTTTTTTTTGAAAGGTGGAAGAAAATAATTCTTTTTGTCCTCCCTCCATTTCTCCTCTGTCTTTTTCTCCACTACCACCTCCTCTTCTTCTTCTTTTTTTATTCTTCCCCCAATCACTGTACAAGAAACGAATAGAAAAGAGCAACTTAAAAGCCACAAAGGTTGTCATAGACCTCGCTTTCCCCCCTTAGGCCCGGCAGGGGTCGTATTTAAAATAAATAGCATTTGGGGGAGGTTGGAAAAAAGAAAAAAGGGCAGAGCCAGTGAAGATAAGGTAGAGAAGAAAGGCGAGGTAAAACGGAAGGAGGAAAAAGGAAGAAGATAAAACGATGGAGACGCTGAAAAAGCAGAGAAGGAAGAAAAAAAAAAAAAAAAAAGGAGAGAAGAAGAGAAGACAGGAGGCAGGGAGGGAGATGAAGCTCATTCGAGAGACAGAGAGAGAGAGAGAGAGAGAGAGAGTGTATCAGCTTCCATGCGCTCTAACTAGGTGTAAATACAATAACAAGCATGTAATTAAGTGAGCATGATGAAGTTAATGGAGATCATACATTCCATTTGGGCTGCTTATGAATATTCTATTAGATGTTATCAGGCAGCTGGAATAGCTGTTAATTTAATCATCACCGCGAGCAGGGAAAAGTTCTTTGTGCAAGTGTAATTGCACAGAATGAATAATTGATTTGACAATCGCACCCGCGGATTTGCAGCAGCTCGAGGCTGGCAGAGTGCGGGGGAGGCGGGGCGGCGAGGCCGAGAGCTCGGCGCCCTGAAAAGGTTGCAGAGGAGATAGCCTGCAAATTGAGCATTAGCTGCACACTGATAAAGGACAATTTTTATTTTATCAATGCGGCAAAATTACATTACGGCACAAGCATAATCACACTGCCCACACTTAAGAAGAGACAAGGGAGCGCGTGTGTGTGTGTGTGTGTGTGTGTGTGAGTGAGTGTGAGCGAAGGGGGAAAAAAAAAAAAGAGCCGAGAGAGAGAGAGAGAGAGAGAGAGAGAGAGGCATTAAAAAGGATGACTAAAAGTATAAATTGGAAATAAATTGCTCTTCATGAAAAGAATGGAATCAGAGTTCAACATGATTTGGACGTCATTGATATGGGATATCTAATAATCCAAAAAAAATGAAAAGAAAAAAGGAGAAAACGCTTTATTATGGAAGATCTCCTGCCGTGTGTGAAATTGCCTCCACATTTACCTCGCTCGCTGCAATCAGCCAGAGGACTGTGGTCTACATGTAGATCAGATTCTGCATCTGAAATCTTTCTCTCTCTCACACACACACACACACACACACACACACACACACACACACACCAAAAGCACCCCACTTACTCTGTGGACACACTCAGTACACACACATTCCTGTTCAATCCCAGCTGAGAGCTCTGATGAAGTCATGAGACCGACACGCTGTCCAGATCCTTCCAAAGGTCCGAGGCTCCGAGTCCAATCATGGGCCTGGATAGCACTCCTGCATGCTAATGCGTGACACGCTAACATGATGAATGGTGTGATTTACCGTGATTGGTTCATACACGGGTAAGAGACGATCAGATTTGGACGTTTGAATCAAAAGCGTGAAGAAAAAAATTGAAGTCTGGTGGAAGAGGGGAAAGAAGAGGCAAAAAGCAAACGGACATCCTTACGCTTATTCGTTTCTGAGCAGTAAAGCCCATAAACATAAACAGTTTTTTCTTTTTACTTTGGGTCCAAAATGAAATATTCCAGTCAGTCAGCATGTTTAATGATGACAGCTTTTAAACTACATGTGTTTGTTCGACTGAACTCAACTGTTCGAAGCTGGACTAGCTAAACACGGATAATGCGGCTGGGAGTCGAGTTACTTCTTGCAGCTCGGCTCCGGCCTCTGGGTTTGACCCGGAAGTCAAACTTATGTGCTTATGGAAGTCATATCTTATGTGCTGAAGAAACCATGATAACCGCTGGCATAGTGTGTATCTCTTGTACAAAAGTAAAGCGTGCAGGAAGTACGGAATGTACAGCGCTGGAAGTTGTCCATGTTTTTCACCGCTCCACATGCTACCAGTTGGCTAAGCTGAATGGGGGTAAATACATATATAAATATCGCCACCTATCGTAATGGAGACGGACGTGCGGCGGGTCAATAAATCGACTTCCCTGCGTTTATACTGGGACAAACAAAGTCCGGTAAAATGGCTGAGTCGAGCTCTAACCACAGCTCCAGTTAACTGTGTTAATTATTCTTGCCATCTTATCATCATCATCATCATCATTGTAGTAAAATTAGACTTCCAGTAAAATAATATAATAAAATGAGTTTAAAGCTGATTCAAATGAAAAGATCTCGTTACCACGTCATCAACTGAAAGAAGATAAATTTCTGTGTAAAACAGCAGGATCGGATGCTCCAGGGTTGCTGTACATGTCCTATATACACACACACGTGCTAGTGATTAATAGCGCCCCCTTGTCAGGAAGTAAAAAAATCAGGTCAACATGAAGGAAAAAATAAATAAAAAAATGCCTGAAGTGTGAACTCAAACTCATGATTTCATCATCAAGCAGCCGAAACGACTTGTGGCCTGGTGCTGCCGGGGGACGAGAGCTACACATGACCGCAATTCAGGTCAGAAAGAAAAAGAAAGAAAGAAAGTAACGGCCGAGTCGATTGGTCAATCAGAGCCGGGACTCCATCAGCTGTTAAGTTTAATGTCTCTGAACTCCTCAGACTGACCAAGCAGGCCCATTTACGCAGCTCCATTGTTCACGTCGTGGTTGGAGACCAAAGGCTGAAGTAGGATCGCCTCGCTCACCTCTGGCCCCCGTGTCCGGCGTGTTCGCCCCCACCCTCCAAAGAAACCCCCCGCCCCCCTCTCCCCCAGCACAGTACAGTCGCAGTTATCTAAAGCGCCACAATAACGGCGCAGCCGACAGAATAGCGCCAAGATTGGTTTTTCTATTGTGCCGTCGCGCTGGCATAATGCCCACTTTAAAAGCAATTCCTCGCTCATCAGAGACAGACAGAAAATCTGTGACGATACGACACTAAACGTCGCAGGCTGGTGGTGAGAGAGAGAGAGAGACAGAGAGAGTTTGGCGTGAATTCAGTAAAATTACAATCGTGTGCGTGCGCGAGTGTTTGTGTGTTGCAAAAGGGGGCAGCTGAAAGTTTCTAGAACTACACTTTATTCCATCATTCCCACTACGCCGGCGCCTTTCTCTCGGCCCGGAGCTCGACCTCACGCTTCTTCCCTTTTGTGGAGTAAATGGACTGAAGTAAAGGATACATCACTGCTGACTGCAGAGCGGAATCAACTACAGGCCTCAAAGGAGTCTTCACTCACCAGCTCTTTGCAGGAGGGGGGGGAGGGGGGGTTAAAAACAAGAAGGGGGTCCTATCAGACCCCTGAAAGAGGGGGGAAAAAAAAATGGAACACTAAAAGCACTGACTGTGACCAAACACCTAGAATAAAATACTACGCCTACATGGTTACAGCCATAACTTGTATTTTTATATTTTTTTTGCTTTGTGTATGCTTTACAGATGTGGACAACAAAAGCGAGCTCAAAACGAAAAATGTTGAATTACACACACAAAAAAAAATAAAAAAATCATAAAGTACCCGTCGTGTCAGTGATACTGATCAAAGCGAGGATATGGGGCAGTGCAGCCGAATTCGATTCCTCGTAATCGCCACGAGTCAATACACGGCAATAAGAGGCCCAGCCAGGGTCCGAAATCAGCACCTGGATTGGCGTTAAAGACAGCAGCCGTGAAGCAGCGCTGTAATTTCTCAAGTCTATAATACACTAACACGCGGGATTACCATGTGGCCTCAGAGAAGCAGGCATGAAATAATCAGAGTCAGAGTCAGTATGGGGCGGAAATTTATGGACGTCGTAAACTCTGAACAATATTTACATCCAATCTCAACTGGGAAGAAATCAGATGAAGTGGAATAATCATAGAAAAAGTGAAATTAGAGGCAAGGCCGAGCACAGAGACGGGTCAGAACTCCGAAGATTGGCCACAATCACCCCTGAAGAAAACGACTGTAGGGAAAAGTAGAGAAATAAAAAATTCCAGAGAGAAGCCAAGTGTATAATCATGTTAGAGCCCCCCCCCCACAGACCCCCTCCCCCCCTCCACACACCCCCAACACCCCCAAACTCCCTCCTCTCCACAGCCACTCGGCTAGCTTCATGTTCTGAGTGGTCATCTATTGATTACACATTATATTTATCTACGCCTATCGCTCTCGCTCCGGACCTCATCGGCACACGGAGAAAGAAATAAATACATTTACAAGTCCGCTCCAAGTGGTCCTTTTTAATCAAGTGACATCAATCACAGAGGGCCGGTGGGTAAGTAGAGTAAAGCTGCGGTTTCGGTCACACCGGGGCCGGATCCCGCGCAGGGCCGCTGGAAATATATGCTCCATGTCCCATTATTTATGAGGCCTATCCTTTTGCCTTCTCGCCAATTACTCGCCCTATCATTTTCCAAAATCTAAAAACTGTTTTCAATCAACAGAGCCAACGCTATTACTGAGTGCCTGCCGGCCCTGAGAGGAGGCTTTTCTCCCTCTCGCGCTCCCTCGAACTGATTGGACCGCTTTGCATTCCTCGCCGCTCCGTGATTGAATCCCTCGCCAGAATTAAGGCTGTCGACTCGAGGAGCCGTACATCCTTAACCCCCAATACCCCCCCCACCACCACCACCGTCTCTTTTTCCTAACCAACCCCTTGACCACCTCCAGCCTGTCTGAGCATCGGTGTACATGCACCTGTCGTTTTGAATGTAGCATGGATTTAAAAATAAATAAATAGTCGTGTTTTTCCGCGTAGCGGCGCCGGGTCTTACTTCTGTCGTCCCCCTGCAGGACTTTGGTGGTGGCGTATTCCCAATCAAAGATGAACCTGTAGAAGCACAGCTGGTTGTAGAGCGCCTTCTCCGAATACTGTAACGAGAAAAGAAGAAGAAAAAACAAAACAAAACATGGCATCATTTAGTTTAGGTTTAAAGAACGAGCAGAAAACATACTGCATCACAAAAGGGGGAACGCAAAAACAAGCCAGCGTGTTTTTTTTTTGTTGTTGTTGTTTTTTGTTTTTTTTACGCCATGTTATCAATACGATGATGCGTGAACCCAAACTCACTTCACAACCCCTCTTCAAACTGGTTAGTGACGCTGTGGTGGTCGATTACTCAATCGCTCATTCACATTGAAAAAGAAAAAAGGGAAAAGAGAGAGAGGGAAAAAAAAAAAAAAAAAAAACAATTAACCATAATCACACGGATGTTTACCTCACGTCGGTTTAGCACTGTGTTTTTTTTTTTTTTCCCTCTCATCTCGCTGGGGAAAATGGAAGGCTGGAGCGTAATGAGATTGGTGCAATTCAATCAGGGAAAGCTGGAGAATCACCTGCGTTAATTACAGCTGGAGAGACAGGTAGTGTTTGTCATATATTCTCCACTGTCATAGACGGAGGCAAACACAGTTGCTCAGGCGAGACCTGAGTTTAGAGTCATATAACCTGCCAAATCTGTCTGATTGGCCAAAAACCAGGCGCCCTTGTCGCTCGCTCCCCTCTGCAGAAGTACCACAAAAGCAGGAAACAATTTGTTTGGTTTGTAAATGCTGCTGTAATTATCGTTGGCCACGTGTCTGCCTGCCAGAAGCGCTCAGGTCGAGAGAGAGAGAGAGAGAGAGAGAGAGAGAGAGAGGGATGAGAAAAGATAGGAAGAGAGAGAGGAATCTGAAATTACCTCGAAAATTACCTACTTCATAATAGTTTGTTTTGATAAGGCATTGTGTGTGGAGCTGATGAACAACGGTGGCTGTCAATTTGATTAGCCATTATACTTTTATGTTAATTGCCATTATTGGGTCGTCGTCTCTACGAGTCACCATAGAAGCCATGCAATGCCTGGCGCAGAGAGAGAGAGAGAAAGAGAGAGAGAGAGAAAAAGCATGCCGCAGAGGGAATTTAGCGAGGGCCTCTCTTCAGCTTTTAATTGCCCTCCACAGCTTCCGATGAGGCCAGCAGCTGTTGACCCATAATGCACTAGCTGGTCAACAAGCGTGCCCGTCGATTCAGCAATGCGGCCGTAATGGAGGCCTTGTATCCAGCGCCAGCACGGCAAACACTCTTTCTACTGAATAAACACGTGCGTGCATGCGTTTCCTGCGAAACTGTGGAGATTGTATAAGATTAATATAGCTATAACACTCACACACACACTCACACACACACACAGCGGGGTCAGCACCGACTCCACAGCGCCTCACGTACCTCTGACAGGTGTCAAGAAGGCGTGGCGAGCGGCTCATCAACCGTTATTCGATTTGGAATTTAGTCACCCTGCCACATCCATACCACTCTCGCGCTCATCTTCCTCTTATCGCCGCCCCAACACCAACCCCACCTCTACACCCTCCCCCACCTCCTCCTCGCCGTTTTTTTTGGTCGGCTCGATGCTTTGTTCCTGTACTGACACCATTTCAATTTTCGTCGCAAATCTGCAGCATTTTCGGCCCGAATGACTAAGAAGCAAACCAGCTGTGAAATTGCCTCTCCCCAGAGACCCCACATCCACCACCACTACCACCACCACCACCACCGCCGCCGCCTCATGATAAAGCCACAACACTATACACTTCACGGAGAGAAAGAGAGACGTGTGTGCCAAAACATAACGAACAAGACGCAAAACTACGCTGCTAAAAAGTAATCTAAATCCTTTAACGTATACATTTTAAGTTGGAATAAAGTAAAACCGAGTAGTTAAACTTGGGGAAAAGGCCACTTAACAACTATAAAACTGCGTCTGGATGTAAAGAACTTATAGAATTATGCTTCTCTAACCCGACAGCAGCGGCAGGAAAGAAAAAAAAAAAAAACTTTTTTTATTATTTTTTTTATTTAATTCATGCAGATCTCTGCAGCTGCAGCACAAGGGGAGGAAAAAAAAAGGCAGTTTTGATGAGGCTTAACACAAAACGCTCCAATTAGAGTTAATTTTAATGGGCCGAGCTGAAAAAAGGAAGGCGATCGGCATCACAAGGTTTCATAATGAGTCAATATATGTAAATCTTTACAAGGCAAACACAGTAGGAAACAAAGACATTTAACTGAAGCGCCAGTTGATGTCTCCACTTTTTTGTGCGCATAATTTCTCCCCATTGAAAGGTATAATTGCCTGCTATTTGAAGATATTCATGCTCAATTTTTGAAATTAATTTCAATTGGGGGGAAATGTAGAAATGTCAGCTCCCTTGAAAGGGATTTGATTTCAATTATCCTTGCTCAAAGGACTGTGATTTCCAAATACACTTAAGCAAAATTATGACAAGAATTTTTGTTCCCAGAAATTCAGTGTTTAAAGAGCGATTAGGCGATAAATGGACTGGCTTTGAATTGAAGTGAATGCGCCGGTCTCCATCTGAAAGGCACTCAATTATCCCTGATTGCTCCCGTTATAATGTATCAAATAGAGATACCTGCTATTGCTGTAATTTGTGTGAAAATTAACATGCTGCAATTTCCACTAGAGGGAAAAAAGGAAGCCCTAATGGGTGCCTGAACGTACATCAATAAAACGGAGACCGAGTGGGGTGGGGAGGCGGAGGGAGGGTGGTGAGGGAGGGAGGGTAGTGAGGGAGAGGGCGAGAGAGAGAGAGAGAGAGAGAGAGAGAGAGATCGGGATTGAAGGAGCGAGTGAGAGAGAGCAAGAGGAAGGGGGGGGGGAAAAAGCAACACAGAGAGAGAGAGAGAGAGAGAGAGAGAGAGAGAGAGGAAAAAAAAACTAATTTACTGAAAATATTACAAATTGCACCTGTATATAACTCCACCAAATTACCAGCCAATCAGTCTAGGGTGCCCATTACACTTCCATTTAATCTGGATACAATGGCGGTCGATGTCTCCGTGGCCGTGGAGACTGGAGGCGAGGCGAGGAGCATCGCTGTCAGGAGAGAGGCGAAGCTCAGAGCGACAGAGGGACGACGAAAGGGGTGAGGAAGTTAATGTTTTATTCAGCCCGCAGTTTAAACTGCCATCTCACCAGGCAGAGAAGGGGACGCCTAAGTGGCTATGGTGACAAGAGAAATTGTCCTTTTGGGTTTCAACCTGTCGCCACAGAACCAGACAGAGAAATCAGCAGCAGCCAGAGCGAGAGAGAGAGCGAGAGAGAGAGAGCGAGAGAGAGCAAGAGAGAGAGAGACATACAACAATAAAAAGGAAAAAAAAAGAAAAAAAAAAAAAGAGATGCAGATAAGACAAGAGCTGCAAAGTCTCCTGTCGGTCCCGTGTTGGTCAAAGTTTTTGACTCTGAAGCATCACCTGCAGTCCTGACATTTGAGAACCAGAAATACCGACACCCTCTTGCCCACCCAGTACCCTCCCCGGCCCAGCCAGGCCCGCCCAGGCCCGCCCCGGCCCACAGTCCTCGGGGGAAAAACGAATCCGAGGACGCTTATTAATTAGACCCTGTCCACTAAAACAGGAAGGTGTGAAGGATGGAGGACATGAAAGCAGAGGAACAGAGAAGCAGAGAAGCAGCGCCTGTGATAAAGATGTTCACTGGCTCCACAGCGCCATCAGCTGGCTGAACAGGTGTCAGGACCGAGCACGCAGTCGTACCTCAGGTCTGAGTGTGGACTTGCAGCAGACGGGACAGATCGGACCTGACCGCGAGAACGCGACGGGGAGACGGCGTGTCCGGTTTCCACACGCCTGGTCCTCACACTGCAGCCATCCCTGTGTGTGTGTGAGTGTGTGTGTGAGAGAGAGAGAGAGAAGTAAAAAAAATTAAATGTAGGAGAAAGCAAACATGTTCAATAATGCACATATTAACACTGAAAATTTTACATCTATAAAGAAAATCTAAAGTTTCCAATTAATAACACAAATTAAACTATGAGCCAATTACATTCCTTGTTCTGTAAATTCATTTTAATATTAACAAGGCTGTATATTATTATAACGTTTTCTACAAATAGAACAAATAGCAGCAGCAGCGACAAACTCGGATCAAATCACGATCGTCGTCTTTGATTTATTTAGTCACATTAATAGTTTATTAACTGCCGATCTTTAGCGTCTCGGGTTACCCAGGACGCGCTAAAACATCCGTCATGTTCAGTCAATTCATTAACACGGACATCTGTTGTAGAAGTTAAGCCTCGACAGACTGAGGTCAAATCCCAATTGACTTCCTATTGACTCGATACGCTCACTAACATAATGCCTTTCAATATCAGACCCTATGAAGTGGACAATAATCCCACAAATGCATCATTGTTTTGCTGTGGGATGTTTGTCAGATAAAAAAAAATATTAAAATTAAATGAAACAAAATGAAAGCATGGCACTCTTGACTTTAGGTTAAAGTTACTGTCTGACATTACAGCAAGATAAATATGATTTCATTAAATAAGAATAGAAATGATTATCAAATAAACTTCTGGATTTTATATAAGTACTTTATTTATCGGTCGGTTGTACATTCTGTAAAAACGTCGTCATAAATGAAACCTTCACATCGATCATGTGAGCTGAAGGGGAATTAAAGGAGAGAAAAAAAAAAAAAAAAAAAAAAAAAACACACGAGAGTGATAAAAAAAAAAAGCATGCTCCGACATAGTCGGGGGCAAAGAATAATTCTGTCAAATTTCCCCATCAATTGCCCCCCTATTGGAAGCTTAGTGGTGATCATCGTCGACACACGCAGCACAGGATTTTCCTGCGCTGTGGGTTCAGGGGCCTGGGACAGGTGCAGGAACCCCCCCGCTGGCCCTGCCTGCCTCTCCCCTATGATTAGAGCAGGGGCCAGGGCTAATGTGGGTAATGCCCTGCTAATGACAGAGCCCCCCCTCTCACCCCTCACCTCGAATAAAGCGCTCACCCTCGCACCTGTCCCACAGAGCATTAGCACCACCGCCTGCATTACTGTGGACGGAGAAAAGACGGAGCAGTGACGCTGAAGCGCAGCTGTCGACAAATAGGAGAGAAGAAACCGGAAAGGTCTAAGGGTCCACGGGTCTGCAGGTGACGTCTTATTCGGGCTGGTGAAACCGAATGAGGGACGAGGGACAGGGGACGGGGGACAGGGCTCAAAGCTCAACCCAATTAGCATTGGTTAAACTGGCTGAAAAATGGCTGATTGGAAAGAGTTTAGGATTTAAAATGTGACCTCGACACACATTACTGAATAAAAGTTGAAACAATATATAGATTCATTTATAAACATTATAAATGAATCTATAAAAAAAAAAGCCAGCCAGGCAGGAATTTTATTTCTTTCAACTAAAAAGTTAAGGTTGAGTTCTGGATTCTGATCGGTCAAAAAGTTTCTCCAGTAGTGCAGCTGCAAATCACAAGGATGATATTAATGATCGTTTCTATACTACGTCATCGTTTCATTAGTAACAGCTAATGCACAGAGACGTGTGAGAAGGAGACACTCCACGTAAGGGATTCATTATAAAACATACAATAATAAAAAATTTTAAAAAATGAAGTTTTCTGTAAGGAGACAATAATTAAACGTGTATAGAAGGAGTCTCCAGTGTCGGAGTGTTCTCAAGTCTTTAGGACAGAGGAGTTTAATTAAAAAAATAAAATAAAATAAAAAAGGGACCGTGTTAGTGAAGGAACGACTGGTTATAGTTTCGGTAACTATAGCGAGAACTCGAACCCGTCTTGCAGACGTACGTTCCTCAACAATCGGACTGATGAACAGTAAGACGTGTTATAGTTTAATAAATAAATTAAGTGTAGCTGTGGGTAAAATGCTGTATAAGGTATAAGACGAAGAAACCCTCCTCCGTTACACGCAGGCGGCTGTAACTCATCAGGGGCCTGAAGTCCAAGAACGAGCGAGTAAAACATCTCAACCCGTCTAGCGTATTATGATGACGAGGGATTTCCCCAAAATGAAAAATAACACAAACAAAAACTTTTCTTGTTTAATTATGAAACGTTCGCCTATTTTACGGCAAACTCTGTTACCATAGAAACATCCGAAATAACTTAAAGCACTAAGCTTAATGCATGCCGCGTGTTTTATTCCAAACAGGTGTGAGTGTATAGGGGACGCATTAGCTAAATAACTAACTACAAAAACCTGAATTCGGTGCTAAATGTCACGATGCATTTTGTCGGTTTGTCACGAATTATAAACGCCTATATTTCACAGATTTTTTTTTTTTTTTTTGTGCGTTTTCTCCACAGCCTGTCACTTTCATTTTCTACCGTTTACGTTGAAGTGGAAGCCAGGCGTAATGCTGTAATGTTAGTAATCAGGTGATCGTTATTACTCTCAGTAGGAACCCGCAACCTGCACGTTATACTCAATGCCCGGCGCTAAGATTAGAGTTAGATGTTAGTACTTAGCCCCTTTAATCTGGAAACACGCGAAAAAAAAAAGTTATTTAATCGCCCTACAGTGGAAAAATCACTTTAAACCTTTAAAAATAATAAAATCTATAAAAATAAAGATCAAAGTCTATAAGCCTGCTTCCTAACCCAAACATTTTTTGGGGGGTGGGGTGGCGGACTTTCTTCTCTCCTCTACTTCTGCCACAAAGAGCATGAAAGGAAATAAATCTGTAATACGAATGCCATCGTTTATGAATTTTCGCCTTAAGAACTGAAATGTTGCAAGAAATTTGCATCAGCATAAGAATAATTTTCAGCATACGTACAAACACACACGAATCGAAACTAAACTCAAGTTGTGGTTACGTCCAGGAGCAGTTCAACTTGCTTGCGTTTTTTTTTTTCGTGCACGATTCAGTGAAGACACAGCACCATGAATGTTAGCAAGGACGGTAGCAAGAAGAAAAGGGAGACACTTTCAATAACAATATAAATAAAGAAATCGCAGCTACTGTAAGAAACCAGCTGGTGCCAAGAGGAATCATAAATTACGGTTAAGTGAGGTTTAATGTCTAATTATTTCATATTTTACTATTTCTAAATGTTTTTATTTCTTTTTTATATGCAAAAAATATGATTATGATTTAAAATATACACAAGCGCACAAAAGTTTGAGAAAAAGTTCGTTCCTGATGTTTATTTCTTTCTACACTGTAAAACAATACTGAAGGCGTTTATTATCCAAAACACACAATAATCT
>JAQMYJ010000019.1:21467721-21481906 GCA_030014305.1 Clarias laeviceps
GTTTTTGATAGTGGGGGTCGCGAGATCTTGTCGATCTTCAATTAGGGGTCGCTGGCTTGAAAGTTTGAGAACCACTGCTGTAATATACTGTGTATCGCCAAGTGCGTCAGTATCCTAGTCAATGTTTGTTGGACTTGCGAACAAACTGGACTTACGAACAGGCTCTCAGAACGGAACGTGTTCGTATGTTGGGGACTTACTGTGATACACCGCTCAACATTTATACCACTCACCAAAATTTACAACAGTCCCCTAAACATTAACTTAAAAAACAATAATTGTTAAATAATTTATTAAAACTCGTCTTTAGGCTCACATACTCCCTCTAAAGCAGCGCTAAAGCTCTCGCATTCCCATCAGGGCCTGAAGCACGGCACCACACCCGCACGCCGGCTCTGCCGTATTATTATTCACTCGTTCACTTCCAATAATCCGTTTTTGTCCTCATAAAAAGGCGAGTGAGACGCCCCAGCGCATGCAGAATGATGTGATCTTTTGCACCTTTTATAGTCAGGTGTATCGGTATCAGAGCTTTCACGCTTTAGGAAATTAAGCCGCCGTTTCGAGACAATTTCAACCGGTTTGCACGAGATCCTGTTGCTCCCTCGCGTCACACTGCTGACAAGTCCATTGTATAGTTCAGGCAGGAGCCATGATTCAAGACCCGGGACACTTTTACGATACGTGTTAAACCCGCTGGAGGTGAGAACGAGAGACGGAAAGGTTGCGCGCGTGTGTGTGTGTGTGTGTGTGTGTGTGTGTGTGTGTGTGTGTGTGTGAAAACTGCCTGGATGAATTTATGAGGGTTTCCTAAACATTTCAGCTCCTTCTGATTGATGAAAAAGTATGTAGGGTTAAATCTTAAATCTGATCTCCGTAGGATTTAAAGAACCCTAAGTAGTGAGGATATACAGTATAGACTCGAGTCACTCTAATATAAGTTATAACATATTTCCATGGGAACAGTTTACACAGAGTTAGTGTATAGCAGAAGCTAATGGTTATGGAAGGAGTCTCCAGTGTCAGGTATCGAATACACTCGAGGTGTAAAACTGTAGCTTTGATCTTTCCAACAACAAAAAATTTGAGGAAGTTTCTTGGTGACTTCTTGTTCCTTGATAATTATTAAATGATTGTAGTTGGTATAAAACTGCTGTGGTACAAGTACAATCGAAACAAGTAAATCTTTAATTAAAAACCTGTTCCTGTAATTTATTAATAAGAATTATTAAATTCTTACTTTAACAGTTACGGTTAATGCCGACATCATTTTTCTTTCCCTTTGAAGCAAACGCATCTTTAAATGTGATTTGAAAGGAATACGCTGGAACCTAACAGGCTGTGGAGAGGACATTAATTTTACTGTCTCATCACGCCAGACTAAATAAAGCTCAAAAGGTCTGACTGTCATCGTTAAATCCAAAAATGTCCCCGTGACTATTGGTTAAGTCCAGCAATATCAGGAGAAAATCCTCCACTAAAGACAGAAGTAATAACCCCCAGGGGGCGGGGTCGCTGCTTACGTTTTATTCTGGGAAAGGTTAAAAATGACCTTTAGTGCTTCTGAGTATAGGATCAAAGAAGCAGCAATTACTTAGCCCTCATCTCCTGTATCAGCTGAACTCGGGTCAGGCGAGCCGCGCCTGTTTTTACATCACGAGATACAGAGGATTAGATTTTCCCCTCCTTTACCTCCTCCAAACTGGAAGATAAAGAGGCAGGTCAGAGGTCAGGATCACTGACGTTCTGCAACCATCAGCAGCTCCGCAACAACCTCGCTGAATTGCCCCCCCCCCAAGCAGTTTTCCCCTAACCCTGTCCCCCCCACTCCCTCCGCCGGCTCAGCTGTAGCCCCATACTTCACACCAGGACTCGCCACAAAGGTCCCGAAATAAAACAGAGGCACATCAATCACACAGAGCCCTCCACATGTAACACTAAGCCGTGTTCCGCGCCATACTCCGCATGCCGGGCCAGCTCAGGGTCCGCCGCAGAACAAATGTTTCTCCAGAAAGGTCAGAGTGTCCAGAGTCATGCCTCGCTTCTGTTAGTTAAAACGCTAAACCTGGAGGAGCTCTGGGCTGGAGGGCTCGAAGGGGGACTTCCCGACTCCTCCTTAATCCAAGGGGTAGAATTTACTCACAGCCTCCCCTCGGTGACACGCCGCAGTACTGCTTCAAGAAGAAAACACGCTTACTCAACTGAGAAACAGGATCAGGAATGGGGGGGGGGGGGGGGGGTAAATTAAAATGGGTAGAATAGGGAGGATTGCCATTACTTATGCATAAAGATATCAAACCAGTACAGCAAGCGCATTAACATGAGACTCAACATTCCTGCATCGCTAACCGTAGCATCATAACGGTGACCTGAATCACCTGATAACGTTATCGCACGCACCGAATATGACCCTGAGTGCGGTTGAATTCTGGATTCTGATTGGTCACAAAGTTTTGATTAGTTTTCTAAGACACCAGCTCTGACAGTGGTGTCTCTGCAAACGTTTGAATACATTACGGTCTCCATAGTAACAGCTAGTTCTAAGGGACTTGTACAACAGACACACGACGTAAACAGATATATATTTTACAAGGTTTCTGTTTATCTTCGGTTTTTCTTACTCATTAGCATTATGATAAAGAAAAAAGAAAGGCCGAAGTGGAATGTGACTTCGGAATGATAAGAAAAAGAGTACTAACGTAATAATTAATCAATCAATCCATCGCACTCGTTGCAAAATGCTGTAGAATAAAAAGGAGTAAAATACTTTAAGTCGAGATAGGCAGAGTGCGGCAGCAGATCTAGAGCTCGTCTCAAAAAACACTGGATAAAATCCACACATGGAGGTTTTTAGGTAAAGTGGGAGGAAACTGAAAAGAAAAAATAAACAAACAAACTCATAAATAAAAGTAAACATACTATAATACAGAAAAAAAAAACTACATAATTACTTTCTAAGTAAAGGTGTACGTTAGACACGACTAGAACCTTATTAGATTTCATTACCTCACACTTCCTCATATACACTTCTACATATTTAGCCCTTTTAGATTTAAACTAATTTAAACTCCACCTCTTTAAAACTTGATGGATGGTTAATTAAAGCTTTAATTAAAAGAGATGATCAGCATCTGTTGGTCTTATAGCGATAAACTTTTCCCCTGTTTGTCTGTGTGTTGAGTGTAATTTGATTTGGTATTTACCTTGAAAATAAATAAATAAATAAACAAATAAGGGAGAATGGCAAACAAATCCCGTCGACTGTCTAAAGTGCATGTCAGGTTGCTGATAAAAGTTCATTTAAAAATGTTGATTATTATACAAGTATCATATTGTTTGTAATATTCTACTATTAATTAATTTAACCTTGCGCTTGTTAATTTCTAATAATTAAGAGCCAATCTACAGGTAACGCAGGTGAATCGATTCTTACTACAGTCAAATTACTACAGACGGGAAAGCGGATCGAGTCCACGTCACCGTCACGCTTCTAAGGATGAGGATGAGGACACACCAGGGTTCTGCTGAAACGCCTCACATACGCTGCATGCGTGAAAGCATCATTAGAAATCCCAGGAAATCCAGGCTGTGAGCTCTTGACGAGGACACGAGCACCAAACCACACACACACACGCAAAAATAAATAAATAAATAAATAAAAAACTTCACACAAATGCAGACGTTATGATTCGAGTCACGTCACGGGGTAAACTCAGAGGTGTGCCAGATGCCAAATCTCTTACCACCATCATTCTCATTCATTTCGGATGAATATAGTTTAGTTGGCAGTCCAAAAAACGAAACGAGAGAGAAATTGAGAGAGAGAGAGAAAAAAAACAACACACACACACACACACACACACACACACACTACAGCAGCTGACAGCAGTAAGCGCATATCATAATGGGAGTAATTAGAGTAATTTGTGCCATGGAGCCAGACTGAGAGCTGTGTATTAGCATGAACAAAGTGGCTCAACACCGGCCGTCTTTATCTCACGCCGCGCAGGTCCGCTATTCCTAACGCTCACTAGCACAGCGCTTTTAAAACGACTGAAACGTGTCTGCGTGCACGAGAGAGAAAGTGTTAAGAAGCGTGCACGCTCTAGAAACGGAGACACACCGAGCTTCTACGGCTCCAGGTTGAAATAATAATTCACGCTGATGAACGTGAATATGTGCGTTACGCTCGACACTCGCGCCCGTGAACGTGAGCGCGGGGAGCTGATGAAAGATTGAGGGTATAAAAAGCACGAGAGGGCGTCAAACGGTTTGTTAACACGTAATACACAAAAGGAGGTAAGAGATGGGCGGGGGGGGGGGCGGGTGGAGGGGTCTGGACTGTGTGAAACAGGTGAATGTGAGGGGAAATCTGGGTTTGTGCTGCCCCCGTCTGGCTCAGAGGGTGAAATGCAGGTGAAAAGTCCAATAAGAAATAAATTACCATTAAGATCAGGATTTTACAGGTATTATGTATATTCATAATATATAATTACCTACAAAAAAAATCTAATATATACACAGACACTTAAAAGCATAATATTTAAAAAACAGCATCAAAGTGTGTTATATATTTGACTTATAAGTGATAAGTATAAGTAACCCAGGATGGACGTTACTCACCTCTCTACCTTTGTGTGTGACCAGAGCAGCCAGAGGTTTGGCGTAGAAGCGGCTGTAGGAGAAGCCCAGACACCCGTACATGCTGTTAGCCGTCAGTTTCAGAGCCTTCTGCCTGATATCATACTGTACACAAAAACAAACAAAAGAATATTATAAGTAAAAATAATAACACTCAAGTATTAAAGAAGACACAAGGCGGCGTGAGCTGACCTGCATGTAAAGGTCAGGGTTCAGATCAGCCTGCTTCATCAGCTGTTTGACCTGCCGCCGGCGCTCCACCAGCTTACGGATCTCCTTCGGGAGGACGCCCATCTCCAGATCCGGGTCCGGAATCTCCGGAATCTCATCCGCAACATCGTCCTGCTTCGAGGACACGGGAAAATGGGTTTCAGTTTTGAAATAGAATTAAAAGTGTTTGGGGGGGGGGGGGTAAAAAAAATGATCTAAATCTGGCATCGTTAGTGAGACTCAATCTTCAAGCTCATGGACTGAACCTGCTCATGTGCTCAGCACTCTTCTGTTGTGTCACTAAACAACCTTTATATAAGCAGAAACCAGAAAAAAAGATGCATCACTTCTACCCAGTGGAGACGCTTCCCACAGCCACTTCCATGTACTGGACACGCCCTAATTTGGAAAAATGTCCTTCAAACCACGTCTCACATACTGAATTACAATCTAGAACCAAACCCATCCCTGGTTGCCCTTTTGGGCAAAATTGGAGACAAGGTTATGTATTTAACCCCAGCTAAATATTGATTATCTTTTATTTAAGTGGAAAGACGTCCTGTTTGTCCTTTAAGAAGATTCATTACTCAATCTGTAATTCAGGATTGAAATTTCAACAAGCCAGAGTTCAAGTTAAATTTATAGGTTACCTTTTTATTTGATTTGTTTTCACCTGTGTGAAGACCTGATTTTTTCTCTCTCTTTTTTTCCGTTTTCCGTCAGACCATTACAAAGCACTTATACTGGATACTCCTTCCATACATGTTAAAGATATAAACGTCTCCTGAGAGAAGACGTTACTATGAGAACGCTATTACAGCTTTAAATTGGACGCTTGAAGCTCCTCCCATAAATAAAGAGTTCAACAAACACCTCATGTGTAGCCAGAAACTTCCGAGTGGCGCAACAGAAATGTTGCATATGGCGTTGTTATTAAAAGTTGCACGCGTCAAAAAAATTCTCAAAACACACGCCATGCCAGCTTCTGTGGCTATATTCATGGCCAGAAGCAGTTTTGTTATTTAAAAACTAGATAAGATGTTTAAGATTTATTTTTTCTAAGAATTTTAAAACCATATTTGGATTTACTTGTTCAAAAACTTTTTTAAAGTAAAACAAGTTCCTTAAAGGAGTAAAAGAGTTACAGTCAAATAAAATATGTTTGATGGACAACTGGGTTCTGCATGATGAACATTGTGGTGGATTTTCTTTTGACAGTAAAAATGTGTGTGTTGCTTTTGTGTGTCCTATCCTGCATCTGTGAGTGTTAATACGCTGAAACTCGCGTGTGTTAAAAGTCACCGTCAGGTCGAGTTTTGAGACTTTGCAGGCGTTTGAGGTGGTAAAACCTCACCGTTTCTTTTTAATCCTGCAGGTGGCGCTCACTGAACTATTTACACATTTTTATCTCCTTTTGAGTGAAATAATAATTCAGAAACAATAAATATGACGGAAAACAGCGATACGTTCTGCTCAGTAACACTGTAGCTTTGTGTTTAATTTTTAAGTTAAATGTTAAACTATTGTATTTAAAGTGTTTGCAAAACTACTGTTATAAGGAACAAGCTACGTTTAATTACTCATTAAATCATTCTATTTTTAAAGGTATAAAATCATAACAAAATCAGGGAAAATTTTAACGTCGAATCAGGATCGACATAAAATCATGATACTTGTAGAATAAAAATTTTAATAAAATCAGCACTGAGGTATTATAATGATATGGTATCGAGAGGTGACGGCTGATTCTCGTCCCTAGCACTCAGTGTGTCCGGTGGACAAAAGAACGTGAATAAGTTGTTAGTATAGATACGACAACGTACTAGAATGATGTAGCAATAACGACACTCGGGTCCAGAGTGTTAGAGAAAATAAATCTACAGCTTCAGGGTTGAGAATTTTACAGCACTGTGGTATAACCAATGCAACACACACACACACACACACACACCTCAGTCTTTTTGCGTGAGCCAGATGCCTCACGCTGAACCGTAGTGAAACAGATGTTAAACTCCTGGATGATGGATGGATACAAACTGTTGAAGTCCAGCAGCAGAATGAACTTATCATAAAAACCTAGAGACAAATAAACAAACAAATATTTAAAACACACACATCTCTCTCTCTAATATAGTTTAACAGACACACACTGACTGAACACGTACCAATTTTAGGTTCCAACACCAGACCTCCGGCATACGCAGCCTTCTTCCTCACTTTCCCAGACTTGCTCTTCCCTGCATCTACATCATCATCCTCACCCTAAATCCACAAAGATCAGAAAAGAACAAAAGATTAAAAAAGGTGCGGGAAAAAAAAAAAACTTTTTTTTTTTTTTTAAACAAATCTACAATCTCCATACAGGCTCGTGTTGAGGTTTCTTCATGAACTGCTTGTCTGGAACGATGTAGTCCCTCTCGTGGAAGGCGTGAAGCAGCAGGAACTCGTTTCTCTCCGATCGGCCGCCCATCAGCGTCCGAGACTTCAAATAAACACAGCATGTGAACTTAACACACAAACACAGAGTAACACAGAGTGTGTGTGAGCGCGTATACGGTAGAGACTGAGGCTCACCAGGACGTTGCCGGCGATGTTGGTGATCTGAAGCGCTAGAGGAAGCACATTGAGCTCACACATGATCTGAAGGATGAGCTTGGCGTCCATCCAGGTGAGTTCCAACAGGTAGATCAGGTGATTAGAGTCACTGAAAGAATAATAAAAATAAAATAAAATAAAAAACATATAGATAAATAGATATCACACAAACATTTACAAAGTATTAAGAAATTTTTGGAAATGTAGGGACCCATCAACTCCATCAACCTGTAGAAGTTCCTGATGTTCTCAGGAGGCACCACGACTCGCTCCGTCTTTAGGATCTGTGCCGCGAGCTCAGTCAGGTGGTAACTCTTACAGCGAATCAGCTCCTTAGCGGAGATCTCGACGTCGCACACGAGTCGTCCACAGGCGGCGCTCCGCTCTGCGAACCCACCGCGGCCCTGAGAGGAACAGATCGGAATCAGTTTCTCTGATAAATCAGGCTGCTACTCTTCTATTAGCATGGACGATTCGCTCACCCCCAGTTTGGGCATGTTGGCTCGCCTCAGTCGCCCTATTTTGGACCAGAAGGGCACCTTGCACACATTGATTCTCTGCAGGAGCACTTCCAGATCAAAGCCCAAGATGTCATGACCCTAAAACAGAGATGGGTTCACACCTCAGGACGCCGCCGTAACCCGCGACCTCGTCTTCGTATTTCATGACTTTTCACTCACCACTAAAACATCAGGATCGATCTTGTGCAGCTTGGCCAAGAAGAAACCCAGCAGAGTGCGCTCCGTCGCCGCCATCTCGACGTTCCCGTTCTGAGCAACGAAAACGCAGGGAGTGCGTGTTGGTTTAAAGAAAAAGAAAACTGTCTCGATCGTTCAAGCGCGATTAAGTTCCTCTGAATGACATCACACTAAGCTCACCTTCTTCTTAACTGCGTCTTTGAAGTCGTACGGGTAGATGCAGTCTGTGGGCTTGCTCACCACTGAGACGTGGAAACACATGGATCAGGAAACCAAACACATGGAGGTTAAGATGATTAAGTAATACAACACGAGTAAGAGTGCCGTCGTAACAAATATCAGCACATGTACGAATGCATAGATATTATTTAAATACTACTAAAAAACTGTACATTTCAGACTAGGGATGGGAACCACAAGGTACCAACAGGGACAATCTGATATCACGATACCTTGGTGTCGATTTGATAAATATATCAATAAAATTTGTTTTTTTTTATTTGCAAATAACTTCCTCCAAACAGGATGCGGTGCTGACTAACAATGTGTGAACAGTTTAGAGTGCACCACCTGTAGGATTATAATGGAACTACAACATTTTACCAACTCAAATGCAAACATATATATAACTGAACAAATCATTACAAAAATAAATAAATAAAATGATAGTGTGGCCACACACGCATCGCCACACAACACAATCACGATTTTTTCTCCTCATTCCTATTTCAAAAATAACAAGCCAATTATTTTGCTTATTTTCCTTTATTCAGTGAAAATAGCTTTTCACATGTAAAAAGCCAAACACATTCAGGTGAAAAATATTACTATAATTATAATAATATTTAAATAATAAAAGAAAAGAAAAGCAGACAGGATGGAGAATTTAAAGTTATAAATCTTAAAAGTTATATTTTAAATCTTTTAAAGGTTTAAAAGATTATTTTCTGGGGCATTAGCAAAAGATCATCATTAACATCAGGAATTGGAAAAAAACTTGAAAGAATGTCGATTCTTCCTTGCAAAAAGATGGGTGTAAAAAAAAAAAAAAAAAAATCTATTCAGTTATCGATCACTAATCAGTTGTTACTGTGATTCACGTCTCTCTCACACGGACTCCAAAACCGACTGTTGAAAAGACTATTTTTTACATTTATAACAGAGATGAACCATTCGATCGTCCAGTGAGGGGAATCGTCTGGTTTTCAGTTAGACTGGGCGTCACCGGTGATCAGCCTCAGATACAAACCGGTCTGTACAGAGCGCAGAAGTTCCCGAGAGACGCAACAGAAACACATTTTTAATGTTATCAAAAATCGTGCGCGTTAAAAGCCTCCGATCTGCAGTTCTCTCCAAACTCTGAGTGAATATATACACACTTATTATTACACACACTTACACCAGTCGCACAACACCGCTAGCGCTAATTAGTTGGAAATTTGCGTGCATTGGAAGCCCTGCAAGCCTGTGTTGGAAGCAGCATACACACACACACACACACACACACACACACACACACACACACGCGTGCGCGCGCGCGCTTACAGTCAAGTTGTGTTTAAAAACTTGAGGCGTTTGAGACGGTAAAAAGTTGTCGTTTCTTTATAGTCCTACAGGTGGCGCACTCTGGACTTTCTTGACATTGTCATCCTGGTAGGAGTGGAATATTGTAGGCGCTGCTCAGGTGAATGCTAAACTCTTGTATTTGAAGTTAGTTTGCATTGTTTAAATGCTGCACTCGGGGAGTTTTAAGAAAGAAAAACTAATGTTAAAATGAACAGGTTACATTTAATTACAATTTTAAACCTTTAAAAAAAATGTTTGACAAAATTTCAGGAAAATGTCATATCGAATCTGGATATTTATAAAAGTGTGATGCTAATGGAATTGCATCGGCACCGAGGTATCGTGATATCATCGTATCGGGGAGGTGACTGGTGATCCCCGTCTGTACTCCTTCCTACCCATCATCCGTTTGTCCAGGCTAATATTTATTTATTATTTATATATTTATTTTAACTTCCAGACTCCACACCCCCCCCCCCCTCCAACTCCATACCCGTCATATTTTTACTCCCCTCTACAGTTTAACTTTTACTTAAAATCAAAACTACAGTCTAGAAATCTTTAACCTGGTCCTGGTTTTCCTTTGTAAAACACAATTACACAAAGTTTTTTTTTTTTTTCTTTCTTTTCACGTCACTCACCACAGAAATGGGTCTGATACGGGACGCGTGGCGGCGCCTTGTCCAGAGGAAACTTGTAATGAATGAGAGCCGCCAAGGACACAATCTGTACAACACGGAAACAAAACGGTAAAAGTCGTCATCAAAATCTACAACAAGCACCGAGCATCGATCCACCTGAAACACCAAACGAGCTCCCACTCACAGGAACCATCTGTCTCACCTCATTGTGGTGGGTCTTCGGGTTGGGGACCGTCTTCAGGTTGATGGACATGACGACGAGCGGAGGAGGAGGCAGGTCCTTCACCACGGAGATCAGGTCGCTTTTCGGAGCGACGGCCTCCACTTTACACCAGCTCATCGGCTGACTGCACGGCTCTGAATTTAAAATCCATATCATCAATAATATGTGATTGATATTTTTCCCCCCCGGAATCAAATGCGTTTACGCGACTCACGTGGGGTCTTAACATCAAGCCAGCAGGGTCCTCGTATCTTCCTGCTGAGGAGGAAGTGCTCCAGGCTGGAGGTGTTCGTACCGAACACGTGAGAGAAGGTGGAGCCTTTGAGACCAGACGGCAGCGGGGACATCTCGGCCTACCGGACACAAAACAAATAAAACCAGGAAACCAGGCAAGGACACAAAGAGAAGACGGGAATGTAAAATGCCATGGGGCGTCACTCACAGAGTATCGCACTTCCAGGTACTCGCACTGTGTGGGAACGTCCGGAATCTCGAAGGCGTAGTTTTTCTCCACTTTCTGTCAGAGAAGGAAAACACCATAAAGTGAAGTCTGAAATTTACAGAAAGAAAAAAACAAAAAAACAAAAGGAGTGCAACAACCTACCTTGGACTTGAACTTCATTATTTTGTATTTTTCCGAGAGGCCGTTAAACTCCTGGTAGACGTCCATCATTCCGACTGGAACGTCCGTCTCTTCACCAGTCGCCAGGTTTACTTTCTGTTAAGACAAAAAACAGGGAAAAAAAAAAAACTTCACATGTTATTCAAGTTACGTGGTTTTCTTATGGACACACAGCCATTTTATTATCTCATATTAATAATATTTTTTGACGCTCTTGTTCCAGACACAAAAGATGATCCTGGAGGCAGCCATGTTTTTTTTTAACCCTCTACCAAGCCATCCAAATGCCTAATGTGTGTGTACGTGTACTGACGCGCTCTCTCGGCAAGAAGTACATCGTCCTTTCTATGTTTTTCACGGCCACGCAGCAGCTGACGTGAGCTTTAGCAGTTTCGATCCACACCTTCCCAAACAGATACACCACACCTGTAAACCACATCAGATTTCACCGTTAATCGCTAACGATTCAGAAAGCGTTATTAACCTTCGTACACAGAACCAAACGTTATCGAACGGGAGACGGACCCGTTAACGAGACTCACCTGGTTGGTTGAACTGATCCTCAAAAGCGTCGAGCCAATAAAAGCGAAACGCCGTTTCTCCGTCGGCTCCCTCCACCATCGGCAGCTGGCTGGAGTCCACCTGCACCTCCACAGGGGATTCGTCAACCTCCTGGTCTTCCATCTTGCCCCAGCAGGAGCCGCCCACCAAGCCGGATCTAAAGGGCGGAAACGAGTGCCAGGTCGATCAGAAACACGCAGACGGACACAGACGACGACCCATTCAGCCCCTGGCGAAGGTGTGTAAGGACACTCACATCAACACCTCTTCCTCAGGTTCAGGTTTTGGCTCCAGTTTAACGCTGGGCTTCGTTTCAACCTCCGTCTCTGCTTTAACCGCCGTTTCCTCCTGCTGCTGCTGCTCGGACTCCAGCTCCATCGGCTCATCAAAGTCCACCTCGTCAAAATCTAACGAGTCGCACGCTACAGGAAAGGAGATGATAATTACATGTACAGGTGAATGACATTCATAATATAATATAAAAAGCATTTACATCATCTGGCTAGTACAAATAAAAAAAGGTAAAGACACACAAAAAAAAAATGCAGAGAATGATTACAAAATCTTATCTATATAAAACCATAAATCTCATTTCTTAATATTAAATCTAGTTCCAAGCAACGATGATGGGGCCCAAGCACCCATGTCATCACCACCCGGACATTTAAAGGGGGACATATCAATACCGTTATGACAATTTTAGAATCTTGTGTTAGGACCTCCAAACAGCCCTGGATGCTGGGTGTGGAAAAAAAAATCTACTACTATGAATCTACTATGATGTCACTCGACGTGATGTCACCGAGTGGTCACTCAGGAAGTCATTAGCCACTTTTCGGCATAAGTTTAAGACGCCGTCGCGGCTGAACTGTTCAAGATGTCAAAAATCCCCTCGCAATTCTGCATCCTCAACGTCTTGAGGTGACGTACGCCCGGTTTAATGGTGATCGTATAAATCCCCTAGGAGGAGTATATCGAATTCCACTGGTCGCGTTTTGCAAACGACCCAAAATAACCGACTTCCTGTTGAGTAGAGCCCAAAGTGAACGTTGTTCAGCTCAATGAGACCTAAATTTGTACCAGGTTTCATATGTAACGTGCAAGTGTGTTTGAGAATGGTGTTCTCGCAGCACCCTCTTTAGGCTTGTGCTATGACCATGCTACGTTATAGAAGGCAGCATTATGTTCATATTACGCTTTTCTGGTGCTTACCATGTTAATATTGCGCATGGAGCAGGTTATCAGCACGTCTGTGTTACGTTCAGGGAATTTAGCATGAATCCAATGCGTCACACCATCATCTCATCAAGCGTGAGACGATCTGATCGGACGTAATGATAACCTCGTAATAAAGTTCGATCTCATCAGACCTGGTGGCTACGTGACCGGGTGGAGATTGTGATAAAAAATTAAAAAAATTAGTGAGAACATGAAAGAACGCATTGAGAACCTGACAGGGACGTGGCTAGAAAGCAGGATGAGCTTGGAAAGGTTTCTCACTTGGATCCTGCTCCCACTCTGTTCTTTTAGGACATCATGGGAATTTCATGGTCTTTATCCGGAGTGTGACGTGGGCTTTAAATTTCACAGGTAACCATTATAACTGTCTCTACAAATAAAAGAGTAGTAAGGTGAATACCTTCCTCCGGTTCCTCCACCTTGGGTTTCTGGGGCTGGATGGCGGCGGCGGGTTTAGAAGGAGGTTTAGATGCTGGTTTTGGTGCGAGATCTGACGGAGGCGGGCGAATCACCGCATGCTTGGGCTTTGACAACGAAGCGACAGGTGACTCCTGCGGCGAGAAGAAAAACAACGATAAACGTGAGCTCGGCGCCTTTTAAAAAAACAAAATCTACAAAGTTTCACTATATGAGTATTGCAAAATTAAGGCAATCCATTCAGTGCAACTCAAAATACAGCTTAAATTACAATGTTTTTAGAGCAGACTAGATAACACTAGATTAACCTGCTGCTACGTTAAGGAACGTTTACTGGTTCTCCACTACCTCAACTCATCACCACAGAGTATTATGTTACGTTATGTCGTGTTTGTCGCACTGTCACTTTGTTTCTCTTATTGCACAATTGCATGTGCACTTTATGTTGTCTGTTATAAAAAAATAAAAATAAAAAAACGTAGATAGATGGTTGTTAATTTATGTTGTCAGGTCAATCTGTCTAGTCTCCGCTAGCCAGCTAACTAGGCCAGTGTTTTTCAACCACTGTGCCGCGGTACACTAGTGTGCCGTGAGAGATCGTCAGGTGTGCCGTGGGAAATTGTTCAATTTCACCTAATTGGTCTAAAACATTTTTTAAAAACTAATAAGTCTGCGAATAATATGCCATTGTCTCATGTCTGCGCTGTCTACACCGGCAGAGTAATCATGTCATACTCTTCCATATCAGTAGGTGGCAGCAGATAGCTAATTG